>OY720684.1:0-475775 GCA_963170755.1 Amphimallon solstitiale | reverse complement strand
ATGAAGGTTGCAGCCGGCGTAGTGATTCATTTATTGTTTAGTTGTAGACGCGGTCTGGCAAGAGACAAACGAAATGTCACTGAATTATCACTTAGTTAAGAAAGTTTGAAGCAGTGTTCCACAAGTTGTGGTGCGTGCGATTTTCAAGAATCAAGAGGCTATAAAAATTCTGCAGGCAGTTTATGTTATCTTTGTGGATTATATGTTACAAAATCGCAAAAGAAGCCTTTAAGTGAATTAATTCAAAGATGTTATGAACAATATTTTGGCTTCAAAATGAAAAATCAAGACAAAACATAGGCACCACATATATACCGTATTTGGTGCTAAATTAACTCAGTGAAATAAAAACAAGAATTCTTCTGAAGTCCTGTCAGAGAGACCAATAATTTGACGTGAACCAGCAGATCACGTCACGGACTGTTACTTCTGTATTGTAAAAATTGAAGGGTTTTCAAAAAGAAATAAACACAAAGTAATGTATCCAGGCATTTCATCTATAAGTAAACCGCTGAAAAGAAATGATTGTGAGTTTCAAATTCTTCTGCAAATTCCACGGACGAGGAATATATAAACGATGTTTTGAATGTGTCATTTTCAAGTGACCTGACGTATATTTCTTCTGACGAACCACACCTCATTACTCAATCTGATCTGAATGATTTGATACGGGTTTTGGGTTTAACCAAAGAAAAATCACAAATTTTGGGATCTTGATTAAAAGAATCTTTTACAATCCAATAGAAGAATCTCTGTATTGAGGAATGATCACGAAGAATTCAGTTCATTTTACTGATGTAAATCAACTGTTGTATGAAATGACTATTGAATATAACCCTGCAGAATGGCGATTGTTTATCGACTCGACTAAAACAAATCTCAAAGCCGTTTTACTTTATAATGGTAACTCGAAACCATCAATTCCATTGGCTCATTATACAAACACAAAAGAAACGTATCACAGTATGTCAACTATATTAAATCTCATTCAATATTTAAATCAAATTTGTGGCGACCTTAAGGTTATTTCCTTGTTACTTGGACTGCAAGGAGGGTTTACCAAATATTGTTTTTTTCTTGTGTCTTTGGGATAGCCGAGCAGTTCAGCATCATTAGCAAATAAATGATTGGCAACCACAGACCAGCATCGCTCCTGGAGTATTTAATATAAAATTTGAGCCGTTAGTGGATTCTAATTTAGTGATTCTACCCCCTCTACACATTAAAATAGGATTGATTCAACAGTTTGACAAAGCACTAGAAAAAGAAGGCAATTATTTTAAATAGTTAAGGGATAAGTTTCCAAAGCTGTCTGATTTGAAAGTTCGCGAAGGAATATTTGTTGGTCCACAAGTTAGGAAGCTGTACTACTACCAAGAAGATATTCATTTTTTTCAATACATTTGTATATTTGGTGAAGAATTTTAATATATTTAATTAACTGCGTGGTTGAAATTAGGCATTACACAATATTAAGTAAGTGCACTGTTGTTTTACACTTGGACATTTTGGATTACATTTTAAGGTAATACTATATTTTTTAATCAACACATATTAGTGCTTTAACATACACATTCCTCGTTATGCTGCACTGACGAAACCAAACAAGGTAGAAACATATATGTCTGTAGCTACAAATACATCTTAACACATATATAGTTGTGTCGTTTATTGTTTGTGTATTTCCATCAAATGTACATATCTTAGGTAAACTTAAACCTTTTGATGGGACTGCATAAGTGATACCGGTTGTCCTATGCTTATTTGTATACACTTTTATTTTTACATGACTGATTTTACATTCTATATTGTCAATGTATTTCTAAATGACAACCAGTTGTCATATTGTTATTACTTTTGCTCATCATATTTTCCACTACTACCAAGAAGATATTCATTCTCTCAATACATTTGTATATTTGGCAAAGAATTTTAATATATTTTATATATATATATATATATATATTTCATGTATAAATCATCTATAATTTACAACTCGATTTGATGTGATGTTTAAATAATATGTAGCTTGTCACATGTTATTTTTGACACCCCATATATTTTTCTTAAGTTTACAAAAATCAACCAGACTTCGACCATTAGATTGTTTCTGAAAAAAAAATCAATTATACATATAAAAAGACAGACGCAATGGTAAAAAATACTAACAGTTTCGAAATTAGCATAAAAAACGTCAAAAAAGCCAATTTTATTTCCAACGCTTAAAAAAAGTTTGAATTAGTAGACTAGTGTTATTGATAGTATTTTTTAAAATGGTGTTTATCTTGCTACATTTATTTAAGAATGAACGCAAGCTCTTGTTAATACTACATATAAATAATTTAGTGAAATCTAGAACTTCTGCAATCTAATTCCATGTTTGTTTGATTTTAATCAGTCTCTTGTTTTAATGCATCCCCCATTTCCTTTGTGCTGAACATTTAATCGTATAGTCACATTTCTTCGGCATCGAAATACAAAACCAGGCTTTATTGTATACAACATACAAGTCACGATCATAAAGTTCCCTGCGAATACACGCTAAAAGTATTAAAAAGCAAGTATTTTTTTTTAAATATTAATGATAATAATTTACAAAATACTGCTAGTGATGGGGGTGGCATTTGATAAATATGCCAAAGGAATGATCATAATTCAGTTTTTATTAAGCAATATTGCTGATGAAAGTTTTATATGATTACGTCGGAAAACGTGGGGGAAATTTTATATCCTGAACGTCGCTTTTCTTTTGTTTACGTTCTCCATTTTATAATAACTCAAAAAGGAAAAAAAAACAATTTATGAATTTCACGGTGTGCTTTCAATGCTTTAGGGGAGAGACGAAACTAGGATGTAAAATGTTTTTCTTCGGTAATATCTTTTTATGAATATTAGATGATGTTTTCTTAAATCAACTGCAGCCCGTACTAGAAATATTGATATTCCAGGTTGTGTTTTAAGGCTAGCGAATTCGAAACACAAATGCATATAAATCGATAGATATCTCTAGTAGTTCTAAAATTTTTAAAAAAAAACGTAGGTCTCTGCATTATAAGTTACAAATAAACTGTTTATTTATTCCAAGATAGATAAGATAAGATATATGTATATATAGATCTTGGAATAAATAAACACTTTATTTGTATTACAGGTTTTCGCGGGTGTAATGTGTAATCGCGTTGTTTCGGGTTTCTTCCCGCGTGGAAGTTCTGGCGTCCTGAGAAGGACCGGTGCAACGTTTCGATAAAATCTCATTTATCATCTTCAGGCGTATGTTATTCTCTAACGATCTTCGTCTGACTGCGTGTTATTCGAATAACATACGCCTGAAGATGATAAATGAGAATTTATCGAAACGTTGCACCGGTCCTTCTCAGGACGCCAGAACTTCCACGCGGGAAGAAACCCGAAACAACGCGATTATATATATATATATATATATATATCAGAAAAAGAAAAATATTGGGTATAATCCGCTGTAGAGCAACCGTAGACACGTGTTTCTGACTAATTGGTCGTCATCAGTACGGTGTAGCCAAGGAATTAGGTGGGATAACCTTGGAGATGTAAGCTAAACGGAAGACCATCAGGTGACAGACCACCATTTGCAGCTTCAGCTAGAAGATCCTCGGTTTTGAGGACAACAACTAACGTCGCCACGAGGAAGACAATGTCAACCTGCGTGCCATCCGAGACCCAGGAAATATAAATGAAAGAATAAGAAATTATTGCGGATACATAAAATATCAGAAAAAGAAAAATATTGGGTATAATCCGCTGTAGAGCAACCGTAGACACGTGTTTCTGACTAATTGGTCGTCATCAGTTAGTTGCTGTCCTCAAAACCGAGGATCTTCTAGCTGAAGCTGCAAATGGTGGTCTGTCACCTGATGGTCTTCCGTTTAGCTTACATCTCCAAGGTTATCCCACCTAATTCCTTGGCTACACCGTACTGATGACGACCAATTAGTCAGAAACACGTGTCTACGGTTGCTCTACAGCGGATTATACCCAATATTTTTCTTTTTCTGATATTTTATGTATCCGCAATAATTTCTTATTCTTTCATTTATATTTCCTGGGTCTCGGATGGCACGCAGGTTGACATTGTCTTCCTCGTGGCGACGTTAGTTGTTGTCCTCAAAACCGAGGATCTTCTAGCTGAAGCTGCAAATGGTGGTCTGTCACCTGATGGTCTTCCGTTTAGCTTACATCTCCAAGGTTATCCCACCTAATTCCTTGGCTACACCGTACTGATGACGACCAATTAGTCAGAAACACGTGTCTACGGTTGCTCTACAGCGGATTATACCCAATATTTTTCTTTTTCTGATATTTTATGTATCCGCAATAATTTCTTATTCTTTCATTTATATATATATATATATATATATATATATATATATATAGTTGACGCTCATGATGACATCCGTTCCGCATTATAGCAAACTTACGTCCGGCAGTATACACGATGTGCATATAGTACATACAGAAAAAATACAAACTAACATCCGGTCTACATTACGCTCAAAGTAACGCCCGCTTGCAAATGGGGAACCCCCGATAAAAATACACAACATCAAACAATGGGTGTAATTCATGGCGCTATCAAAACGATACATTGCTATATTTGTCACTGCGTATTTTAAAGCTTGGAGTTTAGGCACATCTAAATATTTAATATTTTTCTATCGGGCGGGGCAATTCAGTTACATATTCGAGATTTTAGTATTAAGAACATTGAATTTTAAATTAAATTTAAAAGTGAGATAAATTAAATTAAATAAAAAATCCAACTGTTTAAAATGGGGCTTGTGAGAAACACCTAAATTATATACAGGGTGAGTCATTAGTAGCCGCTTCTTCGATTGCTCTTTTGTGTTTTAAATAAAAGAAAACTGGTGAAAGATCTATGGCAGCTTGTGGCGCATATTGTAAAAATACTTTAAGCTCTGATGCACTTCCGGTTTCACCGGAAATGCACGGAACTTAATTTTTTTAATGACTCACCATACATATTTTTGCATTTTCTAGTACTGCTTTATACTGTCTGTTCAATTGTTTATTCTTTTTCAAAATTGAGTCAATAGTTTTTCAGTTATTAATTTTTTTTGAAAATATATGACCAAAACACGTGGTCAGAAAAAAATAATTTTCACATTGTTTTTAAAAGTAAACACATTAACTTTGGTGGTGCTTGTAGCCAAGAAATTTCTGCATCATTTGGTATACGTTGCACTCGACAATACCTCAAAAAACTTTGTTTTTTCAAAGCCTACTTCCTGAAATTTTCCCCAAAATTTATTTTTTAAATGGGACACCCAGTATTTTATTGAGGCATTTTGTTTCTTTTTTATTCTCTTTCATTTTTGTTGACAATGTCCTATACGTATCTTTTGTAATTTCTGAGATAATCACTTTTCGGGCAATTAGCAGTGAATTAAAGAACTAAGAGCGCTGTTGTTCTATGCACCAAAATATTCATTCAACCAATGGAAGGCGGGAATGGGACCTGATTTCCTTAGTCAACTGTCAAATAAAACAAATGTTAAATCCAACTATCCCAAAAGTAATAATTTTACAGAATGAAGAGCATCGCATTTCAATTCTTTAATTCCGGAAATGTCCAATAGCAGTATTTCATATTTTACACTGTTGGTTAACAACTAAATAAAATAAGGGTTATGTTTACTGACGTACTTGAAGATGTCTTCAAAACGTTTTGAAAAACCGTCCGTAGAAAGCGAATATCTCTCTTCCATTAACATTTTCATCAAAGACATAAGGTCCAATTATGTAACTACCCACTATTCCTCCCCACACATTTAATGACTAACGATTTTGAAAGTTTGCAGGTGTGATAAATGAGGGTTTTTATGTGTTATACCGAAACTTGTGACGATAAACGTATTCACTTTAATAGAAGATGGCTTCGTCGATAAACAACAAAAAATTGAGAAACCAGGATAATTTATCTGCTGTCCATTGACAAAAATGTAAGCGATTCTGAAAATTTCTTTCATCTAACCCTGTGTATGAAAATGCTAGTTCACTCAAACTGTTCCTTTATACTTTCAAAGGTTTCTGGCTTCGGTCGACTTCTACCAGGGATCGCTGTGCATAAATTCTGGATGCTAGCAGATACTTTCTTTAACAGTTGACTCAGACGATCAGCCGCATTCCAGCCTTTATTGGACGAATATTTGGGTGCATAGAACAGGGCTCGTAGTTCTTTATTTGACCGCTAATTGCTCCTATAGTGATTATCTCAGAAATTACAAAATATAGGTATAGGACATTGTTAACAAAAATGAAAGAGAAAAAAAAAGGCACAAAATGCCGCAATAAAATTCCACTTAAAAAAATAAGTTTTTGTTTTGCGAACATTTCAGGAAGTAGGCTTTAAAAAAACAAATGTTTTTGAGATATTGTCGAGTGCAACTTATACCAAATGATGCAGTATTTTCTTTGCTACAAGCACCACCAAAGTTAATGTTTTTACTCTTAAAAACAATGATTAAACGTTTTTTTTTTCTGAAGACGTCTTTTTGTCAAAAATTTCCAAAAAAAATTAATAACTGAAAAGCTAATGGCTCGATTTTGAAAAAGAAAAATAATTAAATAGGCAATTTAAAGCAGTACTAGAAAATCCAAAAATATATAGAGTGAGTCATTTAAAAAAAAAAATACATGTATTTTCATTGAAACCGGAAGTGCGTCAGAGCTTGAAGTATTTTTAGAATATGCGCCCCAAGCAACCTGAATCGTCCACTAATTGTTTTTTATTTTATTTAAAACACAAAAGAGCAATCAAGGAAGCGGCTACTAATGACTCACCCTGTATGTATATTAATCAAGTCATTTAAAGTTCCACTTCAACGGTATACCTACAGAAGAAGGAGGCGATACTTTTGAACATTTATTAGGTTTATTTATCATTCTTTACTTTAAATGTATTGTTATGTATGAGCCTTCGTCGTTAATCGTTATTTCATAGCAATTTTCAAAATTTTTACAATTGTTTACCATATATTAGAAATAGTTGCAAATCGACTAATGTAAATTGAGTCAGTTTAATCGGCTCTTAAAAGCTCATAAAATGTAAAAAATGCATAGCATTTCGCCATTGTTAAACAATTTGTTTAAATAAAGATATTTTTAAATTGTAGAGCTTCTGATTACCTAATTAATTACCTTAATTTTTGCATTACAATTTTTGCTATCTACACTCTTTGTAGCATTGATGGATTTTATCGCTACGCTGTGATAGAAGGTCTATAAAAAAGAAATGATGTCACAAATTAAAAACAAAATCGGAATTATAGTGTACCTTTAAAAGCAAAGGGTGATGTGATTTAACATATAGCATTGCATATTAATTTTATTTTGAAAGAGTTAAACACGAAGTTACTGAAAGTATTTGAACTGAATTTATTTATATCTTATAAAATATATTCGTATGTCATAATTACGACCTACTCCATCCAACATTATTTTTTTAAAAATCAAACAAGAAGACATTTTTATGGCAATTGCGAAACTGATTCAATTTGCAAACCGACCTTGAACACTATTTCTTTGAATGAGTACCTAAATATACAGATATTAGCGGTTCCTCACGGTTAAATAAAATAGAGATTCGGGAATGCCCCGCATTTTAAATACCTAGGATGCCAACATGTGCGCTATATACATAAGAGTTATTCTGCAGTATATACAAATTCGCCCTCTGACCTATATGCACGAGAACTAAAGAGTATAGAAATATATAGGTAGGGTTAAAATTGACGTCCGGCCAATTTTAAGTTTATTTGGTAGATATAGGTGTAAGTAACTCAGTAATAAAATTTTTCATAGGAGACAAGTTAGCGTCCGTATATCGGACGCGAACTTGTCGCGGATGCTAACTTTACCGTAATTTTTACACGTGTAGATGCTACCTTGTACTCCATGTATATATATATATATATATATATATATATATATATATATATTGTTTGACCTCTTGATGAGAATAATTGGGATTTTTCGGCAAGTAATTAATCAAACACGCTTTAGAAAATCATAATGTTTGCATTTATTTTTACGTTTCGACCTTCTTTTTTTTTGGTCGAAACGTAAAAATAAATGCAAACATTATGATTTTCTAAAGCGTGTTTGATTAATTACTTGCCGAAAAATCCAATTATTCTCATCAAGAGGTCAAACAATATATAAATACGGCAACAAAGAATAGCAAATATATATATATATATATATAATATGTTAAAATTCTTAGCTAAAATATATACGAAATTTAATTAAAATAATCTATCATCTTGGCGTAGCGGCTATATTGATTAAATAGTAATTAATAAATAAATAAATGATAAACTAACTTTCACGCAACGCATATCGACAATTTGTTCTTTAGCCTCTAAATCTCTGGGATTTCTTTTGAGATCATGTCGTTCATTTAGTAACTTAAACAGTGTGAAAGTATTATATTACACCCTAGTGCGTAGCAAGTTGGAATATGCATCCGTAGTCTGGTATCCATATTATTTACATCAGCAGATTTCGATAGAACGCGTTCAAAGGAGGTTCTTAAAATATCTGTCATATAAAATAAATGGCATCTACCCTGGGTCATGACGTTGATTATATAAATTTATTATCATACCATGGTTCTCAATCTCTCTCGTGTCGCCGTGACTGTTCCAGTGCGAAATTTCTCTTAAACTTGCTAACAAATAGAACTGATTCCCCTTCACTACTTGCTCAAATAAACTTTAACATGCTGCGCCGGCTCGAGATACTCACTTTCATTGCTACTCCAAGAGCTAGGACCAACATACTAGTTAAGTCTCCTGTTGCTCACATGTCAGCTAATTATAATAAATTATATAGAGATATGTTTTAAATGTTTAATATTTAACTATTTTTGTAATACCTCTTATTTTATATGTCCTATAAATGGTTTGTACTGTTGGACAATAAAGATAATTATTATTATTATTATAAGAAAAATGACGATAAGGAAAGTAAGTCAATTAAGTAGAATCATTAGAAAATCTTTGATTTATCGAAAACAACATCCAACAAAATTACATGCAACAATGTCGACCAATGTGTTTAATGACTAATATAGAAAGATGCAAACGCGAACATTGTAATTAAAAGTGAAAATGTAAAGCATTATATAATCTCTCTATCTCTGTCTCTCTATCTAACACTTGACACACGTACAAATTCTCCCACCGGCCACATGAAAATCGGTCTGCTGTACGTAGTTTCATCAAATGATCTAATTTTATCATAGACAGCATTTAATTCCGTTACACAAATAATATCGACGAGAATTGTATAATTATTGTAAAAAATTTTGTGTAAAGCTGTCACATACTATTATTATATCCTTGACACATAATCAGTAATATTTGTGTGATGAAATTAGATGTCGTCTAAGATAAGTAAATCTTGATCTTCCGATCAATCTACAATTATTAACATCTGAGAATATGGAAAAAATAATGTTGATTTACTTTCATTTGAACTGCCAACGTGAACAGTGAACAGTTCGCATGTCTGACATGTTTTATAAACCCTGCAATATTACTTCTGGAGAAGATGTATTTTCTGTTACTTATTAAGTAACTGTTTTTGTATAAGTATTTTCAGTGGCGCAGTCAGAATTTTGTATTAGCGGGGGTTTTCAAAGAAAAAAAAAATAGGAAGCGATTTTAAAAATGAAAATTTATTATAGAACACAAAACGTAACTTACATATAAAGTAAATTTAAAAAAATATAAACAAAAAAAATCTGTCAGGTAGTGTTACTCAAACTTGCTTGTAGTATACATTTAAAAATCACAACAAAACACTAAAACAATGAGTATACTATACTCATAAGCTAAAAGCAAGAGACAAGAAATACAGCAACATATTATGCTTTTAAAATTGACTTATAAATTATAGTAATAATATCCTTAAAATGTTCAGAAAAGTTCGCAAATGTTAACTTGTAGACTTGTACAGCATACAGAAGGGTGAAAAATGCACCTGATTTGTACAATTGCACTAACTATAGCAACACAGTCTGTGACCTGTCACCGTTTAGTGGTAATGCCATGCTGTGGGCGTGGCGCTTCGAAAACATTTAACACTATTTGCCACTGTTGCCAAGATTTTTTTAAACCGAGATAACATGTGTAATTTGAAAATCATCTGTGTCTGTGTCTGGTGGCCTGGGGGAGGGGGGAGGGAGGGATAACCCCTAAAACCCCTCTCGCTACCCCACTGCGTATTTCAATTCACGTTCGAAAAGTATCAAATCAGGATTCAGGATGTCTTCGATGTGCCCCCGGGAATTGACGTCATGTAAAACTGACCTCCGATCCCTACTAATGATATATATATATATATCATTAGTAACATATAATGTTATTAGTATATGAAATTCACGCTACTTCAACTGAATTGGAACTATATAATTATGGTTAAAAAAACTGATTAATCAAATTATTCTTATGAATATTATTATAGTATGTAAACATATGACGCCCAGACATATTTATGTTTCATCAACAATTACAACAATCATTAGAGATGCGTAACAAAGCCGAGTGGGCTAAAACATATATGCGAGGTATTGTACTATATTATTGCGGTACTTACAAATAACAATGGACCAAGAATGAAAAAAACATTTTTTTTTTGGGAGTTGTTTCTCAGTGTTAAATGTCTTCATTATTTGTCTCCTTATTAACATAAAATATAATATCCTACAGTTAGTGTCGTTACAGAATTAATCATTATTTAATCAGATGTCAGTTTAAAATACAATAAAATTTATTCCATTTGAAGATAATTGTATGTAAAATAACAGTATTAGTCACAAGAAGGTATAATAAATATGTCTTCTTATTATGGGAGTCATCTCTGGTAAAAGAATCTGAGCATATCTACATGCATTGCTATAAATGTAATACTTTCTACATTATTAGATATCAATAATGGACTTTACCGCTTCACCCAGTATATTTACATTTATATATAATGTATAAATTAATTTAGCTATTTGCACTTTGGAAGCTGCTCTGTTAACGGAACAATCACATAATATAGCACACAATACAATACTGAAGATTTGAAACTGTTATCTGTTTTATTCCCTTGTAGGAAATGATTTGTACCTGAATACATTTAATATAAAAGCACTACATACAATGTACTTATCAGCACACGTCAGTATGATAAAACATTCGTAATCATAACAGTTCGGCTGTATAGTGTCCGTAATACATAGTGAATTATGAATTATAACGGAATATATTTCGTGTTAAAATTGTTTTTTTTTCTTTTAGAGAGAGGAAAGACCGAGGCATTATATGCTTTTGAAATGGGCGCACACAAGTAATTGATAGTTTCGTTGCCAACATGCATCAAAAACGTAGCGGCAGTATTACCACTTATCCTAGGTGGACTGTAATGAATAGTCAGAGAAACAGCCCGAGGGTTGGGCCTCCCACACGGTTCCCCCAGTCAGAACAAGATCAGTATTAGCATATTTCTTACCGTGTGATTTCCTCCAATAACTTGCAGGGGTCCGCTGCATAGAACTTGACCCCAAAGTAGAGCGTATAAGGGTCCGCGCCCTTGAGCTGTCTATTTAATTTCTTCGCCGGATCCAACCAATGCTAGGGCAAATATTATTAAACATAAACAGGATTCTTATCGACATACAAATGCTTTTCGTGAAATAATTATCGTACTAATTAATTATGTAGTGTTATAATTCTATGTATAAAAAATAAAAACTACCATTTTGACTCCCAACGTGGGGTCCATCAATTTAATCACTCTTTAAGTAAATAAATGCAAAATTAAAGTATATCTGCACAATAATTATTATACTAATTAATTCTGTAGTTTTTAATTCTATGTATGGCAAATAAAAATACAATTTTGACGCCCAAGGTGGGGCCGATCAATTTAATCGCACTTTGAGTAAGTAAATTAATGTAAAATTAAAGTTTATCTGCACAATACTTATCACAGCAATTAATTTTGTAGTATTATATTTATATGTATACAAAATTAAAATTACAATTTTGGTGCCCAACGTGGGCCAGTCAATTTTAGCGGTCAATCGGGATAAAAGTTTTTGTCTGAATATCTATAAATTTTGAAACATTATTACTTATAAATCAAAAGAAAAATAACACTATCACATAATAAAAAAAAATACTAGATTACTTACAGTCTGACCTTCCTGATCTAAAAATCTCAATCCGAAGTAGGCAGTTTCCAATAAGTTTAAATGGCGAAATGCGACTTCCAAAATTACTTGACCAGTGCTGTTATCCTGTAAAGAAAATATATAATTAATAAGGATCGAACACCAAATTATATTAACAAAATTGAAAATTAGGTCTTCTATATTTTTTAAAGATAAATAAATTAAACGGTAGAACCATTTTGTGTCTAGAATTTACTTAGCTTAGTGAGATCAAAACAAGCAACTTCAAGACGGCCTAGGACGTAATCACCGTTTCCTAAAGTAGCATTTTAATACCTTCGAATTCTCGCAAAGCAGAGTTTATATGCATATAATTCAGTACCTATACAGAGCCCCAAATTATCGATAAACTTCCGGAGGCTATACATAACCTAAAAAAACTTGGAATTTATATTAATATATACCGATATTGAATAGTTATCAGAATTAAATATAGCCTATGCTTGCAAGCATCAATGAATTATACAAATAACATGTAAAGTATATACGACTACTTCTCATACGCATACAAGCACATAAACATCCAAAGTTTCTCTGTTTGTATGCAATATTTGTGTAAATATCTATATATGCACCACCACCGAGGAATAACTATTAGTTCCACGACCGCTCATCAGCCCGGCATCTGATACCTTTTCCTCGTACTTACGAAATGTATTTATACAAACCAAAGCGATCTTTGCAAGTAATATATATATATATATATATATATATATATATATATATAATATTTTATATGTGTTTAACGTATATATTAAACACATATAATGCGTTTCTTTGCCGTATATATCTAAATATGTGAGAAGTTTCTTGAATTTAGCGGCGTATTAATTAATTGATGATAATTACTTGCATTATTCAAATGTTAATGATTTTTAAGGAAAAGAAACACACCACTCCAAGGACTAACACATATGCATTAGTTTCATTAACCACTACAACGTGAACGTTCATCAGCTCGGCTCTGGTGTTCGTTTTCCTATCTACCGAAATTTTGTATATATAGTTTCGGGGACGATCTTTGCAAGCTTGAGAGATAATTTCTAATTATTCTCACTTAAAAATCATTAACATTTGAATAATGCAAGTAATTATCATCAATTAATTAATACGCCGCTAAATTCAAGAAACTTCTCACATATTTATATATATATATATATATATATATATGTCAAATATGATTTTTCTGCTTAAGCACTGAGTAATTAAGGTAAATTTTTAATTAGAAAAATTTACCGCCCAGGGCGAGATTCGAACTCACTTTTCCCGATCTCATGTCAGGTGCTCTACCAAATGAACCACCTGGGGGCGTTGTGAGTGCGAGTCTACTTGCACGAATTTTAAAATGATTTAAAATTTACATATTTGTCCGTACTGCCGGCATATACAGAGTGGGCCATTGAAAACGAAACAGCGGCTCTGTAGGTCGGCAGAACCGAGTTATATAAAAACGCTCGGACACGTCAACAACATTTTCGAGGGGGACATCGTTCGCGATGAAATTCACCCGAAATACATTCCATCCCTCGGAGCTGTGACCGCCACCCCTAAATTTTTAAATGGCACCATATGGCAAGTGATACCTCATTTGAAAGGTAGTTTCCTTCTTGATATCAAACAACAAAAATAAATTAATTCTATCGATTCGTTTTCGAGATATAGGAACTTGAAGTTGGCTGGCCACTCTATAGCGCCTCTTCTTCCAATCCAACTTTCAGGAAACATTCTATCCAAAAACGCCCTAACAGGCTGTGCATAATGTGGAGGTGCCCCGTCTTGTTGAAATTTCAAGTGGTCTTCATGGTAACGATCGTCATTTTCAATGATGTCTACTAATTGTGGATAAACAAATTGATTCAATAATTCCAAATAAGTTTCTCTTGTCAGGTTACCGTCGAGAAATACTGGTCCAATCAAACGGTCCCCAAAAATACCGGCCCAGACATTGAGTTTTTGGGGAGTTTGAGTATGGACTTCGTGGAAAACATGTGGATTGGCATCTGACCAATAACGACAATTATGACGATTCACAGTCGAATTCAAATAGAATGTAGACTCATCAGAAAAGCAGATGTTGAAAAGGAAATTCTCATCAGCATCTAGTATTTTCGTAGTCATAATTTCACAAAATTCCCGTCGCCTATCAAAATCATCTTCATTCAATTGGTGTACCAAATGTATTTTGTAGGGGTGGAATTTATGATGTTTCAGGATTCGGCGGATACTGGTTCTACTGATATTGGTAACACTAGCCAATTTCCTTGTGCTCAATGTTGGGTCTGCATGAACTTGTCCTAAAAGTGCAACTTCAACAGGTTCATTTCTCACCGGAAATCCACGTTCTGGGTCTCGTTTCTTGTTGGCTACTGATCCAGTTTGACGAAATTTTTGCACTAATTCTAGAACGTATTTTCTAGCAACAAGTTTATCTGGATGCGTTTCATTGAACAAATTAGCTGTACGGTTACCGCACTCATCATTCTTAAAAAAAATTGTTATTATTTCAACTCTTTCCGCGATCGTATACACCATTATTGAGGAAAGAATTCAGCAGCTTTAATCAAGTAATTCACTCCAATGTCGTTCAATCAACGATCAGTTTGACACTGACGTCCACACTTGCGATTTGGCGAAAAAAATTATCTCATACATGTTTTTGTTGTACGCGCATTGGAGTCGAATTCGAGAAAACGTCTTTTTATCGATTCTCACGAAACCTTAACATTTTTTCGATCAAGTAATTGAGGATGAAATAAAAATTTGAAACGGACTTGCATGCTATTTGTTGGTAAACAGTTAGATCATTTAATTCCTTGACAATGATAATTATCTTTAAACAGTTGCATTGTTAGATCTTATTTTTATTGATTGAGTGAATAAAAAGTGATTTCCCAAATTCAAGTTCCTATATCTCGAAAACGAATCGATAGAATTAATTTATTTTTGTTGTTTGATATCAAGAAGGAAACTACCTTTCAAATGAGGTATCACTTGCCATATGGTGCCATTTAAAAATTTAGGGGTGGCGGTCACAGCTCCGAGGGATGGAATGTATTTCGGGTGAATTTCATCGCGAACGATGTCCCCCTCGAAAATGTTGTTGACGTGTCCGAGCGTTTTTATATAACTCGGTTCTGCCGACCTACAGAGCCGCTGTTTCGTTTTCAATGGCCCACTCTGTATATAATAACATCTGTGACTTGATGAGATTCAAGACGTGCAAGTAGACTCGCACTCACAACGCCCCCAGGTGGTTCATTTGGTAGAGCACCTGACATGAGATCGGGAAAAGTGAGTTCGAATCTCGCCCTGGGCGGCAAATTTTTCTAATTAAAAATTTACCTTAATTACTCAGTGCTTAAGCAGAAAAATCATATTTGACATTTTCTACGCTGAGGAAAACGAATTTTAAAATGATTTAAAATTTACATATATATATAAATATAAGTAGTTGAAGGGAAGTAACGACAGTCACAACGTTAGGAAGAGAAATGTAAAAAATATTGGGAAATGCGGTCAATTTATAGACAAATTCAAGTACTCATTTGTTCTTTATTCCTAATATTTCGTTACAATTTGTAACGAAATACTTTGTGTGAATACAATGAACAAGCCAATAATACTTTTTAACAACTTACAACTTGAGTTCAAATAAATAGTCTAGCCAATGAAACGAGGTATAACACTTTAAACATTTTGTCACCTGACATGCTTCAATTTTTGAACACTCTACTTTAACGTCAGTCTTGTTTCCCGCTCTCAAGTTGACTAACCTACAAACACCACGTGTGTTGTTATTTTAAAAGTGTATTTTAAATGTTTCTTAATTTATTATTAATTTTATCTTATGACACAATTTTATCAGTAAATGTAAATATTACTCTCAATTTTAAAATGTTTAAAGTGTTATACCTCGTTTCATTGGCTGGACTACTTATTTGAACTCAAGTTGTAAGTTGTTAAAAAGTATTATTGGCTTGTTCATTGTATTCACACAAAATAAAAAATATTGTTAGCTTTCCTCTGAGGAAGTTACAAATTGTAACGAAATATTTGGAATAAAGAACAAATGAGCACTTGAATTTGTCTATAGATTGACCGCATTTCCCAATATTTTTTACATTTCTCTTCCTATATATATATATATATATCATTGCTAGAAATTTTCTGCTGGTCTTTTTGTTTTCAGATATCAGAAGCTTAACCCTAAACATTCGGTAAGCATCTGCTTAGCTTATGCATATACAGGGTTAGTTAAAAGTATGGAGACGGCGATTTATTGTCGTTAATATTCATATTAGAGAATTATGTTCAATATAAAAGTTTGTTAGGATATTTTGATCTTTATTTGAGAATATTTGATTTTTTTTTCTTCAATTGTTTTTTAGTTACGCCTGTCCGCGCAGTTTTTTTAAACGGGAACTAGTAAATTTTACTCTATCATTCGATAGAGAATTTTTTTCTCTTTACAATAATATTTTTGTTTTTTTATAATTCATTTTAATAACTTTTTTATAAGAAAAGGCCGGTTCAAGTGTTTCACAGATGTTCGGTACATCGCAGATAGACAGAAGCGATGCGATAAACAAACTTGAGCGACATAATTTTATCAGTGGTTATTGTGTACGTCAAATCTTTGACAGAAATAATTCATTTGTGCAATTTGTTGCTGTTAATATTAACAATGGCGAGTTTAAGTGAACATGAACGAATTGAAATACTTATGATGTTGGGTTATGGAGATAGACGCAGAAGTTTACAAGACGTTTGTAATTTATTTTTTCTACTCCCATACTTTAATTGTATTATTAGATATGCCGAACCTGTACTTTAACGATGTCCATTACGATACAGATTTTCATTATGTTACAAGTTTATATCCAATAGGAATACAGATTTTTCATTACGATACAAGTTTATATCCAATAAATATGCGACATTCGAATATTCAAACAATATTCAATATGGCGACTGCATATCTGACAGATATACAAATTAAATAAATGTGACAGTTCTCTGCAATTTACAAGTAAGTACTTAAAATTTGTGCTTTTTTGAAAATATAAACGGTAAAAATGAGGGATAATGACAGTGAAATGTAAAATTTGAGTCCACCAGAAATTATGGAACAAGCCTTAGTAACCACCAACAATTTATTACCAGCTAAACTCGCAAAGGTGCACGTAAAATTTTAACCTCAATTTATGATATAGAATGTTCAAAAAATAATGTTTTATTATAGGGTCGTAGAAAAAATAGTGTATGCAACTCGCATTTAATGGCTATTAAGACACTCGTATTCATTACAATACTCGGCTTCGCCTCGTATTGTAATTTTCTTACTCGTGTCTTAATAGCTATCATTAAATGCTCATTGCATAATATACTATAATGATACGCATTCCAAATAGAAATCCAATTTCTAAATCCGTTGTTGGTAAAACTTTAAGACGCTTTGAACAAACTGGTAGCGTTAAAGATTTGCCAAGGAGTGGTAGACCTAGAACAGCAAAAAGCGATGATAACAAACTGGATATTTTATTGGCTGTATCTGAAGATCCTCATTTATCAACCAATCAATTAGCGGCCAATTTCAATATTTCGCAGTCATCGATCGTGTCATTTTTAAAAAGTGAAAAGTATAAACCTTATAAGGTACACCTTGTACACGAGTTAACGGAAGATGATTTTGATAGGAGATTACAATTTTCTGAAGAAATGTTAAATATTTGCAATAATAATGAAAATTTTGTCAACAATATTCTTTTCTCTGACTAAGCTACTTTTTGCCTTACCGGTGAAGTAAACAGACATAACTGCAGATACTGGTCATCGGAAAATCCCTTTTGGTTTTTGGAGCACCATACGCAGTACCCCCAAAAGGTTAATGTTTGGGTTGGCATTCTTGGCGGTCATATTATCGGTCCCTTTTTCATCAATGGCAATTTAACTTCGGGTCTGTATTTGCAGTTATTGCAAAATGAAATAATACCTGCTTGTGCTACGCTCCATCCACATGAAAACAATGAACACCTGCCCAATGACAGTATCTGGTTCCAGCAAGATGGCGCCCCACCACATGATGGTGTAAATGTTCGTCAATATCTGGACAACGTTTTTCCCCACAGATGGATTGGAAGACGAGGAACCATTGAATGGCCAGCCCGTTCGCCTGATTTAAGTCCTTTAGATTTTTTTCTTTGGGGATACGTAAAAAACAAAGTTTACGAAGATAAGCCCGATAACGTCGAAGATTTACAAATCCGAATTACCAGAACGATACAAGAAATTCCCCGAGATTTTTTACAGAACTCTGTTCGGGGTTTTGTAAATCGATTGGGTCATTGTCAAATTACTAATGGACGACAATTTGAACACTTACTTTAATTTACTTTGTTATTAATTTGTTTAATTTTTCTTGTAAAAGTTATTAAAATGAATTTAAAAAAAACAAAAATATTATTGTAAAGAGAAAAAAATTCTCTATCGAATGGTAGAGTAAAATTCACTAGTTCCCATTTAAAAAAAACTGCGCGGACAGGCGTAACTAAAAAACAATTGAAGAAAAAAAAAATCAAATATTCTCAAATGTAGATCAAGATATCCTAACAAACTTTTATATTGAACATAATTCTCTAAAATGAATATTAACGACAATAAATCGCCGTCTCCATACTTTTAACTAACCCTGTATATAATAATAAGGTCAAGTTTATCGGCTAGAAACATGAATTATAGTTATAACACATTTATTGTTGAATCTTAACACTCTCTAATATATTATGTTGTTCCTAAACATTTATCACACTAAATCTTCCCCCTTTTTTGTTGTATAGAGTTTCGCTTTAGCCTTTATACTATATATATATATATATATATACCGTAGTCGACATATTTTAATTTCTGATACGAAAATAGCAAGAGGAAAGGAGCGCGACGAAATAAACTAAAGATAAACATAAGCGAGACTGCCAAGACTCGACAAACGTTTCGTATGAAATGTAAGGCGCGTGGGTCCCCCGCCACTGCGTTGCTCTCCCACCACTGTTAGCAAGCAGGCATCGCTGCATATTATAAGGTCATCTGTATGGGATAGGAGTGTAAACCGAAATTAAAATTTGACGACTATGGTATATACATATATTAGAAATTAAGATGTATATAAATAAAATGTAGTAGAGTTCCCTTTCTTAGAAACGATTGTGTCATCGAATATTAAAAGTTTTACAATAATAATAAAAATTATTATTATATATTTATATATTTTTACAATATTGCATTGTTTTATCTCGTGAATTAGTGCTTCAACATATTCTAAATAGTATTCATTGCCTATGTAGTTCTCTTCGAGATTCTCCGGTTTCTTTTATTGATACTAAAAACGCAAGTATCTGAGTGTAAATTTTACGATCACTTAAGATTGGCCATTTTAAATGCTATAACTCAGTAAGGATTCACTTTTATAATGGTTAATTTTACAATTTAAACTGCTTTTATAAAATGTTTATTTCACAATTTTCCTAAAAGCAAAAAAGATAAATAGTAGAAAGAACTAAAATGCATCACTAACGACTTGAACTAATTGAAAGGATCGAATCTTTTCATTATCAGATTTCATTTCATGGGATTTATCTTTGTAGCTATATAGACAATGATAATCAAGATAGTTGTTCAGACTGAGATGTTAACAAACATCTCAGTCTGCATTTTTTTGCAGATATTAAAATCATGGCTTATAAATACATAATTTACAATTAAAAAAATAGAAAATAAATCGACATTATAACATATTATAACATTTTTTATATTGTATTTTACATAAATAGATACAATACATTAGGGTTTGCCTTAAATGAACAAATAGATGTGTCACTTTCCACTTCTTTTTTCAAATTTTTGAATTACTTATATATAAGGAGGGACCAATTAATGTTAGCTTTCTTATTTCATCCTCCTGATGAAGCTACAGTGGAGCGAAACAATATTGTAACCATAAATAAATTTAGAAACACTTAAACGCAGTGTTGTTATTCATCAAATATGTAATTGATTATTCATTTTCCCACATACCAAACAAAAAATGCGTTACCAGTGATTTTCATCACCTCAAGAAGTTCTTGAAGCCTTCGAAAACCATGCTCTTAACATGCAACTTCAGAGTGGAAAAAAAGTTTCCAGAATTGCTTGGAACCCTTTCGAAATTGTATAAAATCGAATATTTTGTAAAGCAATGAAACAACTTAGTCTAACATTTTTTATTCCTAGTTTTTAATGCTTAAATGAATGAACTTTATATTACGTGACAGATAACGCAGTAAAAGCAAGTTTTCTCGAATTTTTCAATAAAAATTTAAAAAACTGTTTTACTTAACACATTCAGTAATATTTATTTAAAAATATATAATTTTTTAGTTTTAATGGGTAGTACTACTTTTTTTTTATAAATTCCGGTTTAATAAAAACTATTAGCGAATTCCACCTTTATATTACTATTTAATCACTATTTTCGTTATCATATCAACTCTTTGTTTTAATTATATTCAGTAGTGTTATAATTGTCAATTCACTTTTGGACACTAGTGTATATTTTCTTCTGCCCAATGACGTTGGAAAATGATTTTTTTAAATGGTATTAATCCTCAGTACGACTAGCTTTTGTAATTTCACATATACATGCATATACATGTATGCGTACTGTGAAATTCAAGGGCTATTATTTGCTCTCTCCTCTCCTTGCATTCTTTTCTATTTATTTTCTTTTCGTATTTCACAAAAGATGGCGCATATCTACATGAGTAGGGAAGCAATTAAAAAATAGAAAACTTATCGTTCACGTTCAGATACATATCGGTAAGCGTAAGTTATTGCTTGGATTCTAACAATTCCTCAAGTTATAGCGCAAATTATTGTATGAAATATGATAGTCATCCAGTTTGAGTTACGCCCATTGCAACATTTTATTTTCTGTACGTACTACATACTGTGAACAGACGATGAAAAATATGTAATTTTTCATATTTGTGGGACAGTATTAATTAAAATTTAATTTTTATTTAATTAATTATGCGATAACTTCGGAAAGTAGAAAAAAATAAATTAGAACAATATAAATATCTAAAAAAAAATTGCAAATAAACTTGTGATTATGGGAATAAGAAGTTTTTATATGATAGATACCTTAAGATGCGCTTTGAATTATTTCAGAAAACCATATTACAGAAACATATTCTAACCTTGTTCCCTACATGAGAGATTTCCTCGCAAGCGATTTAACAAAGCCGACAATTTTAATTTTTTTTTTAATAACTGTTGTAAAAATGGGTGTACAGTTCTTACAGTCTTTAACCGATGGCATAACCATAAACCAAATTTTTCCACCACGTCTAGTTTTAGAGTTATAGTTATAATGATATTCAACTAGTAGATAAACAATAATATTGTATTTAGAAAATTTGTTATACAGAAGTTATAAAAAGAAATAGATAAGTGCAAAAATCTTGACATAACAAATACTTGAATTTTTAATTAGTATCAAAAATACAAAAACACTTAACTGTAGACAAACGAAAATTTGTGATTTTTCTTTGGTTAAACCCAATTCCCGTATCAAATCATTCAGATATGATTGAGTAATGAGATGTGCTTCGTCAGAAGGAACATACGTCAGACCACTTGAAAATGACACATTTAAAACATCGTTTATATCTTCCTCGTCCGTGGAATTTGCAGAAGAATTTGAATGCATTGGAGTTCTTTTCAACTGTTTATTTCTGAAAACCCTTCAATTTTTACAACACAGAAGTAACAGTCCTTGACGTGATCTGCTGATTCACGCAAAATCATTGGCCTTTCTGACAGGACTTCAGAAGATATCTTCTTTTTGGTTCACTGAGTTAATTTGACATAACACGAAATCCAACATATATGTGGTATGTGGTACCCATGTTTTGTCTTGATTTTTAATTTTGAAGCCAAAATATAACATAACATCTTTGAATTAATTCACTTAAAGGCTTCTTTTGCAATTTTGTAACATATAATCCTCAAACATAACAAAAACTGTCCAGAGAATTTTTACAGCCTTTTGCAAGGTTTTCCATTCTTGAAAATCACAAGCAACACAACTTGTGGAACATTGTTTCAAACTTTCTTAACTAAGTGACAATTCAGTGACATTTCGGTTGAATAATTAGCAATGGTAATGACAAACGACGCTTCAATATCTCCCAAAAGTTTCAAGTCAATTACTTGGAGCATCTTGAACCATTTCAGTTATTGCTTATCAGCATTGACTCAAGGACTGAGAGAAACCCGAGCAATACTATATGTGGAATTTATTGCCCTACTAGCTTGGGTAAATATACGTGGTTATTTAGGTAGTCATAAGGCCATGCTAGACGCATTCGCGCGGATTGAAAACGTATAAAATATGGCCTTAACCACAAAGTAAATGATATTTATTTATCGCATTTTCACATTATAAGATACATTTAAATTTTTTAAAGCTGTCCCTAACACAATTGGCCTAGGACCACTATACCCAAAAATAACCAAGAAATATGTCATTTTGTCTTTTACGTTATAACAAGGAAAACTTCCAAATATGGATGTAAAAATCAAAATTCTTCAAAATAAGCTCAGTGGTATGCAAAATATAAGCATTAACCAGTAGATACAGTACTTTTTAAAAAAATCAGAATTTTCTCTTTCGAGATTTTGAGGAATTGTGTGCACCTAGCGTGGTTTTTGCAATGTAATAAGCTACAGAGGCAAATACATACTAAATATACCAACTCAAAAGTAAGATTACCTTTCACCACCACTCAGAACATTCCTATACACTTTTCCATTGCAACTCACCTTGAGAGATATGACAACTGGTTGTCATATTGTTATTTCATTGTATGCCACTACTACCAAGGAGATTTTCAATTTTTCAATACATATATATATATATATAATTCTAAATTTTTCTTGACCTTATTCACATATTCATGTGCATATATATAATTAAATTTCTTGGACGATTTAGAGGTCAATACTAATTTCAAATTAATTAAAATTAGTTTAATTGTTAATTAGGTAATTTTTAATCTTTAAAAATTACCCAGCGGTCCAGGAATCGAACCCGAAATCTCCTGATTACTAGTCAGGTGTGTTATCCACTACACTACCACGGGCTTTCGGTCTTGACTCCTTTAATTGTACTGATATACATAATACATATACACTGAGAGAAATAAAATGTTCAGTCAACCAATTTCTAGTTGACTCATTAGTTTTCGCTGGTTCCCGGTGAGCAATCACTTCAGAATTTTGAATCAAAACGTATGATGAAGTTATTGAATCAATGATTTTGCTCGTTTGATATAATATTGTATAGAATATTCTTTGAAATTGAACTTTGAAAGAATGCCTCGCGTTGCTAATGCGACACTGTCAATTTAGTTGAATAACAATTTACAATGTTCGATCAAAAGTTGTGAATAATTGAATCTCAGTCAATGGGCAAAAATGTTGAATCAACAATACTGGCAATAAAAAATTTAAAGTAATTGGTTCATTAGTTTGCTTCTGCTTGCCTGAATAGATTATTTGCTCAGTCAATGTGTGAAAGGTGAAAAGTCTAAAAACTATTGACTGAACAATACCATTTTTCTCAGTGTACATATAGCAAGTAACAGATGGAAAGTATTGCTGGTATACCAGCAATACTTTCCGCGTAATTTAGAATTATTTATCATATACAGCACATGGACGTTTCGGTGCTTATATACGCTGGTATACCAGCAATACTTTCCATCTGTTACTTGCTATATGTATATGTATTATGTATATCAGTACAATTAAAGGAGTCAAGACCGAAAGCCCGTGGTAGTGTAGTGGATAACACACCTGACTAGTAATCAGGAGATTTCGGGTTCGATTCCTGGACCGCTGGGTAATTTTTAAAGATTAAAAATTACCTAATTAACAATTAAACTAATTTTAATTAATTTGAAATTAGTATTGACCTCTAAATCGTCCAAGAAATTTAATTATATATATATATATATATATATATATATATATATACGATGAGAATTGTCGTGGGTGTAGCGGCCTTCTTTTTGGAACTTTACAGTTTTTAAATAGGTAAAAAATGTAATTAAAAACACATTTTTTTTTCCTTTATTTTTTTTTTTTTATGTTACGTTTCGGCTGAACATCTATGTTGCCTTTATCAAACAATCTATAATATTTTTAACACATTAAAATACAATAAAAAGGATATAACTTTATAACTTACATTTATCAGTGGTTTTTTTAATAATTCCAACCGTGAACACAATAATACGACATATATAAAAGTAATATAATTTTTCTTTTGAAAGTCATCATTTCCTTCTTTAGTTTTTTTAACACTTTCATCAAATCTCATTCACATTTAGAGTCTTGTTCTTACTTTTATAGTCATAATTGTCAAGTTTATGTGTCGACTTTTAAAATATATCTGTGACAAGTGTGTGTTTAAAATCAATGTGTATATAAATTCTTCTAGCTCGTGTATCAGTAAAAAGTTGTGTGTATGTTGTCTTGTATTTTGGTTGTTTCTTTTAAATATTTTTTTTTCCTTATGTGTTTATTCTTTTAACATTAATAAAATGAGGTGTTACAGTTTTAATCAAACTGTTAAATTATTGAAACGTAAATACTTGAAATGTTACTAATGTCGATCCTATCATTAATTGAGTTTGTAGTTTTTTTAATGTAAATGCTTTCCAAAAAATTCCTAGTTTTATTATGTTTTTCAGTCGTAATTATTGTTGTATTATTGAAATTGAAGGAGTGATTAGTCTGATTAATATGTTTTTTTAGAGCTGTGCTATTATTTGAAAATTTGTGTCCATTTAGCCTTTCTTTCAGGTGTTGCGTTGTTTGGCCAATGTATACTCCATTACAGTCTCCACACCTGAAAGAAAGGCTAAATGGACACAAATTTTCAAATAATAGCACAGCTCTAAAAAAACATATTAATCAGACTAATCACTCCTTCAATTTCAATAATACAACAATAATTACGACTGAAAAACATAATAAAACTAGGAATTTTTTGGAAAGCATTTACATTAAAAAAACTACAAACTCAATTAATGATAGGATCGACATTAGTAACATTTCAAGTATTTACGTTTCAATAATTTAACAGTTTGATTAAAACTGTAACACCTCATTTTATTAATGTTAAAAGAATAAACACATAAGGAAAAAAAAATATTTAAAAGAAACAACCAAAATACAAGACAACATACACACAACTTTTTACTGATACACGAGCTAGAAGAATTTATATACACATTGATTTTAAACACACACTTGTCACAGATATATTTTAAAAGTCGACACATAAACTTGACAATTATGACTATAAAAGTAAGAACAAGACTCTAAATGTGAATGAGATTTGATGAAAGTGTTAAAAAAACTAAAGAAGGAAATGATGACTTTCAAAAGAAAAATTATATTACTTTTATATATGTCGTATTATTGTGTTCACGGTTGGAATTATTAAAAAAACCACTGATAAATGTAAGTTATAAAGTTATATCCTTTTTATTGTATTTTAATGTGTTAAAAATATTATAGATTGTTTGATAAAGGCAACATAGATGTTCAGCCGAAACGTAACATAAAAAAAAAAAAAATAAAGGAAAAAAAATGTGTTTTTAATTACATTTTTTACCTATTTAAAAACTGTAAAGTTCCAAAAAAGAAGGCCGCTACACCCACGACAATTCTCATCGTATAAAATATAATACGGCCAAGAAAAATGCTAAACAATATATATATATATATATATATATATATATATATATATTTAAAAGGAAATAACGACCACTGAATATTGTATGAGAATGCAATTACGGGTTATATTGGTCAATAAAAGGCTATTATGTGCTCTTTTGTTTAATCCTCAATATTTCGTTATAAATCTAATAACATCTTCAGGAGGAAACTGTAATAAAGACTACTTAACATTTGAAACTAATATAAAAATTCACAACACTTACAGACTAGAGACAGCACATTGGCAAAAAGTACATATAAGAAAATTGTATAATTTAAAATGACATTGACCAAAGTGTCAAAGTGTGTTGCTTATACCTGACATATTAATTAATATTGACACTTTGGTCAATGTAATTTTAAATTATACAATTTTCTTATATGTACTTTTTGCCAATGTGCTGTCTCTAGTCTGTAAGTGTTGTGAATTTTTATATTAGTTTCAAATGTTAAGTAGTCTTTATTACAGTTTCCTCCTGAAGATGTTATTAGATTTATAACGAAATATTGAGGATTAAACAAAAGAGCACATAATAGCCTTTTATTGACCAATATAACCCGTAATTGCATTCTCATATATATATATATATATACAGGGTGAGTCATCTAAGCGGGTAAGGCCGATTATGCCTTTATGAGTAAAGATATTTCGAAGCGGTTTCTTTCATGTGATAGCTGTTCATTAGGAGCAAATTATAAAAATATTTTGTATTATACAGAGTGTTCCATAACTTGGTGGCTAACCATAGTTATAGTTTTTTAAATTGAACACCCTATATATTATTACATTTTTGAATTCCCCGTATAATTTTTAGTCAAAAAGTTATAAGATAGTATAGGCCTAAAGTGTAAAGTTTTTGACTTACTCCCATTTTTCTGAAAAATTCAATGTTTGTATAAAATTATATTTTTCGAAAACGACGTATTAGATGGACAAAATTTTTTGCAGTATTGTTTAAAATAAGAAGCATGTTTTATTTTTTTACAGTTACTAACTGCATATGCAGGAAACTAGATTAAAATTAGATGACACGTTTTTGTATAACAGTAATTTTTTTTAAATGGAACACCCTGTATATCAGTTCATTTTTGAATTGTTTATTAAATTTCATGTCGGAAACATGTAAAACGTTAATACTTTAAAAGTGACTATTACAGAGTTATTGTCGTTTTTCGATATGCTTTTGTTAGTTTTTGCAAAAAAGGCAATTTTTTCAAATAGAACACCCTGTATATTATTTCATTTTTGGATTTCTTATTAAATTTCACATCAAAAACATGTAAGACTTTAATACTATGAAATATAATTTTGTCAGTTTTGAGGTTTTAATTAATATAGTATATGTAGTACTGACAAAATTGTATCAAAGAGAGACAATAGCTCAGTAATAGTCACTTTTAAAGTGTTAACGTCTTACATGTTTTTGATGTGAAATTTAATAACAAATTCAAAAATTAAATAATATACAGGGTGTTCCATTTGAAAAAATTGACTTTTTTGCAAAAACTAACAAAAGCATATCAAAAAACGACAATAACTCTGTAATAGTCACTTTTACTGTATTAACGTCTTACATATTTCTGACACGAAATTTAATAAACAAATCAAAAATGAACTGATATACAGGGTGTTCCATTTAAAAAAAATGACTTTTATACAAAAACGTGTCATCTAATATTTTAATCAAGTTTCCTGCACATGCAGTTAGTAACTGTAAAAAAAATAAAACATGCTTCTATTAGGACCTCTTATTGTAAACAATATTGCATAAAATTTTGTACATCTAATACGTCGTTTTCGAGAAATATAATTTTATACAAACATTGAATTTTTCAGAAAAATGGGAATAAGTCAAAAACTTTACACTTTAGGCCTATACTATCTTATAACTTTTTGACTAAAAATTATACGGGGAATTCAAAAATGCAATAATATATAGGGTGTTCCATTTAAAAAACTATAACAATGGTTAGCCACCAACGTTATGGAACACTCTGTATAATACAAAATACTTTTAAAATGTGCCCCTAATGAACAGCTACTACAAGAAAAAAACCGCTTCGAAATATCTTTACTCGTAAAGGCACAATTGGCCTTGCCCGCGCAGTTGACTCACCCTGTATATATATATATTATGCATCTATATTTTTATAGTACTTTTACAAAGCAACCTACAAAAAGACAGATATTACGCACTGGTTGAAAAATACCGAGAAACAGAGAGATATGAGAGAGAAAGAAACAACAAACGCAAGCGCTTTAATATGACGAATCCTTTGATATATAGAGAGGGTGCACTATTTTCATTTCCAGCGATTACCCCTCTTGTGTCTACATTCTTATTAATGATGAAACACAATTCAATCGTTTTCCTCGTCTATCTTTGCTCTCTTTTATAATAATTACCTCTTCCTAGTGTATATAGATACATGCAAATTCCATAGTATTTAATGTAACAATAATAGATAGATAAATGGCTTTATTAACTTTTTGGCAACTGGTATTGACATGTAGTCAGGTAGAGGGTTATTTCATATGTCCGAATTCGTCAAAAATGGCAAACCTGGCAATCTATCTTCATCGAAGATACAAGATTTCGACGCTCGCAAAAAGTTTATACGTCTAGACCAGACCTTTTCGGTTCAATAAGTGCAATTTGGATGTTGCAAGGCGAGGGTTCCGAAGAAACTTGCATTGCAATCCGACGTGGCACGAAACTACAGACATTTTCGAAAAACTACGTAAAAACGCCAACACGCACATGAATCCGTCTCTAAGTAATACATGTAAAAGAATAACATCAGTCGAAATATGGCAGATGAACGTCAGAATTGAGTTTACTGGTGTCGCTGTTCACAATCACATTACTTACTATGGTTATACATAAAATGTAGTGCATGGATTCTTTGTCTAAAATTGAAGACTACATAAGGTGTGTCGAGTACCGAGGAAACCACTTTTTAAACATACAAATCGTAAGTAACATAACTTTAATCAATTTAAGAAATATAAGTAATATTAATAGATAATAGCAATAGCAATAAAATATATGACCAAACATTTTTCAACAGTTTACAGAGATATTTGTCAACCATAAACAGGCGCGCACCCAGAAAATTTTCTTTTTTTTTGCTATTTATCTGAAACGAATACGTTCGTCATCTAGTGGTCGAAAGCTTATGTTTTGTATACTGTTAAGCTCATTTTGTAGAAAATGGAATTTTGGTCATACTTAAATTTTCTTCTAAGCAAAAATGTCAATTTTGGTCAAGCACCTATTGTCAAGGAGAACTATGTTCTAATGTTTTTAGTAGTGGTGGAACAAATCTGACATTAAATTGCTGTATCTAGTATGCAGTGGCGGCTCGTGATTTTTTGGGACGGGAGGGCACCGGGGGGTCTGAGTGTTTAATATCAAAAATTAAGTACAGACAAAAAATAAACTCAATATGCTATTTAATTAACTTGTTTGAAAATGAAATCCATCCGCCGTTCCTTACGATCAGCAAAATGATTAATAACTAATTCATTGAAGTTTGGTGTTGGTGTCAGTAATTGTTTTTCAATGGAACACATTGCTAAGGCACATAGTCTGCTTTCCCGCATGGTATTTCTAGAAAATGTCTTTATTCTCTTCAAAGTAGAAAAACACCGTTCACTTTCAGCTGTTGTCATCGGTATGGTGCAAATTATTTTCAATAGCTTCACAGATTCGGCAAATGTAGTTGTTAATTTATTTTCATAGAAACATTACAGTAATGTTAGAGCAGATGAAGCAGTTCCAAAATCTGGTCTATTATACAAAACTACCAATTCGTGTCGAACTATGAAAGCTAACTGGGAAAATGTAACCGAACCTGTCGTCTCGTCTGCTTGTATAGCGATATAATGGGCTTTGTTAATTTCGTCTAGAATCAAAGTGCGAGAAACTTCGTAGATATTGTCCAGCAATTTATTTTGAATGGTTTTTGACAAACCCATAAAAACCCCATTATTAGACTTGTGGGTGCTGGCAATTCCTACCAATAAATTAACCAATCCACGAAAAATCCCCGGATTCGCACTGTGTTTCGTCATGACACAAAACTTAATGCAGGCTATTAATTTTCCAAGAGTATGTCTGTTTTTACTGACGTTTTCATTGTACTGAATTATATTTAATCTATCTATATGCAGTGTTCAGCTGGCACATTATAGGTATTTACCTTTCCCAAAACTGAATATTCTATCATGTTACTAAGATGTTTTTCACTTACTTTATGTCTTTTTATTTTCTCACCAAAGTGTTTTAAATTCCTACTACCATTAGAAGTCCAGACAGGGTCGCTTTGTGGAGAATTCCTAATTAAGCACACATACAAAAAAATTGTATATTAAACTACAAGTTTCATAACACACGATTTTTTCGCACGCGTTTAAGTTGAGAACAAGAACAAGAGTACAAAATGTGTTATAAAACGTGTATTTTATACTATTTTTTCTATTTGGTTATTAAAAGTTCAGAAAAGCTTAAAATGAGAGACATGTTTCGTTCGAACATTTTAAATATTTGAATATAGGCAGTGTTATATGTAATTATGATTAAAATTCAGACTGATTCATGCAATAAATTATTCTAAATTATCAACAAAAAGGACTAAATAAATAATTGCACGCCCCTAGACATTCGCAAAATAGCAGAAGACAATTTACAAAATCTTTCGCCAACATAGTCTCGACATATTAACAAAAACAAACTTTTATAACAGTTGTACTATTCAATATTGGAAGTAAATTTCAATAGTAGCATCAGAAAACTTATCATCAACTCTGCTTAACAATTTATATTGTTAATTAGTAAATAAAATGTTATCATGTGTGCGTTTTATTCTTTGTACAACTTCTATTGCACATGTTTGTTACATTAAAGGCTTACATTTTGACATTTAAATATAATTTGGTTCCATTTTTTTTTTTTGTTACCAACGTCAAAACAACAAAATTAGCGTGCGATAAAGTAATACTTTTGCAACCAAAACGGGTGTCGTAAAGTGAACTTTAAAGCACCGAAATAGAAACTAGAAGAATGAGCGTGCTTAAAACCACACGGCAGAAGTGAAAACTTCATCAAGGCGAGGTTAATAATACGAAATACACGCGTATAATATTCAGTAACGTATTAAATAAAACGTATTCGCACATTTATTACATTTTACACATGTACACACGCGTATAATATTCAGTTACGTATTAAATAAAACGTAAACCTCAACCATTCCCGTATCTAAAATTTCACATTCATACGTCAATTATCAAAAAATTCTTCCGCCATTTGGTTTTTTTGACATTTTGACTTTGGATTCGTGATCGGCGATCTAAGACACCCCTGTATCTAAAATTTCATATTCATACGTCAATTTTCAAAAAACTCGTCCGCCATTTTGATTTTTTTGACATTTTGACTTTAGATTCGTGATCGGCGACCTAAGACACCCCCGTATCTAAAATTTCACATTCATACGTCAATTTAAAAAAAATTCTTCCGCCATTTTGTTTTTTTGAAATTCCGACTTTGGAATTGTGATCGGCGACCCCCAAAACCCCCGTATCTAAAATTTCACATCCATACGTCAATTTTCAAAAAACCCGGCATTTTGTTTTTTTTTTTTGACATTTTGACTTTGGAATCGTGATCGGCGACCTAAGACACCCCCGTATCTAAAATTTCACATTCGTACATGAATTTTCAAAAAAACTCGTCCGCCATTTTCTTTTTTTGACATATTGACTTTGGAATGGTGATCGGCGACCTAAGACACCCCCGTATCTAAAATTTCACTTTCATACGTCAATTTTCAATAATACAAAATACACGCGTATAATATTCAGTAACGTATTAAATAAAACATATTCGCACATTTATTACATTTACGCGAGCGGCCATTTCGTTTGGTCGGTTCGGACGTATGTGTATGTATAAATAGACGATATAAATACCCGCTTACGGTCCCGCGCTTGGTCTCATGGTAACGTGTCGGCTTCATAGTACTTCATACCCGTGCGGCTCGGGATCGAATCTGTTCTGGAACATGAATTTATTTATTCATTTAAATTTCAGGCACTGAACAAGACTGACTGCAACGCTCGGATATGTAACGCTCGTTCGCAACGCGCCCAAAGAAATTTACACTTCAAAAAGCATTTTGCACATTACACCCACTAAAAAACTGTAAGAGCTTCTGTTGAATTTTCTCGTCACGGTTTTATTAGTTTTCTGTCTTAATGTCATGGCTCAGTGTGTTATTTTCTATCATTTCAATTATGTTACTAACGCAATTCATAGTTGCATTTGCATCGATAGAAAATACAACATACACTCACCGCTATATATTACATACTGGACAGCCACGCGGCACCATAGAGGAGTGCCCCACCGCTGACGTATATCTGCGCGCTACCCGCGCCAGTTTCATTGCTCGATTTCCAATACAGACGGGGCCTCACGGCGCAGTCGCGCGAGATGCCCCAGAGCGTACGTCAGACTGCGATTTTTAAACGCGCTGAAAAGACGGACTGTTACTTCCGAAAACATATTATTTGTTATTATCAAACAAATCAGAAAAATTACATACAAATTAGGTATTTATAATTAATTTATCTGTTAAAAGAAATTTGTCATGGGGAAATTTGTCATAGGGGGGGCAGTGCCCCGTTGCCCTCCCTGCAGCAGCCGCCACTGCTAGTATGTATTTACCTCTAGAGCTTATTAATATCTACTACATACGAATCACACTATATCTTCTGCCATGAAAATGTTGGGATTTGTAATTAGAAAGTCCCTTTTATTCTACGCATAAATTACTTGTAGAAAAGGTACTGAGGAAGTTTTTAAGGTGTTTGTACTTCAAGGAAGTAGGTACCCAACCCAACCCAACCCTTGCATAGGGTACGACTATCGACTACTACTGCGGCAGTTCAATATGGATTCGCTTGAACTGCTACGTCAGTTTAATTTTATAAAATTTGTTTAAAACTTTATTCACTTCAAGGTTGATTCTCCAAATCCAATGTCTAAGCTGCGGTTTTCTGCAAGGCAGAGTATCACTTTTGATGACCCTACAGAAGACGTATGCTTCTCTAGTGTGGTGGCCCAAGACACAACAAAGAAAGGCCATTTTACAACTAGACAAGGTGCAAAGACTTGCCTGCTTGGGCATAATCGGATCAATGCGGACCACTCCAAATGCAGCCATAGAGGCCCTCTTAGGTCTCCCGCCTCTTCATCTTGTGATACAGGGGGAGGCCAGGATGGGTGCTTTTAGGCTTCAGTTTAAAAACGCCAAAATTAATAAAACGGCGGTGCACATGGCAATTGTAGACCTTGTGGGTGGAGATGTCTTAAACATGAGGACGAACCACATGGTAAAGCCATATAGCCTAAACAGACCATTCGAAGTAAACTTTCCAGAAAGACTTGAATGGGAGAATGGTATGCTAGGTACTAGCAGGCGGGACCAGACCTGGTACACAGATGGGTCGAAGACCGCAGCTGGCACTGGAGCAGGAATCTACTCTGCTAGCCAGAGCAAATGCTATGCACTGGGGCAGGGGGGGGGGGGTACGCATCAGTATTTCAAGCAGAGGTGTTTGCCGTACTCTAATGTGCTATAGAAAACAATAGGAATGACGTCAGTCATCGGCACTAAAAGCGATATCAAACCAAGAGGTGTCGTCAAGACTGGTCTGGGAATGCCCCGAAGAACTTAAACTGCTGGCAATCCGGAATAAGGTAAAAATGATCTGGGTGCCAAGGCATAAAGGGCTTGACGGCAATGAAAGAGCCGGTAAACTCGTTAGGAGAGGATCAGAAGCAAGATTCATAGGTCCAGAACCGACTATGGGGGTAACCAAAAGTATGACCAGGACAAAATCATGGCAAGGAATTTATTCGCCAACCATGCAACAAAAGAGCCGCAAAACTACTACACATGAGCAGGGAACAGCTGCGAACAACAACGGGGTTTTGACTGGTCATGCACCTATTAAAGTGCATATCAACAGGATAGGCCTGTATGATGGAGACCTTAGTTGTAGATTCTGCAATAAGGAACCAGAAACAGTCAGGCATATCCTGGTAAACTGTGAGGCACTGGATAACATAGATAACACAGGTTGAGGACAATAAGCCGTATTGGCTGCGGTGCAAACTGGAGACGTTAGTGAGTTCTCGAATTGTCGCAATGTCGTGCGGATTTTACCGCGTTTCATCGCACTGTGAAGGTGGCTGCGGTTCTTCTTGCTTGAAACGATTTGTGAATCTATTGCAAGTCTTACTTTTGTTATGCTTTTTATTGTTTGTATTATATGTTGTTGTGTTGTGCATTAGCATTATATGTACCGATTCATGTATCTTGTCCTTTGTATGGATAATTACGGGTATTTGAACAATAAAATGTATATTATTATTATTAATATTGAAGAAACCACCGCCAAGTTCTCCTAATTGCTCAAAATATCGAAATAGATACTTGTGATGTCTCTGAAACGTATACATTTTTAATCTCCTGGTTGAAACATTATATTTTGTATATTATTAAGTATGCTTATTCTACAGAACTTAAAATGTTAGTCAAATTCTGAATTTCTCTAAACTTAGCGGAAAGGCAATTTGGGTCAAATCGCCAAATGTCCTGGAAAACTGTGTACTAATAATCTAAATGTTACCGAACACGAATCTAACATTCAAATTCTTATATCTAGTATGTACTTGTCTCTAGAGCTAATTAATATTGAAGAGAGTACCACTAAATAGCCCCAAGTGCATATCACAAGAGATATTTTTTACTCAATTGTACATCAAGTATTCTTGATTTTTTGATACACAAACACATGTTATAATTTTAATCATTGCTCTTCTTCTGCAGAGGACACTTTTGCATGGAAGTAATATCTCTTTTATTTCCCCTCAGCTTGTTTATACACTCCTAAACTGCTCTTTGATCTTGAATATATTATATCTTTGAAAATCAATAACATTCCAATAGGTCAATAGTAATTTAAAACCATCACGTATTTGAACCTATTTCAATATACCTATCATATTACTTTCTGAAATCCAATATTTTAACGGAAAAAGGAACATAAACAATATATAGATTAAACCAGTGGTGACTCGTTGCTCTATTGAAATATTATTTTCAAATTTACCTCAAAACTTCTATATTTGCCAACAATTCTTTTTTCTTTCGTATTGGTAAATGTTAGATCAAAATACACATTAACTACAAGAGAATACTTACAAGTTTAAAGAACTAGCATAATGCATAAAGGCTTGCGCGCACTAGACCGGGCCAACCGGCAACGGACCGCACAGCAACGGAACGGGAATTTATTTTTCCCTGGTACATAAACGAAGCAGCGCGCACTACTCGGCAACGGAAGGAAACGTTGCGGCCGGTCGTCGGCGGAAATCTCCGGCGAGAATACTTTTGCCGGTGTTCGTTGCGTTGCGTCGTGAGGTGAAGTAGTGCGCGCTGTTTTTTGACCACAAAAGAGAATGGACGAAGAGAAATTAATAATCCTTGTTAGCGGCTACAAGGAATTGTATGATTTTTCTGCGTTCTGCTGGTGGAATGGAGCTTCTGAACGGTGTATTTTGTTTTGTCAGATCAGGTTTTATAATACTCAAAAGTTCTTGAAATTTTTCGTAACTCACTCGGAAATACTGAAAAAAATTTTCTTCATGTTCTACTAATTGAGGAAATAAAGAGGAAAATTCACTTTCGATTTTCCTCTTTTTACAGATTTCGTGTACCCATTTTCGTTTTCTTTTTTGTTTAACTACTGTATTTTGTTTTTCCTCTTCCTCACACAGTAAACTTAAAATTATAATCTTTGGATCCATCGTACCTGAGCCACTGAGCGACAAGCGGCCGGTGACTTGCAAAAATTATTTACCGGCTAGTGCGCGTACCCTAAAAAAAATGCCGGCCGCCGTCGCGCGTTCCTTTCCGGGCTGTTGCCGACTAATGCGCGCAACCCTTAATGGTTTATAAGAATAACAATATTTTTTTATACCACTCCCACCAACGTCTTTATATTTGCTAGAATAACAGAACACAACAGGTGCAATATTACGAACTATATAAAAGCTATCATGTTATTGAAACTTATAGAAAGCATTCGATATCAAATAGTTCTTTAACATTTTCTTTAGAGATTGTACAGGTAACTTATTGATAAATTTATACACATTTATACTAGGTAACCTTTTTCCTATAGGGCTATGCCTTAAAAACATTTTTGTTTATTAAATCCATAAAAATTCCTCCACCGCTAATTTCAGATATACATTCGCGCCCAGGGGACGCTGTTCTCGAAAATTTTCGACCTCGAGATTTTTGCAGATGTCCACGTTTTGAAGTCCCCTGACGCCGAAAAGTGGTTTTTAAAAAATGTCTCTCTCTGTGTGTGTGTGTGACCACGATAGCGGTCAAACCGCAGTAGATATCTATTCCAAATTTTGTATTTACGTGTATAATCTCCCTCTTGAGAACTGATTAGTTTTCCAGTAAAATCGGTAGACCGGAAGTAGTAGTTTACTTCAGTGAAAAAATCGAATTTTGCAAATATTTCGTCAATTACTAAGTTTAAGCAAATTCATAAAGAATTAAAATGTACTCAAAATTAAATTTGAGAAAAATTGTGTTAAAAAAGTTTATCGAAATTCCTACCGGAAGTAGGTCTTTTAATCTTATTGAAAATCAGTTTTTTGCGAACATCTTGCAAGTCATGCTTTCTAGGCAGGTACATTACGAGTACAAAAGTATTTAAAACATAATTTTAAATATCTTTTGTATAAAAAAAATTTCAAAATTCGGACCGAAAGTAGGACTTTTTTACTCTTATCAAGTAGCACTTTTTTCTATATCTTGCAAAGTATGCATTCTATAGATATTTATTAAGAGAATAGAAGTACTTAAAATAGGATTTTGAATAATTTTTGTATAAACAAATTCTTAAAATTCTATAATTTCAAATGTTCATACGTATAAGAAAGTCGTGTGGTGGCCACACCTCATTTTTTTTTATTAAAACGATAGTCACATGGTGCTAAATCTACTCCAACTTTCCATAGTTGTATGGAAGTCTTTAATTTCCAACTTCAACTGTTATTGTAGATTGTAGATCCTGTAGATAAATTCTACGTTCTTACTTTTAGTATATTCGCGGAGATTCCTCGCGTAACTAATGTATTGAATCTTATTTTGTCAAACACGTTTCATCATTTGTAATACTTTTCGAAAAAAGCTCTTCATCGTCAGTCAAATCCCCCAAGTTTTCGTAGCAAATATTTTGCCGGCACAGGTTTTGTTCGAGAGTAAAGATCTTCAGAAACCTTATTCATTCCGTCGTCGTGCTATTAAGGTAATATTTTAAGTTTCATATTATTATTCTTCGATCTGTGAAGACCAAAACCTCAACTTTGTTTATGTTTCGTCTTTCATTTTATATTCTCCTTTTGAGAACGTATAAATCATTTTAACTAGAGAAATAATTATATATACTGCATAGTTAATTTATAATGACATTATTCCATCACAACTTTTCAGATGTACCTCGTATAAAAAATGTATTATAATATATACAAAGTCCAATGGCACCATAATTTTTTAGAAATTAAAGCGGATGTAACGTTTTTTTCCATCTCTATATTTGTGTATATACCTGGCAAGTTTAAGGTTAAAAATATGTAATTCTAATGCCGTTACAATTTTAAATGATCCTTTTTTTAATGTCTTCCAGTAATGATGCTTTTCCGTCACAACCTGTTCTATTCCGCTAATGGTCAATTTTAAACTTCACCAGACGAGCGAATATTTTTTTAATATCTCCGTTTTCCGTGATAGTTAATATAGAAATGAATTAAGAGGTTAAACACGTTTCAATTTTTTTACCGGTTCATATCTCAAAAAATGCAAGTTTTTTCTTTAACTAAAACGAACACGGCTATAAAAAGAACAGTTGTTTTCTGCATGGCATCATTTCTTATAGCATTTCTGGCATGTTTTTTTATATAACAGATTTGGTAAAGTAATCAGTAATCACTTAATCAGTATTTATCGAAAATTAACCTTTTATTCCCGTAATTCTGTAAATTAAAAATAAAGCAAATTATAAAAATATATTTACCTACTTGAACTGCATAAGTTGAGAGATATTCAGCAATATGGACAATTTAGTTGAGCTGGAATGTATTTACAAAAACACTATAAAATTAACCAAAACAATAGTCAAGGTATAAAAAAAATATTTTTTGCATCTCATTACAATATATTGTTATCATTTGAGCTGTAATCCGCACCTAATTTTGCAGAATCATTTTCATCATTACTACTGCTGTTACTAGCTTCATATATTTTTTCTATGTTTTAGCTTGGTTTTCTTTTATTATTAGGTTGTTCGGAAAAAAAGTTTTTTTTTAAATTCAATAACTTTCTTTGCAAAGCTAAGCATCTAATTTTTTTTGTAGATTGGTAACGTAACTCTTCTAACCAATATACTACAACGCTGTCAATCCATATTTTCTTGTCATCCTATAATGGATAATTAAAAACGAAGCTTTCAGGATTGGTTTAAGATTTTTCCAAATAGGTATCGATATAAAATCTGCGTATAAAATGATCCTTTACCAAAGATATAAAAAATCTACTTTCAACGTATTCTGAATCGGAAGATATCACAAAGACTGACCCTAAGGGCATATTGTCTGTAATCTGTTTCTGTAATACTAACGGTTTCTTCTTTTTCGGTACGGGTTATTTTTCTTGCAATGATTTTACGGGATTTGTTGCATAACTGAATCAATTCTCGTCCATCTAAAAGATTTTCCTTGGCTTGTCTATTAAATCATGTTTCCAATGTGTCTAAAAGTATCTTAAAATATCAGTCTACCACATTATGACATATTTTCGGCAAATTATAAAAAGCTTAAACCAGTCAAATTCTGCAAGCTCTTTCTTCCTACGACATTTGTGTTACAATGGTTTTTTTTCAACAAATGTGATCGCTAGATGCCTAATATCCATGGATGTCATAGCAAAGCCAACATTTCTGAGCTTCTGAATGTATCTCTCCAGTTCATCTTCATTTTCTGTTCCAAGACAGCCAAGGGCGCAAACAGCGATTATTGCTATCTCGCATGGGAAGGGTTCACAAGGAGATTCCTAATTCTGAAATTAGGCAATTAATCCTAGCCTATTAGTATAGTAAGTACATTAAACTTGGCCCCGAATAATTTGACAATAGAATAAACAAGAAAGATATCCTCTTTTCGGTTAACAATTCGCAGCGGCTAATAAAACTGCCGTTGTCTGATTTTTGTGGCTTAACCAACATACAGGAGAAACTTTCTTGAACCTTCAAACGTTACATCAATACAGAAAATATTGTCCAAACTCCAAAAATGTGGAGGACTGCGAACCTATACAAACATACGGTACGTACATGCTACACTAATTCTATCGAACCAAAGCCTACACCAAATGGGGTGACCGGACAGAAATTCAGGGGCTTTCACCCCCCCCCGCCAGCACTAATGTTTGAAAGATTCCTCTTCTACTGTCATATTAATACAATGAGTTTCTGGCATGTGCCAAAACTGATTTTAAGTGACCTTCTTTGCCAACTTAATTATTATAGAAAACTGTAGATTGTATTCCACTCATACCAAAGACTAATTCTGAATAATGAAAAATTAGAGTATCACTCCATTTAGCTTCCCACTAATTACCTTATACAGCTTGAGCGCGCGGGGTATGATCACCCGATGCTAATCGATATTCTTCGGACGTATATTCGGCAAATGATCTCCGCTAGCTGTGTTCGCCAGATATATGTAGATATATAGATTTATTTTTCCAGAGTTGTTATTTCGTTATATTTACTGGAGAGAATCTCTAATTTTAATTTCTATTTCAAGGGTCGTTTTTATGTTATTTTATAGTATTCCTGTTATACTTATTTATAGTTTTTTTTTACCATGAAATTTCTATTTATTTATTTTTCTCTAGACATCTTAGTTTATTCTGCAGATGTTTCAGGCGGGTTGTTTTTATTTCATTCTAAAACCCAGTTGTACTGCTATAACTTTGTACACAACTACATTATTATTTAATTTCATTAGGATAATCATAATTACGTTATAAGTATTACAATCTTCGCGTTATTATCGACTTAGTTATCTAAGCAATCGTCATCACTTAAAGAGAAAATTTAATTTGTTCTTTTTGTCAATCTGCAAAAAAATAATCAGATCACTATGAGTTCGAATATGAGCAGGCAATGCTAGTATGTTGTGCCGTTACTCTAATATGTATTATCGGACCACGTTTAGATGCGAGTTTACGTATACCATCGGGTGATCATACCTCGCGCGCTCTTGCTGTATACGTTATCTTCAAATGTAGGGAAGAATAAGCATTTATGTGTCGAGTGCGTATCAGTTTTAAGTCATTAATGGCATATCATCGTATGAATATCTCGAGCAGTTGTGGATTAAAATCAGGACTCAGAAGAAAGTATTCAGCATAGGTGTAACTTATCGGTCATCAAGATATGTTTGCAAGGTATTTTTGGATGCCTTGGAGGAGACATTTTCAACAATTTTTACTTTCTCTTATGATACAGTTTGGTTAGATGGATTATTTTTAAAATTATATAATGTGTTGCCTAATGGTAATTTTAATTAAACTTATGAAAAATATGTTTACAAATCGTAAATTTAGAGTTTTTATCAATGGAGAAAGCAGTAAATTTTAAATATTATATAATGGTTTACCTCAAGGATCGGTATTATCCCCTCTTCTCTTTAATCTATATATAAGTGATTTACCAGATACGACTTCTAGAAAATTCATTTACGCTGATGACATGGCAATTGCTTATCAACACAATAATTTCAATCAAATTGAAGTTAATTTAAACAGACATCTATTGATTCTGAGTGATTATTTTAGAAAATAGAGGTTATGTCCTAACCCATCTAAGTCAGAAGTTTCTTGTTCCCATCTTAAGAATAACGAAAAACATAAAAAACTTGTAGTATCTTTTAATGGTACCGTTCTAAGACATAATTTTAATCCAACATACCTAGGAGTTACTCCGGATACATCGTTAACATATAAACAACATATTGATATATTGCGTATGAAGATTAAAACAAGAAATAATATCTTACAGAAGTTGGCTGGTTCAAATTGGGGAGCTCATGCAGACATTTTACGTACGTCCGCTCTTGCATTGGTGCAGAGTACACCAATGCTGAATATTGTAGTGCAGTTTGGATGAATAGCATACATGTTGGTAAAGTAGATGTTCAGTTAAATTCTACACTTCGAATTATTACGGGCACAGTAAAATCTACTCCACTTCTTTGGCTAAACGTCCTGGCTAACATTTATCCTCATCAGTGAAGAAGAAAATTGGCTTTAAAACGGTGTTGGGATAAATATCAAAATATTCCTAATTTATATTTAATTACTCAAGTTCTTCAGAACTTACCACCTTATAGATTGAAATCACATAGTCCAATGTGGAAGGAAGATTTCCTAAATCAACAATTTTCGATTAATGACCTCTGGAAATCTATTTGGTTAGAATGTGAAGTGTTTAATAATCAATTAATAGATGATCCTTTGATTGAAGTGCCTGGCTTTACACAAGCAAGAAAAAATTGGTGTAAGTTGAATGGTCTTAGGACGGGTCATGGAAGGTGCAATAATATGTTATTCAAGTGGAATGAGATTGCGAGTCCAGCGTGTGATTGCGGAGCTGAGATTGAATTTGGATACACAGAATTACATAATTTAACTCCAGAGGCTGTTGCTTGGATCTTAACAACTAAAGACCTCTAGTATTGTGACGCTGTGATGGAGGTTTTTTATTCTGCAGGTTTTTTCCTACATCCTAGACCAAATGGTGCAGTGTTTTAAAGGATCCCTGCAGTTATGGCTCTTTTAAATATATTTCTACTTTTGTTATATAATTTATATGTTTCTTTTTTTTTGTACCTGTCATGTAGTATATATATATATATATATATATATACTACAGTACATATATATATATATATATAAAATATATTACAATTCTTTGCCAATTATATATATATATATATATATGTACTGTAGTTTAAATAATGTATATCGACCGTACTTTGTATAAAAAGAAAAACAGTATAGGAACTGTTACAATCGGGGTGATCGGTCTGTAATTTAATTTCTTCAGGAGAAATAGATTTGCTGTAAGTATGTAATAATCACATTAAATGAAAAGAAAAAAATGATGATCTAATAATTACTTACAACTAGAGTTTTTCTTGACAAGTTACACATCTATTATATTAATTAAAAAGACACAGCAATCGAAAGTTAAAAACACATCACAGGACATACACAACAGCGACCTGATATATGTATGTATAGAATACGGACTGCATATGTGCATGAGAAAACGGGCATGCTGTTAAAATAGATTTCTCGTATACTAAAAAGTACGGCGATTGTTTACCTACGTATTGCTGTGGTATTTTCTTGTAAATAAATAAATAGATAAAATAAAGAAACCAAACAAATAAATAATCAACAAAAATAAAAGAAAGAACCTTCATGAGTGTTGCATAAACCACGGGCAACGCAATTTAGAACATTATTGTTTAAATAAAGTAAAATAAATTCTTCTTTGAACATGCTTTGGATTGACGTGCGAATCTTGGTCCAAAGCGGTTTAACGAAGTATTAGTAAACTTTCCGGATAGCAATTAACATTTAGAATATTGTTTAAATAATTTAAAATAAATTCTTCTTTGAACATGCTTTGGATTGACGTGCGAATCTTGGTCCAAAGCGGTTTAACGAAGTATTAGTAAACTTTCCGGATGGCAAGTAACATTTAGAATATTGTTTAAATAATTTAAAATAAATTCTTCTTTGAGTAAGCTCTGGATTGACGTGCAAATCTTGGTTCAGGGCGACTCAACGAGGTATAACGCTTCAGTTGAATAACGGCAATTTAGTAATATGAGCATACATGAAGGATTAGAGCAGTGAATTTTATTTTTATTTATTATTAACAATTTCATAAAGAATCAAGGATTGCAAGGTGCTTGTACCGCAGATGAAACAGGCTGGATACAGTAATGAAATGAATAATGTATTGTATTGCATAATAATGATATCTAACAATGTTTTTGTAAAAATTTATATATATATAAAATAAAATAAGTTGTGCTGACATTCTATATCTACTTATTTATACCCATCCCAGGGAGATCTAAGGAAAGTAAACATCACAATCACAGCTAGGACTCACAATAAGTACAAGGCTGCGACACATCACCCGTTATAAAAATATAATAAATTCACACTTAGACCCTGAGATTACTAAAGTACATTAATTTATTAATTCAATTTTTGGTTATTAACCAATATAGAAGAAGTCACAGCATTATTTTGGCGCCCAACTGGTAAGGGCTTATCGTTGGCCAAGATCTATTTTGACGCCCAACGTCCTAGGCTTATCGTTGGCCAAGTTTTATTTTAGCGAACAACGTAAAAGGGCTTATCGTTGGCCAAGATTTAATTTGGCACCCATACGTAGTAGGCTTATCGTTGGCCAAGATCAATCTTAATTTGGCACTCAACGATAAAAGGCTGTGTGAATTTACTTTCCTTATAACGCCATAAGCACACAATATTCTCCTATTGGGACAGGGTGAATAAGAGTAGGAAAATAAAATATAAAAATAAAAATGGCTGATGAAAATAATGAGAATAAAGCGGAAAACCTGAAAAGGTTGAAGATAAAGAAACAAGACCACAGTTTACCAGATACAGAGATAATTCTCGTAGCAATCGTTCAACCTCTAGCTCAGAATCAGAGAAACAAGAGTTGGAAGGTGATCAAGTGGAAGAACCGATCGTTGGAAGTACATCTCTCAAGAGAACAACCGAAAAATCATCGGAAGATAAAATGGATAATTTGCTTCAAGTCCTATTACAAATGAAATCAGACAATGAAAAACTAAATAAAAAAATGGACCAAAACAATGAGAATTTGAAAGAAGAAATCAAAGCAAACAATGAAAATCTGAATAGAATCAATCAAAAGATTGACAAGGGATTCCAAGATTTTAGAACGGAGATGCGTCAGATAAATGCCAATCTAGAAAACGAAATAACAGAGTCTGTGTCAGGTTTAACGAAAGTAATAAGGGACAATACAAGAAGGTGTGAGAATACGTACAAATCACTGATAAACGGAACAAATGACAGAATGGACGAAACGATAGAACGATTTGACGAAGAAGAATCATTAGAAAATGAAATAATAAACACCAATACAACAAAAAACGAAGAAATTACGAGGAGTATGCCAACCCATGAAGATGATGCACAAATAGTAACAAAAGTCAAAGAAACCTCCACAATAAAACATACATGGAGAAGAACCAAATACATGGATTCCAATAAGAAAATTTTGAGAACACAGTTGGACACGTTGCTATATGAAGAAGAAGATAACAAAATTTCACATTTATACATTTCACGGCAAACATTAGAAATACTCATAGGAGCAGAAAAATATACAGGCTCATGGAAACGACAGGCACTTAGTATAAAAATTGGAAAGGTTACAATGACACACAAAGAAGTCAAACACTGAGGGGGACCGAAGAAGTTGCACTGATAGAAAAGGGAAGAATAAGTATAGCCACAGAAATAAATAAAGAAAATAAAGTATCACTTTACCATTCAATAAATACACGTTCAAGTAACCAAGAAGATAGGGAACTTAGAACACCAACGACGTACCTCGAGAATATACTTCGACATAACAAAAACATTATTGACTTTCGCCTCAAGATTTTGGGAAAATAAATTCCCAATAAATCAAGGAGCACGGCGGAGGATAAATTGGGGACCTCCGATGGGACGTGGCTACCCTACTCCTACCTTAGCCAACGACGACACCCCAATCAAGGAGCACGGCGGAGGATAAATTGGGGACCTCCGATGGGACGTGGCTACCCTACTCCTACCTTAGCCAACGACAACACCCCAATCAAGGAGCACGGCGGAGGATAAATTGGGGACCTCCGATGGGACATGGCTACCCTACTCCTACCTTAGCCAACAACAACAACCCCAATCAAAAGAAAAATAAAACACGACACATATACAAATACGAAGATCCAATGAAAATACCATTGAACTACCACACATATCAATCAAAGTTGGGGAAGAAAAATAAATAAAATAAAAGCTACTCGACCACAGCGTTATAAATGAAAATTTAGGGAAACAAGGACGGTATATATTCCTATAAAGAAGATTAACTTAATTACAGCAAATAAAGGAAAAAATCTTTGATAACCATTGATAAAGTTTTCTGCGTTAATGTAAAATAAATAAAATAAACCTACTAACAGAATTTGTAGTAGTACAGAATTTGAATTGCAATTGCATATTGGGAATGGACTTTTAAGGTCAATATAGCACAAAACTGGATATGAAGGACAAGACTTTTCACATAAGAAATATGACAATCCCATGGAGCGAAGAAGCACCAGTAAAGAAATAAATAAAATTAATTAATAAATTATATGTAGAAAAATAGAAAAGGAACTCACGCAAGAAATGATTAACAATTCATATGACAATAAATGTACGCATCTCGTGAAGCATCCAAAGAATAAGGACTTCACATCAAAAGGGGATGGTACAAGTATAAATTGCAATGAAAAGTGTAAAAATCATGTGAGCAATCTTTTAAATAAGCACAAGAGACTAGTCGACGACAGTCCTGGCTTGGTAAGAAATTACGAGCATAAGCTCGAAGTAAATGAAAAGGGACCCTTCTATGTGAAAATCTATCCATATTCCCAATAAATATTATTTAAGTGAAATTATAGAAATAAAAGAAATGCTGAAGAACAATATAATGGAAAAAGCAGAAGTGAACTTTATCAGTCCAATTGTCGCTGTAAAAGAGAAAAATATAGAAGATCCAAAGGAAACATTATCAATGAAGTACACAGATACCCAGTGGTTTGCTACGATAGTTTTAAAAGATTCTTTTTGGGCAGGTAACGTGAAGAAAATAAAAAGAAAATACTATTTATTCAAGATAAATTCCCCGACTGATATGTGGAAAATAATAAGATTTTATATATATGAATATCAATTGTAGGCTTAATTGATGCCACGCAAAAGATATTGAACCCACACGAAGAAGATATCTCCAATTTATTATATATTTGTATATGTTTCACTTTAGATAAATTAAGTATCACTTTCCGATTGTAAATGAAAGGTGTAAAAATTCAAACAAAAATGAAGGGAGGAAAGTTAAAATATAAACTCATACGATGAAAAATATGAACCCATGAGGAAATAAAAAGGGACAGCTCCCAAAACTATACTATTTAAGTTGTATATAAATATTACAAAAATAAAAAGGGATAGTTCCCAAGATTACATTATTAAGTTATGTAAATAAATATTACAAAAAAATAAAAAGGGATAGTTCCCAAGATCATATTGTTTAAGAAATGTAAATAAATATTAAGAAAATGAAAGGGATAGTTCCCAGAATTATATTATTTAAGCTAGATAAATAAGGTATTAAAGTAAAAAGGGATAGCTCCCAGGAACACATAATTTAAATTAAGTAAATAGGCATTAAGGATATAAAAGGGATAGTTCCCAAGATTATAGTACTTAAATTAGAATAAATAGACTTTAAGAAACAAAAGGGATAGTTCCCACATAAAAATATAGTAAATCTAGATGTAAGAATTTAGTTAAATAAAAGTTTAGAAAATACCATTAAGTAAAGAAAATGCAATACGCGCATATTTTTCGTAGTCAACTATGGCATATTGACAGTTTCTTAACTTGGGATATGCTGTGGTATTTTCTTGTAAATAAATAAATAGATAAAATAAAGAAACCAAACAAATAAATAATCAACAAAAATAAAATATCACTGTGTTTATTTTAAATAAATATAAGCTTACATGTTAGATATAAATTATAATTTTATATTTCAATAAATAAATACAGAATAATCCACTAATTTATAAGTAAAAATATATTTACATAATTCAAATTGTACAATAACGATGGGTATTTACTCATTCTTAATAACTAGGCAGCAGTATATACATAAATGCAATATGGGTTGCATACCCGTAAAAATAATAGCATTCACAATTAAAAATAAAAATGAAAAATATAAAACAATGTTTAAATAAATTAGAGCACAAAATTATGTTAAATATTCCATAAAACAATATTCAAATACTGACCTCCGTTTAATAAAAGGATATAATAACCTAAAGCAGTATTACTAGCAGTCAATAGGAAACTAGGTCAACCCGGCAATACATTCCTTAACAGCAATAATAGTTCAAGATAAGGAATTAATCACAAAGAATATCAATATTATAACCACCAACATTGTCAAGAATAAATGTTATGTATCACTATACACGTTTCACTTATATTTTCTGTATAAAATATTATTGAGTGTACGTAAAGAGGCACGATTTGTTTATTCTCTTCTCTACACGAATATATTCTAAGAAAGACCAAGCTAAAACCAAAAATACAATATTAAACAAAGGTCTATATACATAAATAAATAAATATTGCACTAGTGGAGGGGATAATATACTTGCAACACATATAATAAATAATATACCCTAATGTACTCAAATCTTGTTATTTGTATTGCTAATAATATCTCCTCTCTTACCTAGTCATTCAAATTTACTCAATTAATCTCAGGTTATAATCTATGATAATGATAATGTATCACTCAGTATATAAAATTTTAAAATCTTGGCACCAAAATTAATATACTCATATGCTATAATAGGTTTCTTTATTTCTTTTATCTATGCCCAAACACTACTCAGTTTTATTCTAAATCAATTTAATTAATTCTTTTTTTTTTAATAATAATATTATTTAATGCATTTAGAAATAAAAATTAATCTCCTACTCTTTCAAATATTAATTACGATTCATCACTTCTTTATGGTATGACTTTCCTATAAATGTAGCTAGTTTTTATTTTTAACCGCGCAGTACTAGCATTTCATTTACTTTTATAAAGATGTCGCTTAGGTATTTGCCGTTATACACTGCTACATAAAAATAACAATTTAAATGTTTCTAATAATCTTGTTATACTTAATCTTATAATGAGGAGAATATTGCTGCTAATAAATTATCCCTCTTATAGGATAACAATAGTACGGTATGTATACTTTTCCTCTCACTATCTTCTTTATAATGCTATTTTATTTTTGTTTACTTGTAGGTCATTGACTTATCAGCTTCTATGTCCGTAATGAAAATGTCTAATACAATGTTACTATTTTACCAAATAAAAAGAAGAATTTCGCCACAATACTAGTTTAATGACAACAAATATAAAAATCCTGATTCGAAAATATACATCCAAAATAGTTATACGACATGTACATAGATTGTTAACCTGTCTAATCGCACCTGTACGTTTATTGTTATATGAAGGATGTCAGCAAATGTTATTTATTCAAAAGGTATGTACAAAATTCTATTTAATTATCTTATTCAATTTAGCATGCATAAAAACGATGCAATTTTATTAAATATAAATAACCTTCGTCTATAAACTATTAAACAAGTTGAAGGTATGTTATAGTACCAAGGTCATGTCAATTCATTTATATATGTGCATATTCTGTAACTTTTTATGAAAATAGAGATTTAATCTTTTAACAAAACGTATTTCTATACTTGTTTTATACTAGTAATCAATTCTAAATAATATTTATGACTTTTACTCGATATACAATTAAATAAATTCAAATTTTCCTTATTTAAAAATTATACAACCTCTTGTTAATATTTTTCTTCTATCTCTGGTTTGTTTAAATTATGTTTTCTTTTTTTTTTTCACAGGATCTTACTGGACTCGTTCTGTGCAACTGGTAACTCTCTGGAAACCCTCCTAGCACGACTTCTTGGTGTATCCTCGTTCTCCTTCAGGATCTGGAACTGCTTCGGTTATATCTTACAGGATGTATCTTGTTGTGTCCTCGAAAACTGCGGGATATCTTCTGGATTTAAATGCAGCTGTACTTCTATCTCGACTTGACACGGAACTAGGCCTCTTCGGAAATATATATGGGTTACCGGATCCTCTAATTAATTTAACATTTACTGGAACGACATCAGGGATTCTAACTAGTTGGAACTTCTCGTTTTTATACAATAAACTGGACTTGGATACCTGGAATCCCTCTTTGAACTCACGTGCAACTGATGAATTCAATATTCCGCTCGGACTTGATTAATATTTGGTAAGTAATCTTTTAATATTTATTTTCCTTATATAATATCTTCTTTATTCATACAGGATACAAATTAATTAAATTATAATGAAATTATTGAATAAGTTTATGCTTCTTTATAATATATTTTGATTCTACCGTCAAATAAATATTTTCTATGCTGAAAAGAACACTTTAAGCACCAACTTTCGCGGTTTTAGTGAATTTAAGATATACTTTTCGGAATAAAATCGTGATTTTCCGAAAAGTACACGCGCCTTTCTTGAAAAATATTTTTCAACTTCGTTGTTTGTTTATCGTCACCAAGACAATATTCTCGTTTTCTAATTTCATCCAATTAAATTCCTTTTCTCACAATCCTTGTTCAAAATGGTATTATAAAACTTTATTGATACGTTTCAGTGCTTTTCAAACTTTAGTAAACCTTCTCTATTAAATCTCTATTAATTTATAATAATGAATTACTAAGACTTTGTACTTCAAAAAATATTGCTAATCAAAATTTTCTGTAAATGTCAATTTTGACAGATCCGCTTATTCAAACTTTACCCGCGAAATTATTTACCAAGTTGTTTCCTTCATACTTCAACAATTAACATTAAATTATTTTACTTTACATTATTGTTAATTAGACAAGTTTTACAAGATTTCAAACTACATTTTTACATAAATTATAATATTTAAATCTCCATTTTCAGATACCAATGAAAATTACTGCCACCAAGAACCTGGTCCACTACAACTCCTTCAAGTACTGTTTTCATAATTGACTGCACACATCTTTATTGTAATAAATAACATTTTAAGTATACACAACTGTTCTTTTTTAGTTTAAATATTTTACTATAACAGTCACAAAGAAAAATTAGTAAAATTAAATAATCCTTCCAACTTGTTCAAAAATATACAGTGCCAAACATCAATATTGTTACTCAGCACATATGCCCCTTTTAAAAAATGTAAATTTTCAACTCGAATCAAAATTTATATTTATTAAACAAAATCTGATAATTAACATGTTTATCAATGTGCTCAAAACAATTATTTTAATCTACTAAATCCTTTAACAGATTTCAAATGAATCTTCTATTATTTGGTAATATCATATAACATTTATTTATAACTATCTGTACATAACAGTGTTTAAATTCTAAATTATTTGTGACACTCATAACTATAAAACTCAACTTTCTTATAAGTCCAAAAGTAATATAAGGCTTTTCTTTATTTTCATTTTAATTATAAAAGTATAAATTTATTTATTTAAATGGATGTCTATGACCTGTATAAGAAATTTTTGTTCCATTATTTATCGTACTATGTATTATAATCTTTCTTAATGTTCCAATACCTTATTAAAATATCTATATTTTTATTAATTGCCATCAAACTTTTTAACATTACTTGCATATATGTTTTTCTGTGTTTCCTAACTCAAACTTCTTATAAAAATATTATCTGTACTAACTTTTACATAAATAGGTGAATAACATATTCTTTTTATCTGTCTATGCCTCAGTTACTTATTTGCCTCTTTAAGAATGATTCACTATGCTTACTAATTATATATTATTTTCATTATATACTGTTCTCATTCGAACAAATTCCCTTTTTCCCTATAATTGACATTTTCGTCATCCCCTATACTTTCATTTATGGAAAGTCCATATTTTTTTTACTTATCGTTTTTAAAGGCTTACGTTACCTATATAATTCATTTTTAGACACTTTTGGTCCTATATTTTATATCATTTTGGGTATTTTTCACCCTTTTATACATATACACTCTATAATAATTCCATATTCTTATGGTACTTTTAATATTTACTATTTATTGTAAGCATTTACTTTCATCTAACATATTTTATTTTTAAGAGGCTCTTCTTAACTTCTTTCTTTTCCATTTCTTCATCACCTAACATGTTTGTTACATCTTGATAACTATTTTCTAACTTTCTTCAGTGCTCTACTTATTCTGAAACATTCTTTTTAATTTTATAAGGCTCAAGGTTATTTATCCTCTATACAACTTCTTTATCCATTTCATTCCATTTTAATACTCAGGCAAATCTATTTACTAGTAAGATTACTTATATTACCTTCTCTTATGGTTATTTACAAATTTATATACAATATGGGAATGAGGATATAATTTATTTTTTCTTTAATTAATCATCATTTTTTTTTTAATAACTAATAATTGTAACAAACCTATAACTAAACTAATCTAATATAATACCGGAATACTTTATGTACATTCTTTATCTGAAAATCTCTCTATAAATTCAAATTATTTCTCGATAAACATGAACTTGTCTGTATACATGTATTTCTGTTTCATCATTATGTCTTTTATTCATTTTAAAGAAAGCGAAATCCAATATGCCCCTTTCTTATCAATTTGTTATCTGTATCTGGTCATGCCCCTATCTTATAATAAGGTATTTATGTCCTCCTAATACTTCATTACTATATAATTATTTATTTTCTAATAAACTCCAGGTCTCTATTTGTCAAAAACTTTTGAAATTTTGAGATCTACATGTTACTTGGATAAGCAGGTGTTGTAAGTACCTTCAGAAGACGATCTCCTTTCTTATCTTCTGTCCTGACTAAAATTTCCTTGGTATGAATTAGCATGATTCAGAGAAATAATGTCATTTCTCCTTTTACAGTTTAAACTTCCAATATTGTTCTTACTTATGCAAATAATGTGGATTATTTGTCATATTAAATTGTCGTTGATTATTTGTCGTATTATATCATTGTGGATGATTTGTCTTATTATATTGTTGTGGATGATTTGTCTAAATAAATCATTATGGATGATTTGTCGTAATAAATTGGATGATTTGTCGTAATAAATTTGATGATTTGTCGTAACTCAGATTTAGGAAGTGTCGTTACTCACTTACACAATACAATCTCCCAATATTGTGTCTTACCTATTTTCGGATGATTTAATTTAACTCAGATTTAGGAAGTGGCGTTACTCACTTACACAATACAATCTCCCAATATTGTGTCTTACCTATAATTTCGGAAGATTTAATATAACTCAGATTTAGGAAGTGGCGTTAATCACTTTCACAGTACAGTCTTCCTAATACTGTGTCTTACCTATTTTTTCGCGCCGTCTGAATAATCATCTAATCGTCTAAGTATGTTGATCAACCCATTCATATCTGTTACATTTTGACAAATAATTGCATGTGTATCAACAGGAATAAAATGTTGCAACAAATGTTGAGATATGGTCTGTTCGTCTAAATGTGAGATGTATCTACAATAATTAAACATTCTTTGTGCATAAGCCTCCCTCGAAGATTTACCTGGCTGATATCTCCCTGTTAACAGCCTCTGATGTGCTCTGCTTTGCTGCGTCTCACTCCAGTAATTGTTTTTAAATAATTCCACAAACTTACTTAAATCACCGCAACTGTCTTCAACCCTTTGAAACCAATCCGCTGCACCATTGTTTAAAGTCGCTCGAATAATATTCATTTGGCTCCTAAAATCCTGTATCTCTTCTATGTATCTTAAGATGTTAGTTAAATATGCCATGGGATGTGTCGTCATTTTATCTCCGCTAAAATGAGTAATATTTTCAATTCTTATACCGTTATTCAATATATGATAAGACGGTGTACAAGTAGCTTGTGGTGTTTTAATATTTTTAGATTTCAACAAAAGTTCTTTCAACTCTAATTTCTGAACCTCGCACTCTTTTAAAACCTCTTCTATTCCAGATTTCTGAACACTCGTAGACATTGTTAATACTCTAATATCTTTCAAACACTTATCCTCAGTATTTTCTATCTTCTTATTTAAATTCTCCGCCAATTTTTCTGTCTTGTCCGTAACATCTTTGCTAACCTGATCAACTTCCTCTCGTATGCGTTTAGCTAACTCCTTATGTATCTCACTATTGTTCTTTTCTAATTGTTTAACGTTTTCTTGTACTACCTTTACTTTACCTTCAACCTCTTGTACTTTATTTGTAATAAGAGTTTTAACTTCAGTATCCTTAATCTTCAGTTTGTCATCCATTTCTTTGCGCATTTTAACTTCCCTATTATCCATTTCTGTAGTAAGTTTTATAACCTTTTCTTCGGTATTTCTTAATAAAGATTCCTTTAATTCTTCAAGATTTCTTTTATTCTCTTCTCTAGTATCCTTACTAGCCTTATCCAATTTACCACTTAATTCTTCCTTCAAATCCACTAAATTCTTCTTATTCTCTTCACTCACCTTGTCAAATTTCCCATTTAATTCTTCCTTTAAATCAATTAAATTCTTTTTACTTTCTTCGTTCGTTTTATCCAATTTATCCAACTTATCACCTAATTCTTTTTTATCCTCATCCCTATTTTTCTTAGCTTCCTCGCTCGTCTTGTCTAATTTACCACTCAATACTTCCATACTCTTTTTATTTTCTTCGTTAATCTTTTTATTATCTTCATTCATCTGTTTTAACATCTGTAAAATTGATCCACAATCTACTACTGGTGTCGACATTTCTATTTTAGAAGTCTCTCCTTGAATTTCCACCTTATCACCTCTATCCTGTGTTTCCCCTGTCTGTTCAATACCTTCCTGAACTTGTAATGTAAGTTCTCCTCCCTCTGGTACATTCACATCCTGACCTACTTCCTCTTCACTGTCACTAGATGATTCAGATCTATTTAATCCAAAGTTACTCTTAGATCTGGTATTCATTTTGAATAATTAAAGTACACAATTTCTTATACCTTGATATGTTTTAAGCTGAATTAATTACCTTTGTAAAATGTATACTAATGTTACCGCTATTACTATGATTAATAAAATATTTGAAATATGTTGTTACGAGTCTTATTTTAATTTCTTCACGTTAGATACGTCATAAAATGAGCTAAGGAGGGTAATATAAATTACAAACACCTAATCAAAATTAATAAAATAATCAAAATACTATTTGCGAGTCTTATTTTAATTGCTCCACGTTGGGCACGCCATAAAATGCACTAGTGGAGGGGATAATATACTTGCAACACATATAATAAATAATATACCCTAATGTACTCAAATCTTGTTATTTGTATTGCTAATAATATCTCCTCTCTTACCTAGTCATTCAAATTTACTCAATTAATCTCAGGTTATAATCTATGATAATGATAATGTATCACTCAGTATATAAAATTTTAAAATCTTGGCACCAAAATTAATATACTCATATGCTATAATAGGTTTCTTTATTTCTTTTATCTATGCCCAAACACTACTCAGTTTTATTCTAAATCAATTTAATTAATTCTTTTTTTTTTAATAATAATATTATTTAATGCATTTAGAAATAAAAATTAATCTCCTACTCTTTCAAATATTAATTACGATTCATCACTTCTTTATGGTATGACTTTCCTATAAATGTAGCTAGTTTTTATTTTTAACCGCGCAGTACTAGCATTTCATTTACTTTTATAAAGATGTCGCTTAGGTATTTGCCGTTATACACTGCTACATAAAAATAACAATTTAAATGTTTCTAATAATCTTGTTATACTTAATCTTATAATGAGGAGAATATTGCTGCTAATAAATTATCCCTCTTATAGGATAACAATAGTACGGTATGTATACTTTTCCTCTCACTATCTTCTTTATAATGCTATTTTATTTTTGTTTACTTGTAGGTCATTGACTTATCAGCTTCTATGTCCGTAATGAAAATGTCTAATACAATGTTACTATTTTACCAAATAAAAAGAAGAATTTCGCCACAATACTAGTTTAATGACAACAAATATAAAAATCCTGATTCGAAAATATACATCCAAAATAGTTATACGACATGTACATAGATTGTTAACCTGTCTAATCGCACCTGTACGTTTATTGTTATATGAAGGATGTCAGCAAATGTTATTTATTCAAAAGGTATGTACAAAATTCTATTTAATTATCTTATTCAATTTAGCATGCATAAAAACGATGCAATTTTATTAAATATAAATAACCTTCGTCTATAAACTATTAAACAAGTTGAAGGTATGTTATAGTACCAAGGTCATGTCAATTCATTTATATATGTGCATATTCTGTAACTTTTTATGAAAATAGAGATTTAATCTTTTAACAAAACGTATTTCTATACTTGTTTTATACTAGTAATCAATTCTAAATAATATTTATGACTTTTACTCGATATACAATTAAATAAATTCAAATTTTCCTTATTTAAAAATTATACAACCTCTTGTTAATATTTTTCTTCTATCTCTGGTTTGTTTAAATTATGTTTTCTTTTTTTTTTTCACAGGATCTTACTGGACTCGTTCTGTGCAACTGGTAACTCTCTGGAAACCCTCCTAGCACGACTTCTTGGTGTATCCTCGTTCTCCTTCAGGATCTGGAACTGCTTCGGTTATATCTTACAGGATGTATCTTGTTGTGTCCTCGAAAACTGCGGGATATCTTCTGGATTTAAATGCAGCTGTACTTCTATCTCGACTTGACACGGAACTAGGCCTCTTCGGAAATATATATGGGTTACCGGATCCTCTAATTAATTTAACATTTACTGGAACGACATCAGGGATTCTAACTAGTTGGAACTTCTCGTTTTTATACAATAAACTGGACTTGGATACCTGGAATCCCTCTTTGAACTCACGTGCAACTGATGAATTCAATATTCCGCTCGGACTTGATTAATATTTGGTAAGTAATCTTTTAATATTTATTTTCCTTATATAATATCTTCTTTATTCATACAGGATACAAATTAATTAAATTATAATGAAATTATTGAATAAGTTTATGCTTCTTTATAATATATTTTGATAAATATTTTCTATGCTGAAAAGAACACTTTAAGCACCAACTTTCGCGGTTTTAGTGAATTTAAGATATACTTTTCGGAATAAAATCGTGATTTTCCGAAAAGTACACGCGCCTTTCTTGAAAAATATTTTTCAACTTCGTTGTTTGTTTATCGTCACCAAGACAATATTCTCGTTTTCTAATTTCATCCAATTAAATTCCTTTTCTCACAATTCTTGTTCAAAATGGTATTATAAAACTTTATTGATACGTTTCAGTGCTTTTCAAACTTTAGTAAACCTTCTCTATTAAATCTCTATTAATTTATAATAATGAATTACTAAGACTTTGTACTTCAAAAAATATTGCTAATCAAAATTTTCTGTAAATGTCAATTTTGACAGATCCGCTTATTCAAACTTTACCCGCGAAATTATTTACCAAGTTGTTTCCTTCATACTTCAACAATTAACATTAAATTATTTTACTTTACATTATTGTTAATTAGACAAGTTTTACAAGATTTCAAACTACATTTTTACATAAATTATAATATTTAAATCTCCATTTTCAGATACCAATGAAAATTACTGCCACCAAGAACCTGGTCCACTACAACTCCTTCAAGTACTGTTTTCATAATTGACTGCACACATCTTTATTGTAATAAATAACATTTTAAGTATACACAACTGTTCTTTTTTAGTTTAAATATTTTACTATAACAGTCACAAAGAAAAATTAGTAAAATTAAATAATCCTTCCAACTTGTTCAAAAATATACAGTGCCAAACATCAATATTGTTACTCAGCACAATATATACCACTTATTTCACGGTCACAAGATCAATTATATTTTCGTCCGTAGGGACACCAAAACGCATACAAAGATATATGATTTGCTTGTTTTCGAGATACACCAAACGCACCCAGAATGTAAATATTGGGGCCTAGTTCACCATTGAAATTAAAACATTATGTTGGGTATGCAAACTCACTGATATTCACAAAATAAAAGGACATTGTTGAATGTACGTCTAAATATGCGATGGTACATAATTTTATTCACGTACAAATGCTTCAAGACATTTAGGCTAAAAATAAATAAATAAAGCATTAGTAAATATAATAAAATACAATAAAAGGATACCTACCATTAAAATGAAATCAATCAAGGGTCCAAAGAATATAAAATATAAAAATGTAGAATAGGTAAATGACAACAATAACAAACATGGTGGAACAAGGTCACATGATCACGTAATTTCGATAGTTATCGAAATTAACACGGGGGGCGTAGCAGACGAAAATTCAAACTAAGAGGAACGATTTAAAAACAAAAATAAGCCGTTTGTCAGATGTTTATCGTTATAAAAGGCGACACACCGGCGAAAATAGTCAGTCCATAGGAAGTCCACGAGAAGCTCTTCAAAACTTAAAAAGAAAATAGTTAAACCAGTGCTCCGAAGAAATAAAGGATCTAAAGGCATAAAACGCCTTAAGATTCAAACGCGGTAGACGTAAAAGGCGGCAACAATAACTGCGCACCAGATACCCAAAGAGGCGCGAAAAATACTGGGATTGGACCGCACAGAAGCGACAACAATAAATTCAATTAAAATGGAGGGACTGGATTACCAGGAGGAATTCGAAATGTTATATAACCAAGAAAAGTGAGTACAAGCACTATAAAATAAACTCCATCTTGCAATTCTAAAATAAATAAAAGAAAGAACCTTCATGAGTGTTGCATAAACCACGGGCAACGCAATTTAGAACATTATTGTTTAAATAAAGTAAAATAAATTCTTCTTTGAACATGCTTTGGATTGACGTGCGAATCTTGGTCCAAAGCGGTTTAACGAAGTATTAGTAAACTTTCCGGATAGCAATTAACATTTAGAATATTGTTTAAATAATTTAAAATAAATTCTTCTTTGAACATGCTTTGGATTGACGTGCGAATCTTGGTCCAAAGCGGTTTAACGAAGTATTAGTAAACTTTCCGGATGGCAAGTAACATTTAGAATATTGTTTAAATAATTTAAAATAAATTCTTCTTTGAGTAAGCTCTGGATTGACGTGCAAATCTTGGTTCAGGGCGACTCAACGAGGTATAACGCTTCAGTTGAATAACGGCAATTTAGTAATATGAGCATACATGAAGGATTAGAGCAGTGAATTTTATTTTTATTTATTATTAACAATTTCATAAAGAATCAAGGATTGCAAGGTGCTTGTACCGCAGATGAAACAGGCTGGATACAGTAATGAAATGAATAATGTATTGTATTGCATAATAATGATATCTAACAATGTTTTTGTAAAAATTTATATATATATAAAATAAAATAAGTTGTGCTGACATTCTATATCTACTTATTTATACCCATCCCAGGGAGATCTAAGGAAAGTAAACATCACAATCACAGCTAGGACTCACAATAAGTACAAGGCTGCGACACATCACCCGTTATAAAAATATAATAAATTCACACTTAGACCCTGAGATTACTAAAGTACATTAATTTATTAATTCAATTTTTGGTTATTAACCAATATAGAAGAAGTCACAGCAGTATGTACACGTGTTTTCAGTTATTTTTATGTATTGTTCATTTTTTACTTGATAGCAATGGAAATTAAGTATAATAATAGTCAAAAAATGAAAGTCCCAACCATGATAAATCAAAATTCGGACCGGAAGTAGCACTTTCTTATACTACGTATAAGAAAGTAATTGTACTCGTGTTCTGAAATATTTGAGAAAATCGCCCAAACAATAACCTCCTGATTTATGCACCTCCGATATGTTAATAAATATACGAATCTACAAAATATCCATCGACGTATCCAATTGATATTTATATTTTCTTAATATGCAATTATTCTTGAATTAGTGATTTGATAAATGATAACATTATCCAGAAACGTTATAATATACAATCGCTAGGTAATCTAGCGCATTCTCAAGATGAGATCTACACGTTTATGACCGTAACTCACGAGACTGACTGCGTACACCCAAGCGCATGATAGAAACTACTTGCAGAAGATATAATTAACAAAGCCACCCTAAAGCGCAATAACAATTTAGTATATTTTCTGTGAACGTGAGAAGTTATTTTATGTCATGAAATGCTAATTTTCCTACCTATCTCATCCAACCAACGATGGAAAAAATCGGTATCATTAACATATTTTACCCGTGGAAAACACGTTAAGAAAATTGTGTGAAGAAATGAGAGCCTGAGAGATCTGAAATAATACCTACAGAATTTTAAAAAAATATAAACAATTTTCATTTAATTAAAATAATGTAAATAAACAAAGCTCGTAAATAGCGGTTGTCGTTATATTGACATATTTTACTGGGTTTCTTTGTATACATTAGTCAATTTTAATATATTGTAATGGCTGGCCGAGTACTGAGAGAGTATGCTATCATAGGTAAAGTAGTTGAAAAACTCTTAAAGTTGGATAAACCTATTGGATAAAATCATCAGGATACTACGAGAGAAATTTGCGAAAATCATCAAGGGATACCAAGGAAAGGTCGGCCAACTCGATTGTGAATTACATAAGGCGCACGAAACAATTGACTTGTTACAGTAGTATTTTGGTCTAAACAACTTGAGATTTTATGGATTACCGGAAACTGAGAAAGAAAAAACTAAAAACATAATAACCGCCATCTGCAAGAAGAAACTTGGTCTTAATATCACTCTGGAATCCATTGACTGCTGTAATGGTCTAACATCAACCGACAGTGGTGTTGAACTGGACTAATTCTAGTGACGTTTATTAGTCGTAACCTTAAACAAAAAATCCTCTCAACTAAAAGCAAATTAAAAGGAACAAAAACTGCGGTGTGTATGGTACGGCATGGACAAATAATTGTAATTTCTTTATTAAAGTAGATTATACTCGTAGAATATATCGCATAAACTCTCATAATGGCTTAGATAAATGTTGTATATACGGATATGAATAACTGTAGGTTTCTTCTCTCGACTATTTCTTGGCATATACTATTTGCTAGCGTATTTTGGGGATATACATGTAGTACAAGTTTATTTTTAATGTTAGATAAAAAACGTTCTACTGTTTTTAAAACCAGTTTACTTATGTTGGTCTTAACAACGCATATAATGGCAGCTTTGGCTAAAGGTACTCTTCAATTTTAAAATAGTAGCTATTGGTGTCATGTAGGTACAGACCACCAGGTGCTGATATAAATTCCCTTTTTTGACATTTTTTAAGGAGAGGTTGGTAAACTGGTTTTGGAGATTGATAATATTTGATTTAATATTAAGCTCATCTGGACTGGTTAGTACTGGTGTGGTAGAGCTTCATGGTTACTCTGATCATTCGTTAATTTCCGCGAAATTTAATTTTGGACGTCAAGATGTGAAGCCAGTAGCCTGAGAGAGACTACCAAAGTTTTAGTGATTTTTAGTGCATTTCAAGCAGATCTAGTTAAAGCTTTTTGTGATCTGTGATTTTAATAATATTGCGGATAAGGTGTTTACTAGTATTTTTGATTGTAGTTTTTGATCATCATGCTCCTTTTGTAAGGCGTATCTTTTCTAAAAGAAGGCAAAGTCGATTTATTTGGAGACAGACTCGGGACTTCTCTAATATCACTTTGTTCCAGAGTTTGGTGCGTCTTACTCTGGAGAACTGCGGTATAATATGGAACCCGTACACGGTTATACAGTCGGAATGGGTTGAGCAAATATAACGTAACGTATATTGTAAATTAAACAAATTGTAAAATATCACAAAACCTCATATGTTTAAAGTGGTTCGAGTCATATTTGTCGGGAAGGAAACAGAGACCGATCATCGACGGGAATTTTTCTGATAGCACTGATGTACGTATGGGTGGTTCACAGGGCACTTTCCTGGGGCTAACGTTACTTTTGCTTTTTATTATTCACTTTTCTAACTACCTAATTGGTACTGCTAGGGTGATGTTATATATGACATAAATTTAGTAATTTCATCGAATAATGTTGGCGAATGATGTGAATAAGTGGATAAAATTTGATAGGATTGTCGTGAATATCGAGAAAACACAATGTATGTTTTTTATAACAAAAGGATGTTTAACATCTGAAGGTTTACAACGTCAACTCATAAAGTCATCTGGTTAGCAGTTGTAGACTGTTCGGTGTCATTTTCGATGAATACGTATTTCGACAACTATGTTGTCATCTTCAGTAGCGTATACAGAACAACACTTGCGTTGTTCTGTAAGCTACTGTGTATTGACAACGCGGAGGACGATCTACAGAAGCAGCTCTTTAAATTTTATCAAACAAGCAAACAACTGAACTTGAATATATCCACCGACAAAACAAAAGCCATGACAATCGCTAAAGAACCAAACCGATGCAAACTTGTGGTGGAAGATAAACCCATCGAGCAAGTCAACCAGTTCAGGTATCTCGGACTTGACATCTCCAGTGGTCATAACCCAGCCAAGAGTCAAGACCTAAGAGACCAGATTAATAAAGCGACATTGCTATCAGGATGTTTAAGAGAGATAGTTTGGTCGAATCAATACATGCGAACAGACAGCAAGAAAAGAATCTACAAAACCTGTATAAGGCCCGTCATGACTTACGGTATAGAAACGCGCGAAGAAACAAGCAAAACCAAAAATATGCGGAACTGAAAAGACTACGAACTAGCCTTGGAAAAACCAGAAAAGACCTGTTGCGTTTTCGGGTTCGAAATAAACAACTCGTGCAAATGTTTTAAAACTGTCTGTATATTTTCACACTTATTATTAATCACGATATAAAAATATAAAATAACTGTAACGCACTTAAAACTACTACAAATAAACACTCGTATTTATTTCTATCACTTCTATTTATATAACACTGCACCACTATATTTATTTTGTATTGTCCGAATACTACTGAATGAATGAACGAATACATTCCTTATATTTATGTTTACTGCGCGACTACCATTGAAGGAATTCTTATTCCGGAATGACTCATCCATCGGTTCAACTGCTTTTATATCTGTAGATAAAGAGTTCGAGAAATATACGGGCACACTCTGGATTTTTCTCCACATGCCGAGAAGTATTCGACAGTCAGTCCGTCACCTCGCAGTACACATGTGTGATTTACGACTTTGTCCGTTTTTATACGTCGCCCAAAGGTGTGCTTCTTTTTTTTAATGTAAACTCGTTTCGGTACAGACCGCATAAGAAACACAGATATCAGAGAATAGTGTGCGATAGTGGACTTGGTAAGATGGGGTAGACAAAGAAGAAGAGGATGCTACGATCACGTTAGGAGAATGGACGCAGATTGCCACGCGTAGCACTAGTGGGAAAGCCAGCAGGGGATCGAGCACCGGGAAGGCCACATAAGCTGGACAGCTGGAAATCAACATCACAGGACAAACCATAGCTACGAATTCAGAAATCAACAGACCAATAGGTCCAAAACAACAACAACAAGAAGAAGATGAAGAAGAAGAATAAGGAAGAAGAAGAAGTGTGGTAAAAGTGTTTTATTGATTATTATTATTTTTATGGTATTATTGTCCACTGGCTTTGGCATCCAGAGAACTGAACTCACGTCTCGTCAAGTGAATATATTTAACTTAACATCTACTCAGTTAATAAGTCTAACAAAACAATTCATGAAATAATCCATAAATATTAGCTTTTCCTGCTTTTCTTTTTTTTTTCTTGGTATCGGGGATTGCTGAATTTTTTTTTTTTGATCCACATGTGGTTCTTAAGATTATTAATTTAACAATGTTTGACTAGTGTCTATTTGTACAGCTTAACGATTTTATGGAGTTTCTTACTGGTCATTTTATGTAAAAAAAATAAATTTCTGCATTATTTTTTATATCAAAAATAACTTTGAAGCACGAATTGTTTTACGAGTAATTATGTGTACCAAATTTACTTCATATACATCCCTGCGCTATATATAAACATGTGAAAACAGGGGAAATGTAGTGATTAGTAAAGTCAAAAGTAAAAAAAAAAGAAACAGGTTGAAACGTAATTTAGTATTTCAGAAAGATTTAATGTTATATGTATTTATGAAAGACTTGAAAAGAACCGTCAAAATTAGGAAAATTATATGGTAGTGTGCGTAGGTTCCAATGTTAAGACGGCCTAAGGCGTTCTCATCGAGCAAAGAGAAGGGTAGGGCAATACAAGACGAAGATGGATTTTCACCCGTCTATGTTGTGATCCTATGCCTACAAGACAATCACTGTAATTCACGCTTATTATCATATATGTAACGACGAACATATCATCTCCAAAATATTTATAAATGTACTTTACTCCACCTACTTAAAAGTATTTTCGCTGTTTCATTTCCTTTTCATCTTTTTTTATTTAATTTTGAAAACGCATTAAACATCGTGAAATTACACACAACACAGGTAGAAATGAAAACGTTCGTCCAATATATGTACAGTGTGATTGATTTTCGCTGTTTATACAAATAAGAATAATAAATGAATAATTGTTATTCAAGTTTTTTATGATGTAGTTTTGCTTTTAATTCGAATTAATTTGCATTCATCCAAATGAACAATATTTCAAAAATTGATACTTACCTTCCAAACAAATCTATTCTATCATTTATGACCAAACATCTACTACAGTAAATTTCTCATGCTTGGTTTTTAATATTCATATTTTCTTAGTTACATTATGAACTTTTCAACTTCAAATTGAGAACATACACTTTCAAAATGTGAATAAACAATTACAAATGAAAACCGCTTTTATTATATTGTAACATGTAAAGTAACACAATTAATAAATGGACTTTGTGAATTATATGATTAAATCGTTTAAATTTAATACGTCCGGTAAAAATCGTTAAGTATGCGCTATATATCTTGGATAGTTTGCCGGATTTATTGCATTAACATTAACCCATTAATGGCCAATGTTGCGTAAACGCAACTTTTTTTTTTTTGTTAACACTTGTTGATAATTTATTATTTGCTGCAAATGGCAACAACTCTAACAGGTTTTACTGAAATTTCTATTACAAATTTTGCTACAATTTATTAAATTTAACAATTTTTGGTAGGTTTCGCGGCACTGTTTTATAAAATTTATTATTCACGAATTATTTAAAAAATTTCAATTTTGATTTATGGTTTATAAATTTTAAACCTTGAGCTGTATGCCGGTGTAATTTTTTTTTGTTAGAAAACAATTATTTCTAACAGAAAAATCTAGGTAATTTTAATTTTGCATATACGCAACGTTGGCGGTATAGCAGCATATTCCTGTTCAAACCTGTTTCGTCTTGCGGGTGCAATTAGCGTCTAGCGCGTGCGAATCCGAATAGTTTGTTACTGGAATTGGCTGGTGTCACAGCGATTTATATTTTGTAAGTGTAAAATGAGTCAAAATAAGTGGAAAAATGATCCTAGAAGAGCACTCACTTCACGCGAATTGGAAGCGGAATTAGAAAATATAACTGATAGTGAAGTAGACGTCGCTATAATACCGCCAACAGGAGATGATCTAACTGACGAAGAGGATTTTGATGACAACAATTTTACAGGTAAGTTTTTCAGTTATTCAGTATTATCAGAATTCAACGGTTCATTCGATAAAAATAATTAGAAAATTTATATACATAAATCAGTGACTACCCATAAAATGTTGGATGTGCGGACTGCTCTCAGTATAGACGAATATTTACGATAAGGTGGATTTTTACTGTAATTCCTTTTTTTAGGCAATGGAAAAGAATTAGCTCATGATGTTCCGGGTACCTATGAAATAATATCGACCGAAGTGGATTGTAACGAGGAAGGCGCAAGCATATTTGAGGCTATAACTAGTAGCGCTCCGGACATAAGACCAGTAAAGAGATCGAAATACAATACCAAAGAGAGTCCAAAGTGGGAACACAAAAAACATTCAATATATTCTTTATCTCCTGAGTCTAATGAAAACAATGATATGACTCTATTGAAAGAGGCTGTGGAAGGGAAAAGTCCGCTCGAAGTATTTGAAATGTATTTTGAGAATTAAGTCCTGAGACTCATTGTAGATTATTCTATAAAATATGCTCATGACAACACCAGACACGAGTTCATATTTTCGATCACAGATTTGAAACATTTTCTCGGGATTATGATTCTCACCGGTTACCACACGCTTCCACAAATGGATATGTATTGGAGCAAAGACGAAGATAAGAGTGTTTCATTAGTGAAAAACTGCATGAGTGGGAACAGATTTCGAGACATAAAATGAAATTTGCATTTGTCCGATAATGCCCTATTGGATAAAAGCGACAAATTATTCAAAGTCCTGCCGCTTTTTGAAATAATAAACCAAAAAAACAGTTCGGAATATTTGCGTATAACTTATCCATTGATGAAGAGATGGTGCCATAGTTTGGAAGGCATTCAGCCAAGATGTTTATCAAAGGGAAACCTGTAAGGTTTGGGTACAAGCTATGGTTGTCTCTGTTCATCTGTGGGCTATCTGTATCAATTCATTCCGTATGGAGGTGCTAGAGCCGACAAAAGTGAATTAGGATTAGGAACTGACGTTATTATTAGTCTTCTAAGTGTTGTAAAATCACCCTCTCAGCACAGAATATTTTTCGATACGTTTTTTTCATTTTACAAATTATTTACTGTTTTGAAAGAAAGAGGATATTTTGCCACTGGAACTATTCGTGAGAACCGAATAGAGAAATGTCCTGTCGAGACCGTAAAATCTCTTGGCAAGAAAGAAACAGGTTCATTCGATTTTTATTTTGATTCGACTGCTGAAGAATCCGTTGCCCGATGGAATGACAATTCTGTTGGTTATTTCAAACAATTGTTTCATAGATCCCGGTTGTACAGACTAATAGATAAAACCGAAAAGAAAAAAAGGAGATAAACATTCCTTAACCTAATGTTATACAACAGTATAATAAACACATGGGAGGGCTTGATTTGCACGACAATGGTATCGCCAACTACAGAATTAGAGTACGAGGAAAAAGTGGTGATGGCCCCTTTTTATAAACGTTGTTGATAGTAAATGCATGGAGAGCATATCTTATCTGACATTGGCACTAATAAAATCCGAGAAGAGATAAGCCTCTTCCGAACAGACAAAAGACGATAATTTGAAAAGTGGACTGTCAACATCTCTTGGACGATCATCAAAAAGCAGCCTTCCAGACGAAATTAGAACCGACAATATTGGCCATATTATGAGAAAAAATTCTGAAAGTACTCGTCGCCGATGCAGAAATTGTAAAAATCAGACTATTTTTTTCTGTGAAAAGTGTAACGTCTTTTTGCATCTCGACTGTTTTGCTGACTTTCATAAAACCAAAAACAAATAATATAATATAAATTAATAAAATAATATTTTTATTTTATATCGGTTTCGGCCAACGTTGCGTAAACACAACATTTTGTTTTATAAACACCCTATATAATTTTTCAGTTTTTTTAGAGGATATGTGTTGTCTTATGTGCCTTTAAATAAATTCGATGAAAAAAATCATTCTAGATTATTTTTTTAATGTTTGACCATTAATGGGTTAATATGTATTATCGCCTCTAATTGTTGTAGACGTGTGGTTTAAATTTTCTCTGCCCTCACCAGCTGAAATATGTGGCAAACGCAGACTTAAATCCCGTTTAACAGCAGCTTTTAAGCTGGACCAAGTCATTTCAATTGAATTTAAATTTGGGCTGTAAGGACTAAGTCTTAGCAATTTATGGTTGCTGAATTCATTTTCAGTAAATACGGTTTCCATAGTGGCATGGAATGGAGCATTGCCAATTACCAACACCACAGGAGTTTGATAAATGTTATAGGCTGCACGCAAACACTGACCGACAAATTGATATGCGTGTTCCATTCTAAAGGCAGCTCTTCTGACCTTTTAGTTTAAGTTCTTCAATGTATTGAACGATAAATCTTTATTATTTTTGTCCCCCACGTGGCTTTTCCACTTTTTCCTGATTTTTAATCCATCGGTAGGCAATCGATTTTTTAACACCCAATCTAATCGTCACATTGACAGTTACATACAGCACAAATTTGCTGCTTCACTTTGTCAACTTTACGTTTTTTAATGTAAGACATGGTAAATGTCAGTCAAACTACTGACGCTAAATGATACTCAGTATCACTCACGTTTGGTATTGTTTTGTTACATCAACGCATGCGGCAAATTTATTAATTCTCATTGAAAGTGTTTATTCTCATTTTGAAGTTGAAAAGGTATAGAGGAGAAATACCATAAAATCGCCTAATTTATGACAATCTTCAAACTCGGGAAAGATGAATATTTTTTATTTATTTAATCAAAATTCGTATAGAGAAACAAGTACTTACAAAGTAACAGTAAATACATCTTCTCCAGTGGAACGCGTGGCCCTAGATGGCATGACAAAGTTAACCTAGGACAATAGTACCGGCGAACCCACAACATTGTTAATCAGTTATATAAAAAAAAGTGCGCTGTTGTATCTTCTTCTGTCTCCGATAAAGACTCAACGAAATGTCTATCAAGTATTTCAATGTAGTCCGTGTTTTGAGGCGGTTAAACATCATCATTGTTGTAAGTAAGGAACTTCATGAAATGCTTTTGGACTCTCACCAATGCCAACTGCTGATATAAGTAGTAGTTATACCAAATAGTGGCTTCGTACTCTAATCTATTCCAAACAAAGGCAAAATAAACAGATTTAAGAGCCAAGTGACTAGCCCAAAAATCTTGTGGCGGTATTACAGACTCAATATATATGGTCTGAGAACTAGAGAGCAGAATCAAATGAAACACCCAAGACTTTAAATTGTTTTTTACTACATAACGTGATGTTTATATTGTACGAGAAGGGTGTGGGATTCGTGATCTTTGCAAAAGTAACAAACGCACATTTAAAAATGTTTGAAAGTATTTTATTAAGAAAAGACCAGTTAGAATATTTTAAGGTCATCAGCATATGCCAAAACACCACAGGCTAGCGAATTCAGTAAATCATTTAAAAGTATATTAATGAGCAAAGGGCCTAGGTTGGATCCCTGTGGCACATCAGATGTTGGGGCGAAATGTCCAGACTGATATCCATTGTAGAATACATAACTAGATCGATTTGTTAAATATGACGAGACCAGATTAAGATACGTAATTTTTTTTTAGTGTCGGCACATTTACCACCGGTTCGGAAAAATCTACTTCTTTATCAGTAAATAAGTCAACAATTCGGTGTACAGTACGAATTCCTGGATTGTTATTTAGAATTGCTTCAAACTTTTGACTGATATTATCAGCACCAGCTCCAGAAAATTGGTAAAGAAATTGACGAAGACCATATTCACTATTCATGGCGTTAGTTATAGAATATTGTTGACTGGTAGGAGTAAGTTCTAAATGGGGGATTCTGAAATAATGTCAATGAATATTAGCTAAACCTACCTGAATAGTTAGGACCATAGATGCTTGTTGAGCTAGTATTATAGAAACAGCATCATTTGAATCCACTAGCTGTATTATAGTTTCAACGTCGTCAAAATCTATGTGATGATAGGATGCTGCTTGTATCTATTTGCCCAAGCGCGTAACAACATGTTCTGCCGGTAGTGGCATATGTGGTAGTTTTTCAGGAAATAAATGCTTGCGTGCAGATGTCCTCACAAAAACTTTCTTGAGACAAGATATCAATTTATCCTCATTCGGGTAGCATTTCTGACTTCTTCTGATAATGGTAGAAGAGCATGTGCGAAATATGTAATATGCATCACACTACTGTGATGCATATTATGTAATCGGGTTTAGAAGAAAACCAAAAGTTGAAGATTGAATAATTTTATTCTATATACCTACCAGGAATGAATAATTTTATTCTATGTATATACCTACCAGGAACATATTTTCGAAGAAATACCTATAAAATTTATATATCAAGAATAAATTTTAAGTTCATGTTGTAGTTATTATTCTGGCAACGTAGCCAATGTCCATTTTACCGAATCTATATCCAGTGATTTTTTTTTAATGAGCACCTTCTGGTTAGAACCAATGCATCTAAAAGTGCAAAACGTTAAAACAGTCGAAATTAACTAACTGATTTCTTCACATGTACTTGCTCTTATTTATTATACATACTTCAATGTAGTTAAATTAAGGTATAGTTTTCTTTTACTATTATTAATCCTAATTTTTGTGTGGAATTACCACCTCTTTTCCACGTTCCTTGCTTTGTGTCAGTATGTGTGTATATAAATCAACTAACGAGTTTATTTTTTGATTTGTTGCTACTCAAACATCAAAGTATATACTCACGCAAATAGTTCTGATATTAGCACAATGTATAATGTACTAAACAAACTCTAACATCTATTGCATGTTGTTCAGCACATAATAATCGGTAAATCATGTAAGAAAATTGATAGAAGAACTATAGATAACCCATTTAATTAACCATGTATTGTTTGATTTTTTGGAGAGAGCTCGATATTCTATTTATATTGATACAACACAAGCTACTTTATTTGCAAATTTAACCATAAGGAAGTGAGAAACACTAATAATGTCATAGACATAGAAAAAAGCAATGTTAAACTATACGAAATAATAATGTGGAAAAAAATTGGACACCTATGCGGTTGTCGTCGCTTGCGCACAAATTTAAATTGGTAAATTGCATTTGTGTCCCTGGACAATAAAACTGTACCTAATCAAAATTCATAACATATCTATTTTCCGATAATTTGTATAGTTTTTGCGCTTCATATTGGTATCAAGAGGTAACAATACCAATTAATGATAGACGCAAATATCGAATAATATAAACAACAACAATTATTCATTGGTTTCCGGTGGTATAGTATGTAGTATATCTGTGCCATAAATTTGTAAATAAATTATAAGTCGATTCGTGACATAAAATGTTTCAGGTAGGTCAAAAAAACAACATACAAAACTCTATTACGGAATAACACTATATTTTCAATAGTAAACTTATAAAGATATTATCATGTCAATTCTACCAATAAAAAATGAAGTGTGGCCACCACACGACTTCCTTATACGCATGCGCGCTTCCAATTATAGAATTTTAAGAATTTTTTATACAAAAATTATCCGATTCTAAGTACTTCTATACTCATAATAAATCTTTATAAAATGGATAATTTACAACATATTTGCAAAAAATCGCACATTCGGACGATTAGATAGAAGTAAAAGTGTTACTTCCGGTACGAATTTTGAAATTCTTTTTATACAAAAGGTATTGAAAATTAAGTTTTAAATACCTTTATACTCGTAATGTACATGTCTAAAAAGCATGATTTGCGAAATATTCGGAAAAAAACTGATTTTCGATAAAGAGTAAAAGACCTACATCCGGTAGGAATTTGGAAAAACGCTATTAGATAGAAGTAAAAGTGTTACTTTCGGTCCGAATTTTGAAATTCTTTTTATACAACAGGTATTGAAAATTAAGTTTTAAATAGTGTTATACTCGTAATGTATTCGTACATGTCTAAAAAGCATGATTTGCGAAATATTCGGAAAAAACTGATTTTCGATAAGAGTAAAAGACCTACTTCCGGTGGGAATTTCGAAAAACCTTTTGTTAATACACTTTTCTCAAATTTAATTTTGAGTACATTTAAATTCTTTATAAATTTGGTTAAACATAGTATTTTTTCTGCACAAATATTCGCCTTCAGACGGATTTTCTAAATTATTTCCCAAATAAACAGTCTTTTGCCCATCCATTTAGCACGCGATATACCATCATGAGTCGACATTCAATAGAATTTACCACGCTTGAGTTGTTTATCTGTTTTGAAATTCTTTGGCATGTTTTTTCTCGATTTTCGGATTGCTTCAGTAGCACAAATGTTGTTCAATAAAGAAAATGACGTGAAAAAGTTGACAAAATGTACGTAGTAGCTTTTACCAACTTAATCACGTATAAGATCTCTAAAATGCTTGGTCCTAGTTCTTTTTCAACTGTGATGTTGACTTTACCGGATATATTTGAAAATGATAAATATAGCCAAACTTATTTGCTCTTACCCATACTGTCTATCCCCATTTTATGGGTTTATTTGCATGTATTGACGCACAGATGATCGGCATTTGATCCCTATTCATGGACTCATCTATGGATACTGTCCCATGAATATTATAATGGAAATAAAAGTTTTCTGATAATCTATTCAAAAGCGCTTCGTTTCGAGTTGGTTGAGGTTGAAGAGTATTATTGTTTAGGTGAGAGTTTCCTGAAAGTCAATCACACCTAGTTCGTGGCATTAGCGACGAAGTATACGAATTTCGTAGTTCGGGCCAAGAAGATCAATAATCGCGATAGCTGGGAAGGTGTCATAGTATTGATAGCCAGAAATGTCTGAAATTTCTTTGACGTGATCGGCAGGAAACTTTTCTGGTTTTGGGTGGTATAAAGGTTCGTTTAAAATGAAAGGTATTCTATGACTTGATCAGATACACACACTTACCGAAATATTATTCGGTCCAAATTGCTCCATAAAAGAAACTACATTCATATTATTATTGTTAGGAGTTTGAATGTTTTTTTACAAAATAAACTACTCTGCAAAGCCATTCGAGCTTGTGTATATGGTCCAAGGAAATACCAAAACTAACTAAAGGATGCCATTTAACCCAACCCAATTTAGATCATAAATATTTAGTTTTATAAGTTACTGAAAATAAGGTGATAATCCGTCTCATAGACTGGGTTTAAGTACTATTACAAAACTATATAACTTACGTGTTAGTTAATGCGCCTAAAAAAATACGGTAAAATAGGCAGGCACTAATTAAGGGTCATTGTTATTTCTAGTAAACAATCTGGTATACGTTTAAGTAAACAAAATAAAAGTCATTGTAACTGTATAAGAAAATATAGGGAAGGTGTACACTGTACACATTCAGAATCCTGATATAACAACATACATATTTAAATTGAAATTATTCTAATACAGATACATGTTTTGCCAACATGTCTCCAAATTAAAATAACTTCTAAAGCGAATTACGAAAATGATTATTATCAATTTACTTCGCAATTTAATGCAATCTATTTGATGTAACGAAATGAAAACGGTTTAGAGGTGATGGTATAATCAGACCCCATCTTGCCTGTTTGCCTTAATTGTTTTAGGGAAAATTTCGGGGTAAATCCAATAGTAAAAAGCAAAAGAAGGGGGTGGATTTCTATTGTTTTAACCACTCTGCCGGCTCTCTACTTGATGAATATTCATCATAATTTTTAACATCACGTTGACAGAAAATGTAGCAATGTGAAGAACACTTTGTTAGTGGTCTAGTTCACGACGACATCCATGCAAATATATAAGTATGTACTGTACATTCACATATCTACGTAACTACACATATATTGTACATGTGACGTAAATGAGATACTGGGATGTTTGCTCCGTCAAACAAAACATGCAATTTCGTTATAATTCCTTTGAGTAATGTAGTTTGTGATTCAAATTTAAATGGCTTATACGTAGTTATTTTCAATTTAAAAATGATGGTGTCATATACGAAATATGGTTATTGACGAAAATATTAAAAATATATATTATATTGATTAAGTAGTAATAGTACCCATTTTATAACTATTTAATTTATAGTCTTGTCGTTTTGGCAACCGACACGACAAAAGCACGAACTAAAGACGATTATTCAATACTAATATATAAATTCCAATCGACCGGAACAATTCCAGAACAATAAAATTAAACTAACTAATTAATTCAAAATAAATGGCTTCTGCTAGTAAAATACTATTACATGAAAGCCAGTTACAAATTGAATATTAGCAATAAAGTTATTTAATATGACTTTTCTATGTATATATAATTTATTCAATAAATAGCGCTTCTGTTTACTAGGCTAGTATTGTTGTCAGACTTTTATTTTCACGGAGCGGATGACATTTGAGAAGCGTAGCGTATGACAAGCGGATGATAAGTGTTTAGTATAGCGATTTACTGTGTCGTTTTATTTTGCATGGTTTATGTTTCTCTTTTTTACCTTTTACTCAGTTTTCGTCTATAAAATCAGTTTTTTTAAAACTAATTAATAATGCCGAAAGCTTAGTGCCTACTTATCGGCAGGGATTGGTAGCTTGCTTAATTCCATTTTCGAGAAAAAACGTGATATTTTTGGCCTCCCTATTCCATTTGTAAATGTTCAAGGGGTAGAGAATTATTAATGTTAATGAATGACACATAGTGGTCTTCTTTATTATCATAGTTTTAAGTCTCCCTCGAAAATTTCAAATAATAAATTGAACACCGCACAAAAGTCAGCGTAGTAAGTACCACCAGCACGGAAGAACCAGTAATTTGCGGTGGTAACTAGATGACATAAAAGAATACAAGCTAAATATTGTTAGAACGTGTCTCTAATTTATTTAAAAAGGCATAGGAAGGAAGTGCTGACTATTATTAGTCTGAAAGAAATATTTTCTTAAGCAACTTCATTGAAAACCAATGAGCACACTTTATAAGTCAAATATATTGATTTAAACCAAATTATAAAAGAGAAGTAAGTTTTATTAAACAGAAATGTTTGGTTTCACTTGTAGATGCTTTATGTTATTTAGCATAATCAGATAACTGATAAAACAAATGTTGCAAAGAAATGGATTGGAGATCGACTGAATTCAGTATCTATATCAAAAATCAAAGACAGATTTTGGAACCTGTTTACAAGTATTCTTAAAGGTCGACATGTATGATGAATATATTTAAACCATGTTTGCACAGAACAGTGATACTGTAATAAGACATAAAGGTATCTAATTGAAGAAGCAGGTAATTCTCACTCAAAATAACAGACGTTTTGAAGATCACATTAAATGTGTGTCGTATTCTTCTTGAGTTATATTATTTGTTTTTTCGTGCAACACATACGTCTATTACATCTTTTTTACGTGAAAATAAGCTCAAATTTAAATTATCAAACACATTGAAAAAATACGTATTTGAAAACGGATTAGTTTGTTTTCCTTGACACCATTCTTTAGAGTACACTTCATATAATTGTTGCTTAAATTTCCAAACAGGCTCTAAATAGAGTTTGCTGTCGTTGAGCGGCTACTGCCGTGTGACTCCATTTTCGACAACAAGAGCAAAAACTCCTTCAAACTACCTCATCTCTTATCTCTTGAAGTCCTTTTATATTTTTGTCGCGTTCGGTTATTTTCCTGTTCATAAGCAACTTGTTTTTTTTTTGGTACCCATGAGCGTACCATCCATTCCCCTTTGTGTTCAAAAACTTTTTTTTGCAGACCTTGATCATCTCATTATCATTTCGTAAATAGTACATAAATGAGTTATTTCTCCTTGAATTGTTTTAATTTTTCTATACCTCTATACCTTTGCCATTTAGTTTTGGACAATTTTACATGTAGCTGAACAAATAAATGTTTTTCTTTCCAATTCAATTGCCAAAAGTTATTAAATATAATTTTTCTGTTTTCTTCCCTAAGTAGATAACATTTTATTCTTTCTTTTTATTCTTCCCGGTATATCTGTCTGAATTTTTGCACAAACATCTAGTTTTCATATTTCGCTTTTTTTGTGAAAGGTCATACTTCCATTCTATATCTACCCGTTTTAAGTTATGCGGAGTTGCATGGCATGCTTTACTTCATGATATAAAGCTATTTTTTTTTTCTCACGCGTGGCACCAAAGTTTCATTTTTGAACAAAAGTGGAGTTATTATTGTGGAGGTATTATATTTAGGGTGACAATATGTAATATTGTTTTGGTAATTTTCAAATTTAAGAAGGGATAAGCATGTTGACTGTAATAAAAGAATGGTAAATGATTAATGTCCGCACCTGTCTTTCAAACATGGATGGAAAGAGAAAAAATACTAGTAAAAGATAGGTATGACAAATTGTATGGGACACAATAAGATGTTCCTAGGAGGAGTTTAGTGTTTCTCAAAGAAATTCATCCACAATAAAATAATGATGCAGATTATTACTGTGATAAGAAGATAAGCATTTGCATATGGGAATACAGTTAAAACATATTTCTGTTATATTATTTTTTATAGTTTCTTGAAAATAACCTTTGAATATTGTACTGTAGGTTTTTAATTTTGTACTTATTTTTTGTTATTGATGGAAATAAGATTTATTATATAACTTGACGAATATGTAATAGTATTGTCATAATATTAATGTAGTGAATTGGAAATAGTAAAAATACTTTACATTATTGTATTATAATTTAAAGTTGCTTGGTAAGTTTAATTCTGATCAGATAGCAAAGATTCAGCTTAAGAACACTCTAAATTTGAAATACTTTTTTAAACTAGATAAAAAATAATTACGATTGTGTTTGGCGTAATCAAAAATGTTTGGTTAACATGCAAGAAGTATGTTGTAATAAATCAGAATAATCCAAAGAATTGTTCAAAGAAGTTGCTTCTAGTACGTCAGTAATAATGGTAATAATCATATTGAGCAGTAAGAATATGGCAAACAAATATGTTTCTATAATTAATTTCCGTAATACTTTTCCGACCTTCAGGCTGTTGCATTAATACTATTTTAATGCATTTATTAGAAAAGTGATATAGTACTATGTATTAGTAAGTATATTGCTCTACAAATTGTCTTTGCTAGTAAATAATATCCTTTACTGTCTGTAGTAAAACCACAGTATAGGTAAGTTTTCGGGTGAAGCAACGACAGAGGAGTGTCCAAGTCCCCACTATCACTCGCTACAGTTATCGTATTCCCCGACGCGAACGGCTGTAGTATACTACTACCACCGCTCTGGTTAACGGAGGGGAGTACATATACGTAGTCGTTCAGTTGTGGGGACTGATACATGCGCTATACAATCGTTGCGTTACCAGAAAACCTACCGGTATGGCTATGTAATAGAAACAGTAGTTTCTCTCGAGGGAAATAATTGTCCTCCTACCGACGACCTTGAACCGACGCGTGCGTGAAAATTTCTGAATGCGCAGTAGTCAGCCATCAGCTGTTAAGTCGGCGGGATTATTTGATGCGACTGCTGGGCATGCGATTTGTGAATGGCCGTTAATATAAGTTATGCTGTACACCAATTATACAAAATGTTTGACAAACAATTTATTATGAACACTAATTTTACAAATTAATGGGTAGTTGTACACAGATTAAACAAGGCATTTGTAAAACTAAATTATACATTCTTTTGGCATTTATAATTAACGTCAAATAAATTTATTAACACATTATTAATTTAGAATTTGTGTTTAAAATGTGTGTCAAAAATTTTTGTTTGATTATTGTGCATTTTCTTGAAACATTTCCATATAATTTAATGGATGCTGACGTACTTCAAACATTTTTGACAAACAAATTGTTTTTTATAATTAGTGTGCACACAGCATAACGTTTTATCAATAATTGTAGTGTTTCGTTTCGCGAATACTTGGAACAAAAATGCCCCATTATTGTTGTGCACCTCGGTGCAAGAATAGCTCGAACAATTCTAAATTAAGCTTTTTCAGGTTTCCGAAAGAACCAATGCGGTAAGATCCCCAGGCGCATTAAAATGTCCTCAACTGTTAAAATGTGCATATTGTGTATTGTAGTTGTGAATAATTACTCAAACTTCATGACAAATTCACCACCACCAACGCAAAATTTAATTTTCGAAGATTGATTACCGACAATGGGAAAATATAACTGAACAAAATGCCTTCACTTATTTTATAGGTTACTTGGGGCACAAATGTTTTGAAAAGCATAGTTTTCCAACAATTATACGTTTAAAACACAAGAAATGAATGAATTCAAATTTTACACTTATTTTAAGGCATGTCCTAACTTTGTGAAACAGCTTTACTAATTTGGCAACGCCCGACCATAATTTCAGTATACCTATATATAAATACCGCATTAGGAAAAAGCCTTCTGTGAATTTTTTTCTTCATTTTCCTTCGAACCAAATGTTAGCTTTAAATTAAAACAGAAGTTGGAGGAGATATCATATACACATCCCTGCGAAAATTTTCCTACTAAATTTTTGATAAAGCTATTTATTCGTGTAAGAATTTTTTATACTTTGAAATTTTGCAATAGAAATTTCAAAGTTAGTGGCAATTCAAATAAAATAACAATTTTACAACACCATTGATGAATTGTGTCAAGAAATTTAAGTAATCTTTAGGTTAGAGGAGCCTTTTTTTGTGTTGTACGTATAATGTATTACATTTTAAATGCGTGTGTAATATGTACTTAATAAAAAGCAGTGTTTTATCATCGTTTTTTGTATTATTGATATAGCTTTTTCATAATTTTAAAAATAGATTAACATAATTATCTCATAAACGATTTGGTTCTGCGTCACTGGCTTTATTCCTGAATAGAAAAATTTACTACGCCTCTGGTTGTGCGTGCGTGAATGCGCAGTACTATTTTGGGACACAAACATCAAAGGTGCCGACGGCGAGAGAAACTACTGTGTCTATACAGCTCTATACTGTGGTAAAACTAACTGGAACATATTTATTTAATACTAATATATACATTCCTGAATGTTTAAATGTACTTCAAAAGTTCAATTCTCTCTCAAAATTAATAGTTACATATAAGAATTATTGTCGCTAATACTAAAAGCACAAGTCTAGTTGATTATTTAGGGTTATAGTGCAAAAATTAGTATTACTTGACGGATCAAATTTTGTAACGTCTGAAATTTGACGCCATTTTAATTGGTGGCGTATGTCGTTTGCGAAAGCGACTTGTCTATATCGATATATATCTTTGTACTAGGAGAAATAACATAGCCGTACACTTGGCGGAGATATAAGGTGGTATGGGCGTGTTTATTATGCATTAGTATATGGCGTACATAGTACATGTCCATACCACTTTATATATCCGCTATGTGTACGGTTACTTTTTTCTCTTGGTGTACGTTTCCTACTATATTGAAACTATCTGCACTGAAAAAAATCTCCTCAGGAATTTTAGTTACAGCCCTGTAATTATCTTTTTGTAGTTGTAAGTGTTACAATTGTAGCAAACCTATGAACATGGTTGTAGGAGAATAATATTAATCTTTGTAATTATTTTTTGTGTTAAAAACACTTTTTCGAGTGTAGTAAAATTAACTCATGTTAACAAATAATTTCAAGAAGCAGTTTTTACTACATCTTGTAGTAAAATATATACTATATACCAGTTTTTGGTAAAAGTTTAAAAACAACACAATATGTTTTTTAAAATCTTGATGTGTCTAATTTTCCCCTTTAACTTTGTATCTGGGGAATACAATAATGTCTTGGAGAATTTGCACAAAAAAGTCTATTCTAAATATAAAACTGACATCATGTGCATTACCATTCGTAGTTTAGAGAACCGGTGAACTGACTCAAAGTCAAACATTCTACTTTGTAAGTGTAGTCTAAGTTAAAAAAAAAATTATATTTATTTTGAATATTACAGATATCCAGTCAGCTAGAGCAGGGGTCTCCAAACTTTCCAGCCTTAGGGCCATACTGATTACTCCAGTAAGTTCCGAGGGCCAAAACCATATTATCATTGTTGCCGGTGGTAAAAAGTGAAATAGTCCACTGATGAAAAAAAGTACGCAACGTTTAAAAAAGGCTGCAAAACGGCAACACTGCATATTAATAATTTTCCTGTCATTATCTGTAATTTCTAGATTAGTCGTAGAGTACGAGCCATGAGGAGTAACGTGACACGACATCTGGTGGACACAAGCGGAAATAGGTAGTACCTTCTATCGCTAACAGATGGCGCTAATAGCACGTACAGAATAATCTCGTTGGTTCGAGAAAGTTCTGGTGTCTTCCACTCACTTCTAGATGGCAGTAATTGGAATATATAAGAAGGCTAGTGGCGCAACCACAAGTCAGTTCCTATGACACTGTTGTGAAATAAAATAGTGCGTACCTCCTTAAAACGTGTTTGTGCGTGTTTAAGTTTAAGACATCTTTGTAACAGTATTTTGATTTGAATTGTTGCTTTTGTGTGTGATTTAGTAGTATGGAAAAGAAGCGAAAAATTGATAGTGAATGCAGAAAATTCAAAGATCAGTGGAACATTCAGTATTTCGTAATTGAGTCCAGTAAGAAGGCGCTATGTTTGATTTGCAATGAAAGCATAGCCGTTCTCAAAGAATATAACATTAAACGTCATTATGAAACAAAACATTTTCAAAATTACTCAAAATATACAGGAAGTTTGCGGACAGAAAAATTCGAAGCTATGAAGCGCGGATTGAAATCGCAGCAATCTTCATTTACAAAACTCAAAACTGAACAAGAGGCTGCAACGCGTGCCAGCTTTCGTGTGGCTCTTGAAATTGCAAAACGTGGAAAACCATTCACCGATGGAGAAATGATCAAAGAATGCATAATTGCAGTAGCCGAAGAAATGTGCCCTGAAATGGTAAATTTATTTGTTTGGTGTCAGCAAATAGAATACTAGACATAATAAATACGTCAATGCAGTCAGGGGTATTTCCTAAATACTGGAAAATATCATATATAGTACCTGTCCCAAAAGTCAATGGGACAAAACTGTGTGAAGAATACAGACCTATAAATACAGTGCCATCATACGAAAAAGTGTTGGAAATGTGCGTTAAAAAACAAATCGATAGTTATTGTGATACAAATAGCATAATATCGTTGAACCAGTCAGGTTTCAAGAAATCACACTCTTGTGAAACAGTTTTGGTGAACATTTGCGATAATTGGACGAGGGAAATGGACAGTGGCAAAATGGTGCTGGCTGTGTTTTTGGATTTCCGAAGAGCTTTTGAGACCATCGACCGACAATTACTATTGAAGAAATTGGAAGTTATCGGCTTCAAAGGCATCGCTCTGGAATGGTGTCGTTCATACATGACTGACAGATACCAAAGTGTAAAGTTTAATGGGATAACATCAGGGGTGCGCTCTACTAAATATGGTGTACCACAAGGAACAATATTAGGACCATTATTTTTTAATTTATATGTTAATGATATTATGCTAAGGACCAAAAACAGTAAATTACATTTGTTTGCTGATGACTCAATGTTATATGTCAGTGGAAATAATTTAAATGACATGATGGACAAAATAAATGAAGACTTGACTTTATTATATAAATGGTTATGTGCGAATAGTTTAAGTATTAATATAAGTAAATCTAAATTTATAATCATTGGTAGTGCATATAAATTAAATACAATTAATTATGACAATATTAAGATAAAAATAGATAATAATTATTTAGAAAGAGTAAATAGTATAAAATATTTAGGGATAATTATAGATCAGCATTTAAATTTTAAAGAAAATACAAAACATATTCTAAATAAAATGTCTCAAAAAGTAGGTTATTTAAGTAGAATAGGTCAAAATATGTCTACATATATTAAACTGTCTATATATAAATCATTAATTTCCGTACACATTGAATATTGCTCAACGATCCTTTTCAAGTTAAATAATTACGAAACTCAGCAAATGCAAAAAATACAAAACAGGGCTATGAGAACAATTTTAAAGTGTAACAAATATACACCAGTTACGTTAATGCTGAGTACATTGAAATTAATGAATGTGCGTCAGAGACTGAACTACAAAACTATGCTATTTATTTACAAGACCAAAAAAGGTGTTACGCCATCGTATATTAGTCAGAAGTTGATTTATATACATGACACACATAAATATAATACAAGAATCATCAATGATTTCTTTATAGGAAAAGTTAATAGGTCATCAACGGCTAATAATGTTTTTGTTAATGGGCTAAAAATGTTTAACAGCATGCCGTATGAAATAAAACATTGTAGTAATATAAATAGATTTAAGAGACAACTGTCATTATATATTTTAGATAAATTTTTATAAATAATGTAAGTGTATGTAAATAGCGTATTGCTAATAAAGATATATTATTATTATTATTATTATTTATTAAAAAGTGTCAGTATGTCAGCAAACACTGTGGCTCGAAGGGTAGAAAACATCGCTGAAAATATATCCTCTCAACTGTTCGACAAAAATGGACATGTTGAGTGGTTTTCTTTGGCCTTGGATGAGTCAACGGATGTGTCAGATACTGCTCAGGTGTTGATTTATATTCGAGGAGTAGATAAAAGCTATGAAGTGCATGAAGAACTTCTTGATATGAATAGTATTCATGGCACAACTACTGGTACAGATATTTTTAAAGGAGTTGAAATGGCCATTAATCAAAAGAACCTTCGATGGAAAAACTTGAAATGTATTACAACTGATGGAGGCAAAAACATGAGTGGGAAAGATAAAGGAGTGGTCGCTCTTGTGTCAAAGGCTGTAGAAAATGACGTTGGTTTAAAACCATTAGTCTTACATTGTATCATTCATCAACAGTCTTTGTGCGGAAAATGTTTGGATATGTCTGAAGTTCTGAAACCAGTCATATCAACTGTTAATTTTATCAGATCTTTTGGGCTGAATCACCGACAATTCCGACAATTTATTGAAGAGATTGGAGAAAATGACTTACCTTATCATACTGCCGTACGTTGGCTTAGTTGTGGGAAAGTCCTTCAGCGCTTTTTTGAACTTCGAGCAGTGATCGAAATTTTTTTGAATGAAAAGCATCGCCCTCTTACTGAATTACAAAACAACGCATGGCTGTGGAAGTTTGCATTCTATGTTGATTTGACAAAACATGTGAACGAACTGAATTTGAGATTGCAAGGAGAAAACCAGCATCTTCCTGATTTATACACTAATATCAAATCATTCCGGAAGAAATTGATACTGTTTCAATCACAAGTACGAAGTAAATGTTTTTCACATTTTAAAACATGTGAAATATTCAGCCACACTACTGAGACTGAGTTTCCTATCGATTTTGCAATCGAAACTTTGAGTGCTTTGAAAATAAATTTTGATACTCGTTTCTCGGACTTTGATGCCATTGCGAATCAAATTAAGATTTTTCAGAATCCTTTTGATACTGACATTGAAACCCTAGCCCCGGAACTTCAAATGGAAATAATTGATCTACAGTGCAGTGATATAATTAAGAACAAATATCAAAACTCATCTTTGTTGGAATTTTATAAGAGTCTTCCACTGACACAATTTGATAATTTGCATAAATTTGCTCGTGGGCTGTTTTCTGTTTTTGGTGCTACTTATTTGTGTGAGAAGACCTTCTCCAAAATGAAGTACACAAAAAATGTTTACAGATCTAAATTAACTGATGAGCATCTTAAATATCTTTTAATAATTGGTACAAGTAAAATTAGTCCACAACTACAAACTATTTTCAGTGGAAAATCTCAATTACACAAATCTCATTAGTATTTCATATGTCATTATGCTTGTTATAAGTAATGTTTTTATTTAAAATGTATAAAATGTTAGTTGGATTCATTTCAATAATTTGCTAGTTATTATATACTGAAGTAAAATTTTCTGCATATTATACATGTCTTTACTCATTACAATTCTGTGTTTCTTTATCCAACTTATCACAAAAACAATAACAATAAGCCTACAACAATGTTATGAGTAGTTAGCCCATGACCATATCAATGTAGATGTCATATTAATAATTATTCAACATAAAATTAGAATACTTCAGTAAACTAAATTTAATTTGCTATAAAAAATATGTTCTCTAAAAGGAGTTTTCAAGTATGCTAGCTCTCCGCGGGCCGGACAAAATCTGTCCGCGGGCCGGATGTGGCCCTCGGGCCGTAGTTTGGAGACCCCTGAGCTAGAGCATTAAGGCTATTGCCCCTCTTATTCAAAACATCTGTACTGAAAACCAAAAGTTGGTTTGCACTGGCGACCATAGAAGAAAGAGGTGCAGGATGGAGTTTCTGTCTGCTTGTGGGTGAATCTAGTGATGTGAGTGCGGCTTTAGAACTGAGAAGAAATAAATTATTAAGATACTATTTAACTGCATAGCCTATATCTGTTATCGTGGCAAGTATATCCATCAAAGTACGAGGGGAGGTCCAGAAGTTCGTGGAATGGAGGGGATGGAGTGGGGATAGGGGCGCTCGCTAGCTGGCATTCTGATTGGCGACTCATCAATAGTATATAAGTTAAGTTGCAGCTCTATAGCGTGAAGACACATACACTATAGCGTCAGTCGTTTACTAATAGTTGCCTGCTAAACAAGTCAATCCGAAAGATAACTGAAAGTATGGAGAAAATTGAACACCGTGCTGTGATAAAGTTCCTTACAAAGCAAGGAAAGAACGCTCAAACCATATTGAATGAAATGGAAACCGTTTATGGGGAACAGTGCCCTAGTAAATCAATGATTTATAAGTGGCATGCTCTTTTTCAACATGGTCGGGAGTCGATTGAAGACGACCCCCGCTCAGGACGGCCAGTTGAGACCACCACATCAGACATCGTCGAAAAAGTGGAAAAAATTGTACTGGAAGATACCCGTTTGAAGAAAAAACAATTATCTGCATTACTTGGAGAATCAGATACCACCATTTTGCGTATCCTACATGACCACCTGGGTATGACAAAAGTCAATGCAAGATGGGTACCGAGAATGCTCACGCCGTTGCAGACACAGCAGCGCGTCGATGCGTCCAAACAATTTTTGGAGCTGTGACGATCAGCCTGAGTCCAAACAGGAGTCCATGCAATGGCATACAAAGGAGACACCACCGCCAAAGAAATTCAAAGTGACAGAATCGGCTGGAAAGTTGATGGCTACTGTTTTTTGGGATTGTGAGGGGATATTATTGATTGATTACAAAGAAAAAGGAAGGAGCATAACCGGAGAATATTACGCAGCGATATTAGAAAAATTAAAGGAGGCCATCAAGAAAAAACGTCGAGGAAAATTGACCAAGGGTGTGTTGCTCTTGCAAGACAATGCGCCGGTTCACAAGAGCAGAGTTGCAATGGCTGCTCTGCACAAGCATGGCTTTCAATCAATAGTCTACCCACAGACTTACGTGGAAGAAAGTTTTCCGACGACAATGAGGTAAAGGCGGCAATGTTGGTCCATTTTGAGGCGAAAGATAAAAAATATTTTTATGATGGTTTAGAAAAATTAAATCATAGATCTAATAAATGTATTGTGCTTAAGGGTGATTATATTGAAAAGGAAAAATAGATTTATTGTTTCATTTTATTTAAAACCCTTTCATTCCACGAACTTTTAGACCTCCCTTCGTATTATCGAACTACGTAAGCGTAAATAACATTTTATATACAGTGAATGCGAAATACCCTAATGAATGTGACTGTGTGTAGATGTTTATACCAAAAAATACATATAAAATAACACCACAGAATAAAAATTATGTTTCTGTAAATGAAGTGATTTCTAATATTAATATGATGGGTGATTAGTTACAAACAACATATATATGTGCAAGTGTAAAGACTGTAATAAAAGCCACCTTAAATGAAATCCTTTTTATAAACATATTTATTGCAAAGTGTTTAGATATTAGTGACAAAACATGGAACTTTGTGTATATTTCTTCTTTAAATCATAATTTAACATCAAGATTGATGTGTTTGGTCGACAGAATCACATTTGTAGTAGATGGAGATTGTTTTGTCGAAATATGCTTTTGAGTAGGTATGTGTTTTCGTTTCTAAAATAAAAATGTAAAATCAGAATTTATTATTATTTCTCTTTGTTAACAAATAGGAAATTGCGGTGATAAAGTTCTATATTGGTAAAGAAAAGACTACAATGGCAATGTGTTTTTTTTTTCTATGGACAGGTGTCAAAGACAATATTGTAGTGTAATATTTTCATAAAATTGAAAACATACTACAATATTGTAGAGTATTATACATAATCTAGTAGATTGCTGCTAAAATACTGTAGATCACCTGCTCATAGTATTGTAGTTAAGATAAATACAATTATGTAAGGGTAAGTACATATTCAATTTTATTATGAATATACTGGATAATTTGTAGGGAATATACTAAAGTCACTGTAAAACATTTATCTACGTTTTATCGTTTTATATTACAATTTTAATATACATACTACTGCATTTATGTATCAATAAATCACACTGTTTGTTGCATTTACTTTCACAATACTACAGAGTATTTCATAGATATCATTTTAGCAGAAAATCCTATATGATGTAGTGAATTAAAATACGTTATGTTTACAACAAATAAATAGGATTATTTCCTACAACTTATACTTGTCACTATATGTGCTAAAAATTTTATAGAAATTTCCTACAATTGTAGTAAAAATTCCTACAGATTTTTTTCAGTGTACTGTGCATTCAATCCATTAAAATAATTGTTTAAATACAAAGGGGTAGGGTATCCAGCGAAGACCGAGGGGAGATAACCCTTCGCCCCCAGATAAGAACCAAAATAATAAAATGTCAGTCAAAACCATCACCTAGTAAATGTTTTGTTTGAGGTTTCCCTTTTTTTCTGTGTGTCTTAATCAAATGAATATTACAAATTTTTCAAATGTTACTTTTAAACTTAAATGTTTCGCGTAAAATTTTAATTAAAAGAAACAACGAAGGAGTAATTTGCATTGTGTAGAAGGCGCGCTCTGGTGGTAAAAAAAGAAGCTTCAACAATCAACGATCCAGCAGCGCAATGTGTTGGTCTCATTAAAAATATTTAAACATGAAAGTCTGTGCAGTTAATTTTACCAGTTTACAATATAAATATTTATGCTTCTAGTTTATTTGGGTGGAAGGAAAAAAGGCGACCGCTCAGATTCCCCCTTTTTTGCTTTTTTGCCGCACCCCCACACTTCATCTAAGCCCCTTCATCTTTACGTTCAATTCACCCAACATTTTCATATTCAAATCAACTTCTACAATACTAAAACGTAATTAGTTTTATTTAAAATCGCTTTTCCTCTATTTCTTTCCAATCAATTTCACTTTACAACCATTTGAAATGAACATAAAGTGTTTTATGCAAACTTAATATTATAACAATATATTGTCAGTGAATATATACACTGTGTAATAATTAGTTTATATATTACTAAAATTTAGATTTATTGCAAAAGTACTACAAACTGGTGTGTTTCTATTTTTTAATTTAAAAAACAGCCGTCCATGTTTTTTCTATATTAAATGGAATTGAAACTGTATAACTTTGTATACATATATCGCCCCGGGGAAGTTTGCGGACCCCTCTGCACAAAACCTAAATTGAAATTGTGTACAACCATGCGAACAATAATCTTGATAACTGGGCTCTTTCTTATTGTATTATACTGATTCACCATGTAAATATGTTTGAAAATCGTTAATATTTATGTAATTTTTTAGCGATATGTAAGTATGGAATTTTAATGAAAGTTATTGTCATTGTATTGTAAAATAATGAATGTCAAAAGATATATGTTTATTAGTCTCCTACGCTACGTGACGAAAAAAATAAACAAAGTAAAAAATACACCGCTCAAAAAATTAGGGGAACACATTTTTCAAAACCTGTAACTTTTTAAATAATTGTTCTAAGCAAATTAAATTTTGGTATGTTTCAACGGCATATATTCAACTTAAAAAAAATACTAAAACAATTTTACAACTCTAAGTTACACTTTAAAATGTAAATTAATAATGCAAAACAAAATAGAAACAATTTCAAGTATGCTTTGAATTGAAGTATGCAAGCCTACTAAAGATGACAGGTGACAGATGAATTCAGTTGTCAATCTTCGTTGATTAGAAGCAAAATGAGGCATCTTAGTGATGTGCAAGTTGCTCGTGCTGTCGCCCTTATTCAGCACGGCCATTCTATTCGACATGTCAGCAGACACCTTGTAGTTTCCCCTTCTGTTATTCAGCGTTTATGGAATCGGTTTCGGGCGACAGGCCAATATGTCAGAAGAGCTGGACAAAGTCGAAATTGTAAAACTTCTCAAAAACAAGAAAGATTTCTTTCCTTTCCTCTCTACGTAAGCGTATTGCCACCGGAAGACACCGGAGACTTCCTAAACGACCTAAGACGAGTATATAGAATTGAAATTTCTGATCAAACTGTTAGAAACAGATTAAAAGAAGCGAATTTGACACCAAGAAGACCTGTCCGCGCACCACGCCTTACGCAGCATCACAAAGCAGCGCGAATGAGGTTTGCTCTGAATCATAGAGATCGGCAACTTCTTCACTGGACGCATGTACTGTTTACAGGCTACTCAGCCGCTACTCTACAGGAAGTGGATTGATTTTGTCTTGGATCTGTTATGGTTTGAGCTGAAATCGGTGTAGAAAACAGAACTGATGTTGTTGTGGTTCCTCATAGACTAAATGCAATGAATTACATACAAAATGTCTTGGAGGGCCATGTGGTGCCTGCTGCATATGGCGTCGGTCTCAATTTCATCCCCAACGCAGGACAATGCAAAGCCAGATATCGCCGGCATCACCAGACATTTTTTACAAGAACGTGGAATTCAGGTCATGTAATGGCCGGCGGCGGCGTTAAGTCCTGCCCTGAATCTTATTGAACACGTGTAGGATCTGCTTGACCGACGTGTTCGCAAGCGCCCTAATCCACCACACCCATACAGGAACTGACACAAGGCCCGATTGAGGAATGGTAAAGCATACCGCAAGAATATCTTCGCGGACTAGTGCGAGGCATGCCACGCAGGTGTGAGGAAGTGATTCGTGCTCGTGGAAGGTATACACGGTATTAAACTTCACCAAGCCACAGAAAACCCTGCTCTCATCGATACTATGACAGTTGTTTTCATTTTGATATGCGTTATTAATTTATATTTTTAAGTGTAACTTAGAAATAATTAAGAGTTGTAAAATTGTTTTTGTCATTTTCTTTAGTTAAATATATGCCATTGAAGTATACCAATTTTGATTTTCCTTGACCTCTTACTTAAAAAGTTACAGGTTTTGATAAAAGTGTTCCCCTAATTTTTTTGAGCAGTGTATATTTTTCACCGAATTTTATACAGACGTTTAAAATAATAAATGATAAAAAAGAAACCTAATAAAAAAATAAACAAAATCTTGGTGATGGTTTTTTGTCTCTAATAAAAAATTCGTATACTTTTGTCTATTTTATTATACTTGCCTTATATAGTCTAAGGAAACGAATCGTTTTAGTATTGCTTAGTTAACGATAGTTTGGTTGTCTAAGAGTTCTTGGCATTTTAAGGTACCCTACTTTAGTTTTTAGAAACGATCATTAGGTGTCGCTATTAAAACAAGTCATTACTATTTTTGTAAACTTCGGCATTTGTTAGTCTGAAAACAGTGACAGCATAGAAATAGGGTGAAAAGTTTGTTTACGCTGGGCGTTTAACGCAAGCAATTTTGCGAAGGGATGGAAATTTAACGTGAAGGTTTTTATTGGATAACGTTCACGGTTTTAGTACAGGCCTAAATCAACAACAATGTATATGATCGCTTCGTACAAATTTTTGTAACGAAGTACCATCTTTAAAAATTGTTTAAAATTGGTACACAGCATTTCCTCATGGACGATCGTTCATTAGTAGTGGCTTTCGTGAAGATCGACCAAAATCGATTGTTTTCCCAAAAACATAAATACTATGCGAAAAGACGTGAATCTTATCTTAAAAGATGGATTTCGCCACGTCGCGCGTCGTAATAATGCCTTCACAAGATCACAGAACAGTTAATGCTAAATGATATACAAGAATTTGTTTGCCAGAAGTGATTAACGAATGCAGGAAAAACAACTGAAAACGTCGCATCAGTCTTAATCATAAGTTATGATTAAGACTTCCACATGCACTTGAACCAATTCTCAAAACCACGAATAAATCATAACAATATCAGTTTCAAGAAGTCGTTGAAGCTTTCAAAAACCATGTTTTCGAGATACCAACATTAGAGTGGAAAAATGTTTTAATGTTTAATGTAAGTATTCGTTTTTCTTTGAAGATTTCCATACGTAATTCTCTTCGTTGTAGTTTGTATATGGCTACGTATACACGTTTTTTGGAATTTAAATATTCTAGGCTCATCCACAGAATTGCGCCAAAATGATATTTAATATTTCATTCTTGAAGAAAAGTCCTCATCGTAAGAAACACTGATTTTGTTTTCCAATCTATCCTTAAAGTACCTATACAGCAGTATACCCCACAATTTACCATAATTTGTAGATGTTAGTATAGTTCCCTTGTCATTATCTTTCTAAATAAAAATGTATAACTTAATTTTTCCTACATTTAACTTCTGACTGTTTGTTTGTTACTTTATATCTCCTTCATCAGTTTTTAGTTATCATCTGCTTGAATTGTTACTGACATATCATCAGCTAATATACCTACTTTTTACTTCAAGCCATTCTGTACAGCATTGGACCCAGAATGGAGCCCTGCGGGACATCCGTATTTGTCGATATTCAGTGTGACCAAGTTTCAGTCCGGAGTTGGAATTTAGTGTTATTCTTTGACTTTTATTGCTTAGATACGATTTCAGCAGAGAGTATTGGATCCCGAAAACTCATTAAATATAGTTTCGCTAACAATATTTCATGGCCCACATTATTAAATGCATTTGGCAAATACATGCACACTCCCTACAGCTTGTTATTGTTGTTTATTGATGTAAGAATCTTTCATAAAGTTAGATATATTAAGCGTGTAGATGATATGTTATGTTATGCATTTTACGCATATTTGTGAATGAATCTGCATTCGTTCTAATACAGATTTTTCGAAAACTACTACCTACCAACTACTACAGATGTTAAGGTAATTGGTCGATCATATGTTATATCTGATCTGGAGCCCTTCTTTCGTTTGGGAATTTTAATTTTTGTTTAGTATCTTACCTGACCCAACAGCTGATTCTTTTTTTAGAGAATTTCTTTTATTATATATTTCAACAGATGTTATATTCGTTAACACTATTGATTTTTTTGGCTCTAGTAATTGTAAATTTTTGTTTGGCTGACATCCTAGATTTACAAAAAAAAAAAAATTATCTTACTTGGAGTTTTTCGAGTCTTTCATCACAATTAGTTTTAGTCCATCAATATCAATATAAGTTTTAAATTTCCCTGTGTTTGACGAAAGTCCCTGTACAAGAAAGTCTGGACAGAAGAGGTCTTTGGCGCGCTGGTAGGATGGGCAATATAAAAATAATAATCGATTACAGCGCCACTTATCGGATCTAGATTTTGTGATTTTCTTTTTTGGCAATAAACAAACATATATTGTGAATATGAGTCATTTCGTCTGACATGTTTGCTTATGTTTTATGATTCATGTTTAATGTAGCAGTTATTATATTTTATACTTTGTCTTATAATTATACATTTGTATTATCTAGGTGTGTTCTTGTTGTAAATGCTTTTTTTTACAATAATTAATAAACTTGATTTTGAATTTTGGTCCACAAATATAGAATTTGTTAATAACCTGACTATAACGCCACCTATTGGATCCTAGCATAGCTACGAACCATCGTCTCGAGAAAATATATATATTGTGCGAATATGACCCCAATCGGTCAAGTCGTTCAGAAGTTACACGATCACTAACAGACGCACCAACAATTATAGAAGACTCAGTCAATATCTAATGCCTCCTATTTTTTTCTACATAAATGAAGATAGTTAAGTGAAAATTTTAAATTTGGCTCTATTCCTCAAACCTTCTTCAACAATCCACTGCAATAGTAACTTTCTGCATCGACAAGTGGCAGCACTGCAGTCGCTTGCAAAATGGCCAATATCGATATTCGTATTAGACAGCGTTCTGTAATTGAATTCTTGAATGCAAAAGGTGAAACGCCCATTCGAATTATTAAAAGACTATTAAAATATGTATGGTGATGCAACAGTGGATGTCAGCACTGTTAGACGATGGGCACGCGGCTGTAACGAAGCTGAAGGATAAATACCGTTGGAGCGGCAGGCCGTTGATTGCAGTGACTCCACGCAACATTCAGCGAACCAATGACATCATTTGTGATGACCGCCGGATAACTGTGTCATTCATCTGCAGTCATCCGGCGGTCACCACGAATGATTGAATATTGCGTGGAGTCACTCCAGTCAACGGCCTGCCGCCCCGCTTTTCGTCAGTCGACGGTGTTTGTCCTTCAGTTTCGTTACAGCGGCGTACACATCGTCCAACTGTGCTGAAATCCACTATTGCATCACAGTACACATTTTTCAGTCTTCTATGAATGCAAATGGGCGTTTCACCCCCTGCATTCAAGAATTCAATTAGAGAACGCTGTCTAATACGAACATCGATGTCGGCCATTTTGCAGGCGACTGCAGCGCTGCCACTTGTTGACGTTGACGCAGAAAGTTACTATTGCAGTGGGTTGTAGAAAAAGGTTTCAGGAAAACCGCCAAATTCAAATTTTTCACTTAACTAACATTATTAGGTAGAAAAAAATAGGAGGCATTAAATAATGACTGACCCTTGTGTATATATCATATATATGTATATATAATATTAAAATATTTTCTGTCCTGGCCTTAATATGTTAATAATCCAAACATTTTCTTAGGGATATAGCAGCCAAAAAGGGAATAACTAGTCCAATGTGATGTTAATATAAAAATTACTTTTATTTCTGTTGTATTAGGTTTCAATAAACCTTGAGAACGGCAATGACAGTTGTCGAAACGTTGAAAAAAGAAAAATTCTGTAATTGTATTTATTATTGCCTTTTTGGCCGTTATATCCCAAAAAAAATTTTTAATTATTATACAGGGTGCGCCACCGAAAACGAAACAGATTGAATATCTCGAAGGAAAAAATAGCGCGACCAACAATCACTTTTTGCTGAATCCTCCGTACAATTACCTTTTCAATGATGTATCGTATTTTGTACTTTCCCTATTTAAACTGTAATGGTTAGAGTGATGGGGGAGAGGGGAATGACGTATCACAGTTGAAGATATGATGGAAGGGTGTCCCCATTGGATCAAAAATCGACCTTTTTTGCGGTTTTTCAAAAACGTTTTCTCCTTCAAGATATTCATTCTGTTTCGTTTTCGGTTGCGCACCTTGTATAAAGATAAAATAGCCTTTCCGTTTGCAATATAGAATCTGGACGATTCAATAAACTTGTCTAATGAGTTTCATCTATTTCATTATAAATATATATGAGGTTATTACTTGTTATTCGTTTTCATATTTTTGTATTCTGTTTGCTGACTTGTCTCTTGCGATTCGATAATAAATATTAAAACAGTTTGTTCCAAGAACATACGTAATTTCATTTTTAAATTTTAGCCCACGGTCTTAGATGCATAAGGTGTTCTTGATATATTCAATTGTAGTTTCAAGCAAACACATTTTCTCAAAGTGAAATTTGAATACAAAAGTAAATAAATAGTAAAATTATACCAGACATTATATTCTAACATCTTCACAGACAATAATTACTAAAACGGTATATTTTGAAAAATATTTGCGTAGCTGCACCAAACCCTACTTTAATATGGTGTTATTTTGGTTTAATATCTTATTTTAAATTCACCGAACGTATTATTTAATCACTAATATTCACGAACACTGAATATTAAATAATATAATTAGGTGATAATATTAAACACGTTTAATTTTAAAATTTATATGGAACAAACATTTAATAGAAAATCGTCCCTATATATTTAATAGTAAAGAAAAAGTCTTAGAAGTCTGATGTGATACATTGGAATCATTAAATTTCTATCTAAAAGTACACCAATGTGGATTCACGTTTACCTTTAAGTTAACGTTTTAATAGTATACCTGAAATCGCTTAGGGCATTTTCTTTGATGACCTGCCTCCTTTTCCCTTTAGATCTTGCTCCTACGCTATGGTACTACGGTTCTTCCTCTAAAATGTTCAAAACATTCGGTGTTTAAACGTAAAGCCACCAGATTTAACATAACGTTATCTGGATGTAATAATTTCGTTATAATTGCCGGGGATTTCCTTGATATTCATTTGTTGTCAGTACCAGAGATGTACTAATTGAGGGGTTTCACGAAACAAAAATTACATACAAGCATACTTAATACATAAATACATTACGTCAAATATATGTTAATAATAAACATAAGATTGAAAATACACAAAGAGCTTCTTGACTATGTGAGAATAATATCTAAGGGAATGGAATGGAATTAATTTGTGCCTTTCTTTAGTATATAGGGGAAGGAACATTTCGACGCTTTAAATCTATTTCCTTCTCCGGAATTTTTCTTTTGTGCTTTTGTGCCTGAATAAAATAAAAGCAACTATATGCACTTTACTCAAATTAGATTTGCAAAATAATCTTGTCAATTTCTTCTCGAGACTACCACACGTGTAGCCCGGAATTTTATATTTCTGTGCGATAATTCATTTAACAATAAAACTTTTTAAGTTATGTTACGTTGAAGTGAACATTTTTGAAATATAAAACATGAAATAAATAAATTTATACAAAAAAAAGTATAACGTAATACACAGAATGTAAATAATGTAGTATTATCACATTATTACGTTACGTTTAACACACATTGACTAAATTGTTACAGTTAAGGTAAATGTCAAAACAAAGCGTTGCAAAAATACTATATATATACATATATATGCATATATATATATATATATACATACATACATAATTAATATTTTATATGTGGTTAATGTATATATTAAACACATATAATCTGTTTCTTTGCCGTATATATTTAAATATGAACATATCTACGTGAGAAATTTCTTGAATTAGCGGCATTTTAAATTAATTGATGACAATTACTTGCATTATTTAATTGTTAAAGATTTTAAGGAAAAGAAACACACCACCCCGAGGACTAACACATATGCATCAGTTTCGTTTAACCACTAGGCCGAGCTGACGAGTGTTCACGTTGTAGTGGTTAAACGAAACTGATGCATATGTGTTAGTCCTCGGGGTGGTGTGTTTCTTTTCCTTAAAATCTTTAACAATTAAATAATGCAAGTAATTGTCATCAATACATACATATATATATACATATATATATATTGAATTATCGAAGACAGATAGAGTAAAAATGTGTACATACCTTCACTTATTCAAAATAAAAAAGAAAAAAGAAAAGAATTACAATTAATATGCAAGTGGGAAAATCTATAAAGAAAGTCATTAAAAAGCAAAGTTCAGCACTTTACTTCACACTTATTAGACATACAACTTATATATTTTTTGAAAAAGATGTTATAAATAATATCGAAACGTAAAAAACCATTGTTTGTGGGTCTTCCATGAACAAACCTTAGTTAAATACGAGGCCACTACACCAACGATTTCGATAGTAATTTATTTAAATAACGGCCAAATTTAATTTCTTGGCCGTTATTTAAATAAATTAAGGCCCGGATAAGGGAAAAAACCTTTATCTTTTTTAAATACTATATATATATATATATATAATATAATTAGATTTTTCTTTGCCGTATATTCAATAATATAATAGATGTTTTTCTTGGGAATAGCGGCATATGTGAATAAAACTATAATTGATTGTGACGTTTCAACATTTATTTATGTTTTCTTCAGACCTATTTATTTTTGTTTATTTCTCTATTAATGATCATCTTTTGTATTATTTCTTTTTTCTTTTTACTTCTACATTTTTATTTTCCGTTGTATTTTCTATTTTCTTGGTGGTAATGCATTTTAATTTAAAATTAGTATATACTAAATTCTATTTTTATCAATTGGTCAATGTTATTTCTGTGTCAAACCTTGAAATGAGAAACTCTAACATCTGCCTTCAAGGTTTGACACAGAAATAACATTGACCAATTGATAAAAATAGAATTTAGTATATACTAATTTTAAATTAAAATGCATTACCACCAAGAAAATAGAAAATACAACGGAAAGTAAAAATGTAGAAGTAAAAAAAAAAAAAAGAAATAATACAAAAGATGATCATTAATAGAGAAATAAACAAAAATAAATAGGTCTGAAGAAAACATAAATAAATGTTGAAACGTCACAATCAATTATAGTTTTATTCACATATGCCGCTATTCCCAAGAAAAACATCTATTATATATATATATATATATATATATATATATATATATATATTGTATATATTGTATATATTGTATTGAAGCAATGTAGTTTCGCACTACATTGCTCATCAGCCCGATGCCTGATGCCATTTCCTTATAATTATACCGAAAAGTATATTTATACAGACGGAGATGTTCTTTGTAAGTATGAGAGATAATCACTTACCTATCTCATTCAACAGAAGGAAACATTTTAATTAACATGTTTTACCTTCTACCGACTCGAGGCATATACTGTGATCGAAGAGTTGAAACACTGAAAAATCATTATTTGAATCTGGTTAGTTAATATCTTACATATTAACCACACGAATTTGGGCATAGTAATAGTGATATCATTGTCCAACTTCAAATTATATTATTCATGCCCTGCAATGTACCTCTTACTGACAGACGTATAAGAAAATTGTGTGGTGCTCACACATCAGTTTTACAAAGCAATTAATGTATACAGACGGAAATGTAATATTTAATAAATACATATCTCAAGGAAAAAAAATAGACAAATCGTTTACAAACTTAAAAGAATTGCCTGAATATGCCAGTAGTTTGCACCAACGTTAGAGTTATTATGATAAATATTAGTGATCTGACAAGAATATGTTCTTTTTAAATTAACTATTGCCATAATTACAAAAATTGAATAAATGATAATCACTCTCAATTTTTAAAACGATTTGCCTTAGAAAATAATTTTATTAGAAATTTATGATCAGTTCGAGATGATTGACAACTGCGTAAAATAGTAATGTTACATATGAAACACTCTGTATAGATACATATTTATGTTAATTATTTTGTTTCAATTCTTTGAATTATTTGAAAGACATATTCTTAGAAGTGATGTTTAACAAGTATGTATGTATTAAAATGTCTACCTATATATTAAGCAATCAAAATGAATTGTTTAAAAACGAATGCTATATGTTAAAAATAAATTTTAAGATCATATTATTATAAGTTCGTTATAATACAATATAAGTACTAGGCAGCTAATTTAGAAATACAAATACTTGAATATGTTAGCTTGTAAAGGTCTTGTATAGCCGCAAGTTTCTAAGAAATTCTCTACTTCTTTCTAAGTAATTAGTGGTATACCGGAAACTTCTTTAAGGAGCATTTTCGAACCAATTTGCCGCATCCTTCCATTATAAGTTTATCCTCCCATAAACCAGGCAATTGTTCTTCTTTTCTTTTTACATAGTCTAGACGAAAAATAATAGTACAACTTCCGTTATACATGTTCATGTAAATGTATGCAGTGGTTTTGAATAAACTAGCAGAAGTATACTTACTTCAGAATATTAAAAAAATATCAAAAAGATTATTTTACAAACAAATATTTATTGCAAAGTATAAACTTTTTCGTTGAATAAGTCTCAGAAATTAAAACTTTAATAGTTGTTGAGTTGATGTGCGTACTATATACTGTAAATCTATAAAATAAATGGCAAGATACTAATTAAAAAAACTTATCAGTAACACAAACCATAATTCTGAATTTGATAAAATAATTATTTTATGTAAAAAGTACAACTAATAAAGTAAATGATCACAAAATTTAGCAATGACTTACCACTCAATAATTTAAGAAGATATTATTATGTTAACTATACCAATTTTAATTTTTTGTGTGCTGTATAATACTTAAGATATTCGACACCTCCTATTACACAATACCAGTGAATCTACATGAACTCATGTTAAAAAACTAGTTGTATATTGAATTACATAAATTTCTTTATTTGGCACTCCAAATAGTTAGTTCAGAGGCTTAATGTGAAGTACAAGATAAAATTATTAACATCTACATCCTAATAAATGTCATGTTGTTATGCTTACAAAGAAAAAAAGAAAACAATTTATGTCATTCTCATTTACTAGTATGCAAGAATATGAAGACATATGTTACTTGCGTGTAGGAACTATTCAGTTTAATATAACTAATTCTTTTCAAACGACATTACAAGCCAGTAATGACACAGTCCTTTAAATTTCCAGATATGAATGTTGCATACATTCTAAGAGAATTATCAGAAAGGTTTAGATAATATGTTGGTTTCTATACAAAAAATACAAACACATATATATTCTTTGACTGCTTCAATATACCTAAGATATGCAGCAGTAACAGACGAAAAAGTTTGAAGATGTATGCGATGTTACAGCTTGAATATAATTTGAATGAATTTCTCATCGTTTGTAATGTTAAAAGCTGTTTAAGAAAGCAACATCTGGCAAGTACTACATATGGATATGTAGGTATAACAAATATATGTATATATGTATGTATATATATATATATGTATATAAAGATATATATATATATATATATATATATAAATATATATATAAATATTTTTCTTTTTCTGATATATATATATATATATTGAAAAAGATGTCGAATAAAGGACGATAACGGCGTTTTTTTGTATATACTTCCTGCTTTCATATACGCCTTACTACCATTGTTAACAAACCAGTATATATTTGTATGTTACTTGAGTATTTTAATAATAATGAAGTCATTATCGAAATTATACATTTGTTATGAATAAGAATATGTTTCCTTTGAAGCATAGAGCACATAAAGTCATATATATTTATTGACACATATAAAATAATAACATCAATAGTAATTCGGATACATTAATATGTGACATTGTTAAATCAATTTTCAAATTTACATTATATTGGTAGTGATAAATAAAGTGATATATCTGCTACGCATTTGCTTCTGAAGCTTATCTACATTCAAATCACCACTACAGATGACTACACTATTCAAAATATCGAAATATATAATTATGATATCTTTAAAACGTACATATTCGTCTACTAGTTGATGGCTTATGTTTTGTGTACTACTACACTCATTTTCTACACTTTAAAGAAGCCACCACCAACTGCTCACATTTATTGAAAATCTCAAAACAGAGAATTGCGATATCTTTGAAACATACATATTCGCAAACTACTGCTGCAAAGCTGTTGTTTTTTAATACTATTTAGCCTTCTTTGGAGAACTTTTCTCTCACAATTATTGAAAATCTCCAAACAGTGCTATGTTCAAATCACAGGGCATAGGTAGTAGCATATATGGCGTCTGTTGGGCGTTTTTTAAACACAAAAAACAGAAGGTTAGCGAAGGACTGGGATCTTCTAAAACTTTTACTAAGCCCACCTACTTCTAATATATAGCCTATCACTCACTCTATCGTCGGCTCAGCTGGAGATGGTTGGGGCAAAATAGATTTCAAAAGACACCACTCCATAAGTTTCAAGACTGCCAAGGTCATGCGTATATGCTAGTTGTAAAAGATGGGTTAATTAAAGATAAAAGTCCTGAAGTTATGATATCAACACACTCGAAGTTAACAAAAGAAGTTTGTGAAGAGAGATAAAAAAACTTACAGGTACAAAAAACAACTTCGATTTATTGGAGTCAATTTTCAAGATCAACAATAACGAAAGGAGCAAAGTATGAAATTAAGTTTAAGAAACTATAAATACAAAGGTAACCATAATAAAAGTTGTGAATCAAAAAATATGCACTGAAGCAAGTATTAAGAACAAAAAGGCGAGAGGTTAAGAAGTTTAAAGAAAACAGAATAAAACTGTATGAAAATTATGACTGCAAATGAATAACTTGACGCAGCAGATACGCAACAGAGCGTGTCACCCAAGTAGGTCCAAAAAAAGGTAGAAGGGCAAGAATTGTATAATTCTAAAACAACCGTCATATAAATAAACATACACGACACAGCCTGTATGTGCAACTAACAGATGTGATTCAGAGAAATAATATTTAATGAATACGCAAATAAATCTTAGAGAATTTTAATCAAAAGCTTAACAGCCATGAAACACATACACACACACACACAATTAATATAGAAAGTTTCGAAACCTTGATTAAGTTTACGGTATAAAAGTCTTTACAAAAGTAGACCAAAAAGTTGTCTAACTATTCCATAAAAAAAGTTATATTTTACTGAGAGCCTGTATAACCTAAAAAACTCGTGATTAATGAATCATTAGCTTCGGAAAGAAAGGTTCCAGTCTTCTTATATAGCCATTGTCTCATAAATCATCCGCATCTTGTGATAGAACTAAATCGAGGGCGCGTTCAGTGAACTAGCATTAATGCAAAATGTAGCATGTGACGTCAGATGACGGAATGACGTAATTTACACAAAATGACAAACATTGTCCAATAGACTATTGAACGACAGATTGCAACTTTTGTACACAAACACAAATAATTTTAATGTGACAAATAAACATAACCTCATATCCAGATAGTAAAGTGGTTAAAAAACTAATATTATCCAAGTACTTAAAACATGAATATGAATAAAAATGAAAAAATCATATTATATACACCTTTGAAGCACCCAGTTTATTCCTGGAATCACTTAATGGATTATTATATGTATATTAAAAAGAATTTGCATACGTAATGTCATATGTGCTCAATTTAACTTTGTTAGACTGCTTTCAACATACTCAATCAAATTGAAGAATATGATAATGACGAGGAAGATGATATACTGTGCCTTTTGTATGCTGGAAGCATTAAACAGTCGCCACTGCGTATTTCCAATTATATAGAAGAAATAGTTGATGTTTGTAACGAACATGAATTTCAGAGGCATTTTAGAATGCCTAGAATGCATTTGAATTGCTTTTAGAGACAATTGATAACCATAAAGACCAGATGCTAGGTGGTGACCACTTTAAGATTCCTTTAAAAAAACAATTCCTTGCTGTTATCTGGTTGCTCGCTACTCCAGACTCATATCGGTTAGTGCAATGTGGTATTCCAGTAATTTGGTATTTTATATTATATAATAATTATTATTATAGATCTATCTGTTGGTGAGCGATTTAATCTGAGCAAGTATTCTTTATCGGTATGTTTTTTTCGAATTATAGATATTCTAAATCAACTGGCGAACTTTATTTAAAAATAACTACAAATGTGGATACTTATTTTAATGATGAAGAGAAAATTATTGCTGATAAAGTCTATCCAGTGGAATCTTGGTGTATCCCACCATTTATTAACCGTGGAAATTTAACTCAACAACAGACCTACTTTAATACCAAACATGCTCAATGTCGCTCAGTAATCGAACGTAGTTTTGTTCTACTTTTTGGACGATTTCGTCGTTTGCAGTATATAGATATGAATCGTTTTGAGTTTGTTCCTGCAACGATTTTAGCAGCTTGTGTTTTGCACAATGCTTGTTTGGACCATGGGAATGAATTCATTGAAGAATATATTGATGCAGGTTATCCACGTGCTATCAGAAATAACCCAGGTGAGGACCAAGAAGGGATGATATGGAATTATGGTGATAGGCAAAGAGCTCGAGGAAACGGTTTCATTGAGAGAAATCATATGATGCAAGATTTGTGGCAGAACAGAAGGCAATTTAACTGTATTATTATAATACTAATACAGAGAACTTTTTTCTTAATAATATTCTTTTTAGGATTTCCATTGTCATCATGCTAACAAGTTTAAAACTAAATCACCCTTTTATATAAATCATGTTCACTTATTATTGAACATAATGTAATAATATCAATAAAGAACAAAAATGAATTTTTTTGTAGAAAATATTTAATTTCAACTCATGTACACCTATTACTGAACATAATGTAATAATATCAATAAAGAACAAAAATGAAATTTGTTTTATAGAAAATATTTAGTTTTAACTTATTAACAAAATAATCCATTAATGATTTAACTTAATAACAAACGAAAAGTAACAACAAAAATCTATTTAAATAACAAATGCACCTTTTCAGCGATTAAATCAAAAAGTTGTTTATAATGTATCAATAAGTTTATTCATTAATAGGGTGTGAGTTTCTGCCGCTTCTTTCAGGATTTTTAGTTGCTCTTCTTGGTTTTGGTGCAATTTTTCCAATACACCCATTTGTTCGGAATGACGCTTTTCTCTATCCATCCTTAAGGTAGTGAGTGCTTGTTTAAGGGCTTCACTCACAATTAGACGACGTCTTTTCGTTGTGGTTTCTTCACTGGTTTCTTCCTTACTAATATCACCATTACCTTTATTACTGATTTCCAGGTGTCATTTGCTTCCAAGTTCTGTGGGGGATTGTATTTTGACGAAGACGCTGTTATGGGAAGACCATTTGCATGACTTGTTTCTAATGCAGAAAATTTTACCAATAATATATTATAATACACAGTAGGCTTACCAAATATATCATCCATTTGTTGGAAATATTCAAATATCATAGGTTTGCCTCCAGTATTACGTGTACTCTGAGCATGTTTAGCTTTGTGGTAAAGTTCTTTCAACTTTGCAACCTTCCATATACATTGTTTAGCAGAGTATTTGAAGTTGTTTTTTAATAGTTCCACTGAGATCTCCTCCCATACCTTGGCATTTCTATCTGTGGAGTTCTTTATTTTATAATATTTATTTTTATAGGCATCTATTAGACATAATATTGAATTTGTAAACCATTTAGTTGACTGCTGTGACTATCACTAATATCATGAACGGTTTCATCAGTTTTTATTTCATCGCAAGGCGGTCTAATAATCGGCTGATCTGTAGTTTCTGAACACAAATCATTCCAATCTGGATTTATGTTGTGATAATCCATTCGCACATCTTTTACACATCGCATGGAGTCATATACCTCTTTTGTTCTTAGCTTGCACAATTTCCCAAGTAACTGCAAATAAATATAAGTATATAATACAAACATTAAGGTATTATTTATCAAACGAGTAGTAGGCTAATATCGACAATAAAACTTACCTATATCTGTTAGAGTGACGAACTCTCCGTTTTGTACAAACGCGTTATTTTCTATAAAAAAACGTTACATTTCTTTCGTCATTGTTGTGTTCCTAACGAACAACCTATAATTAAACTAGCCACATTTCGCGCTTTTTTCAGTTTGTCAAAACGGCAGATGTATTTACCATATGCATTAATTTGCCGTATAGTGCTCAATGATGCCGTCCACTGAACGTTCCAGGCAATGAAAAATTGTCATAGTGACGTCATCATTTTCCGCACATTTGCACATTTTTAGCGCTGAACGACCAAGTGACATAAAATGTAACATTCTGCCGCAGAGACTCCACTACAAACTCCAGCACAACTTCCACCTCATACAAGAAAAAATTTAAATAAAACGTCAGGGTAATATCAGCAACCTTCTCTAGAATATTAAGGCAGAGCTAGAAGGCTTAAAACTGACTTGCAAACTAAGAGTTGCAACATTAAGAAGATAATGCCGAAGCTTACTTAAGAAGGGAAAAGTAGATATAGCGCGGAGAAGACGACGCGATAACCACATGACGAAAAAAATTCATATCTGGACCTTTACATACCATACGCGACACTAATGCAAAATCAATAACCCGCATTCCGGAGAAATGATACATACAGAGTGTATTTTTGACCGTAATACCAGACAATTGCGGTGTTTTTGAAACGTACATATATATTCGTAACCACTGGTTGTTAGCTTCTATACTGTATACTCTTAAGCTTATTTTGAATAACAAATTTTCCGTCATTTGATTTGTACAGTTATAAATAATAAACTAGTTCGGTAGTTTAGTGAATATGGACAAAAAAAAGAATTTCGTGCTGTGATTAAACACTTTCATATTGACGGGAAAATACCAAACGAGATCAAAAAGGCGTTTAATCGTGTTCATGGCGAATCTGTACCATCACAGTTGTTTTTGGGTGAATGAATTTAAAAGTGGCCGTAGGAGGCACCGAAGATGAATCAAGAGGTAGTAAAGTAGCTACCACTGACGAAATGATCAACAAAGTTCATGATCTCGTTTTAAATGATCGTCGATTGAAGGTGCGTGTGATAGTGGACACTTTTGGCATATAAAAGAACGTGTCGGTCATATCTTACATGAACAGTTGCATATGAGAAAACTGTCTGCAAGATGGGTGCCGCGTTTATTGACTGAGGACCAAAAACGAATTTGTGTAGCTACTTCAGAGTACTGTTTAAGCCCTTGGATACACCACTACATACCCGAAACAAAAATTCAATCAACACAATAGGTAGAAGCCGGTTGCAGTGCACCGAAGAAACGAAAGTGGTTCCATCAGTTAACAAGGTTATAGCCACTGTGTTTTGTGATGTACGTGGTATTATCCTTATAGATTATCTCCAAAAGGGCAAAAAAATCACAGGAGTCTACTACCAATCGCTTTTGGATCAGCTGAATGAAAAATGAAAAATGAAAAATTAAGGGAAAAACGAACGCAATTGTCAGAAAAACGTGTTGTTCTATTATGATAGTGCATCCGCTCACTTAACGGCAATTGCGATGGCAAAATTAGTTGAATTAGCTTTCGAAATTCTTCCCCATGCACCTTGCAGTTCACATTTAGCTCCGCCCGATTTTTCTTTTTTTTCGAATATGAAGAAATGCTTTGGTGGAAAAAGACTTTCTTCAAATGAAGAAGTGATGCAGAAATAAATTATCGTTGGAACAAGTGTCTCGTGCTAAAAGAAAGACTCATGTCGAAGAGTAAAGTGAAAAAACAGTCTTCTTGTATATTAGTGACCACACATTCAGTAGGAACCGCCCTCGTAATAAAGAATAATCATTGTTAATGACTATAGACCGGACGTACGAGGCCGAAATTACGACGGACAAAAGAAATAATGTATAACATCACGCACTTGCTGAATAGCACTATTCATCACTGCAATATCTGTTGTTGTCGCGACAACGGCCAGCAAAAAAGACGATTTTACTCTTAAATTCCTTTCTTCATGGGCCTAAATAGAAGCGTGAGGTTTTTTAAAATTTATCCTATTTACCTTATATTTCGTAAGATAAATAAAGTACGGGGAGTTAGTTTCGTTTTTCCATTGTTTTGACTGTTAATTACATACTTCGTTATTTTTGTAATAGTTCCTGTTTAATACAGTTTCATTGAATCTACTTCTCTCAATTATCTTAACGTAAGTGTGCACTGAATTTCGTTAAGTTTCAATAACATACGCATACATTTTTAGATATCATTTGTTTAGATCTAGAACATTGTTTAATTTACTTTTTCAGATATGATATGGAAGAACGTCGAGAATGACATCGTGAAACAATGACGAATTGGATTAAGAGTCATACTAATTGTATGTCTTCCATTGTCAGTGATTTCCGAAACTTATTGCAAAGTCTGTAAAATATGGTTACAGAATGCGCTAAAAAATCGCACGTACAACGTCACTTACCATCACTAAAAGATACACAGAAATTGGTCCTGTTGGAAGCTGACAATTTTAACGAAGAACTCTGTGAAGCTTTAATGGCGGCGGTTTTTTACGAAAACAGTAGAATGCATTAGAAGATATCTTTCAAATCAGTACCTATGGATAGGTGTCGTGTAACTCTCGATATATTAGGACGCTGTGTGGTAAATGTTGTAGCTGGTGTACTAGATCCAACTATTCTATATAACGCATATGTAATATAGCTTTTAAAGTTATAAATACAGTTGATGCGGAAACAGTTGCTAAAACCATTGACGAGAATTTGCACAAAATGCTTCATTCGGACGACAGGTACAAGGAAAAAAATACTTTTATTTGTTAGTGACAGTGCCACATATATGTTAATGATATGCCGTGCATCACACACAAGCCGCCGGGTTTCGATCTGCCACGTAAAACATGGTCCACGCTTAATAGAATTAGAACTCAACATGGCAGATGTGCATACTCTCTACACAAATGGGGCAAGCAACCGTCTCCCCTCTGCGATTGCGGAGAAACTCAAACCATCAGACATATCATAGAAGAATGTACCATACGATCATACAGTGGAAGACCTGAAGATTTCATGGTAGCGACCCCAGAGTCGATAGACTATATAAATAAATTAGATGTTCGTTTGTAGCCTTTTAAATTGTGTCTCATACTTTATGTGTATATATTCTATGTTGTACTGTACTTTAATGTGTCTAATAGCCATACGATAAATAAATAAATATATGTTAAAAACAGGCAGACTACTAAAAGGAACATATCTTTATACACATACTCTCCACAGAATCTGTGAATATATCAGACACCTACCCGGAAGTTGATAGACTTGTATCCGCTTTTAAAAAAGTTTTCAGAAAAGCACCATTGAGAGTAGCTCTTTACAGTCAAAAACTTCCATATTTGTCACTGCCTCCCTCGCCAATAATGACTAGATCGCGAACATGGTTGGAAGCTACTAGTTTTTATGCAGAGAATTTCGATAGTTTACAAAATTTCGTTACATGTTTAAATGACGATGTTCGAAGTATTTCTGAGTGCAAGGAACTAAACAAATTAAAAATTAAAAAAATCAGTTGTTATTCTTTCAGGAACACTGGAAATTTGCCTAAACTAATCACGTATTTTAAAGATCTAAATCTCAAATTAAAAGATGAATTAACCGCATTAGATCTGGCTATTAATAACTTCAAAAGTTAGATGCAGTCATTAATAGAAATCCAGATTTAATAACGTTGCGGCAATTGTCTATGAGACAATGACCCAGTGGCGGCTCTTTAATGAGAGCAAGTGAGCAATTGCACCCCCTGGAATTTTGAAACAAAACAAACCAAGCGGCGACTAACTGTAAAAGTATTTATTTATTACGTATTCATAGTTATTGAACAGGAACGTGGCGTGTGCGCTCGCGTAACAACCTACATGCACCGATCGTCGTCACAGATATAATGACGACTAACAGCGCACGGATGTAAACTATTCGAATGTTTACCCCTTCCACCGAGAGAAACATACCCATGAGCAATGCCCTACCGTTGCTGCGTTAAGCCATTAAACATTACATTGAAGGTGGGGAGAACTGTATTTTGTTCTAGTTCCATATCGTTAATACATAGCATGTGAGCAGATTCCCAGTCGGCTCACCGCTGTTGTAGGATGAATTTTGTGTCTGCGTTACAGAATAACACGTTTTCGCGGTTAACGTATGATGAAAAAATCGCAATAAAAAATCTTAAACGGCCGATGCCTCAATTATGTTTAGAAAATAAACAATCTGTTAAAGGTAAAGACGTTATAAGAAAATTCAAAATGAATATTTATCAGAAAAATGACTGGATTTGTGGGTGTGAAATTAAAAATACTTTGTTTTGTTTTCCGTGTCTTTTGTTTGGTGGTGAACCTTCTTGGTCAAAGAACGGAATAAAAGACTTAATTCATCTTAGTGCTAAAATTACGAAACATGAAAATTCCGAAGGGCATTTGAAAAATGTTTTTAGTCTAAGAATGTTAGGAAAAAATAACATTCAGAATGTTTTAGATTCATCATATAGAAAAGCAGTTCAACAACACAATGAACAGGTAACAAAAAATAGGCATGTGTTAAATTTAATAATAAATTGCATTAGATTTTGTGGCGCGTTTGAACTGGCACTTCGGGGCCATGATGAACGGCAAACGTCGAATACCAAGGACATTTTTCGGGAATTGATGAATTTTACGGCAGAATTTGATAAATCGCTCAGAGATCACATCGAAGCAGCACCAGTTTTTAAGGGATTATCAAAAACGATACAGAATGAGCTGCTTGATGCAATGTTGAACGTATCATGAACAAGTTTCCAGTGAAATTAAAGCAACCGACTTCATATCTGTGATAGCTGATGAAACCACAGATGTGTCCAATCAGTTTCAGTTGGTGGTTGTTTTAAGATATATTGTGAACGCGAGACCGGTCGAAAGATTTTGGAAATTTCTTCTGCCTAGTGGACATGATGCTAATTCTTTATCTGCCTCCATCCTTAACGAAATTAGTTTGCTTGTTGATGACCCAGAAAAACTGATTGCACAGAGCTATGATGGGGCAGCTGTCATGAGTGGTGCTATTAACGGCGTGCAAAGACATGTCCAAGACCAGTATCCAAGGGCCAATTTTGCACATTGTTACGCACATCAGACAAATCTTATTATGTCACATGCTACATCGAGCAGTAGTAATTGCAGAATTTTGTTTGCCAATCTGACGGGATTATGTCCTTTTTTCTCCACTTCACCACAACGAGCTGCAAGATTGGAAGAATTCCTTCAGAGAAAAAGCTTTCCTCGTTCTTCAAAAATAAGATGGAATTTCAATTCTAGGACAGTGAATACAATATATGAGCACCGAGAAGAAATAATTGAAGCTCTAGAACAAATCGAGGGAGAAGCTAGTTTACAAACTACCATTCATCAAGCTGGTGCCAATTTGCGAATTTTAGAGGAGGAACATTTTATCTATTGATTAACTTTCTTTCATAAAATTATGCCACATGTGGACATATTGTTTAATCAATTACAAAATGTCAATACAGATGCATTAAAAATCAAGAATAATTTAGATAATTTTGAACGCGCTATTGGAAAAATTCGAACCGAAATCGCTGACACAGATAATCAGTTGGTTAAAAAAAATGACTCAGAACTGACTCCTCGACCATCAACGCGACGAAGAGTAACTGATGGTAGCCAAAGACGGAGGGAAACTATTAAAGTGTGCGATATTATTTTGCTGGAAATAAAAACTAGATTTCGGTATACAGGGCACTTAATATTAGCAAACTTAATTTCTTTTAAACAGTTCTCCTCTTTTCAAAAAAAAATTCCGGAAGATTGCCTTAAAGAAGCAGTAAAATTTTATCCATGCCTCAATGAAAGCAGACTACGAACTGAATTAAGTGTTCTATATTCTAGAGAAGAATTTAGGCAAAATATAGAAGTCGGTGCTGTAGGTCTGCTAGGCCTTCTGCTGGATGGATTAAGCGACACCTTTAATGAAGTTGTTAAGCTTTTAAAAATTGTCATTACAATTCCAATGACAACGTCTGAAGCGGAACGACAGTTTTCACGGCTGAAGAGAATAAAAACTTTCCTGAGAAATACAATGAAAGAAGACAGATTAAATGCCCTTACTATGTTATCTTGTGAAAAAGAATTTATAAATGATTTCCCAAATTTTAATGAAAAAGTGATAGAACTGTTCTGCAAGTCAAAGACACGCAAAATGGACTTCGTTTATCGTCAGATTTAATCAAACTGTAGTGTTATATTTACTATTCTCTCAAAACAAACTGTACAATGAACAGTACCTGTCTGGAACAGTATGTCGGTGAAACTTATAAAGATTGGGTAAGCGTTCTAGTATTATACTTTTTAATTTTGAAATTATGCACTCCCTATGTGAACCACCCCGAGCCGCCACTGCAATGACCCAAAATCTAACTGCTAAATACGCTAAAACAAAAGAATATTTCCAGAATGCACCTATACATCGATGTACTTTATTCAAAGACAACAAATCTTACAGAAAAGAACATTGAGAAAGTATTGCTAGTAAATATTCCTTTATTCGACTTGAACTACAAAATGAACAAATAATAAAAGTACAGCTTCCAATAAAACAAAAATGGCGTGGAATATTAATAAATCAAACGTAGGAAATTTTACAGATAAAAAAAATAAAGTACTGGAAGTGGTTGATAAGACCAGTAAGACATTAGCTGGTACTGACGCAGCCGATTATTTCAACAACTACTTCGTTTCTGTTGCTAAGACTGTTACTGCTGGTATCTTGGTTGTTGGTTGGTGGTAGAGGAGATTTGCTACAGAACATTAGTTTAAACGACAGACCTTTCTACTTGTTGCCCACCACTCAGTACGGTATTGAAACAGTTATAAATAAATTAAAATCATCTCACTCTCTTGGGCATGACGATATTTCTAGCTCACTATTAAAAAGAATTGCTCCTTTTATTTCTGTGCCGTTATTGCATATTATTAATCCATCTTTTTTGGAGGGAATTTGCCCTGATAATTTAAAACTTGCTGATATTATATCTTTATACAAGAAAGGAGATCATAATGATGTCAAGAGCTATAGACTCTAGACCGATTAGTCTATTGTTATCACCCTCAAAAGTTTTCGAGTCCATTGTAAGTGAGAGGTTAATGTTGTTTTTCATTAGTAATAATCTTTTAAACAAGAACCAATATGGTTTTATAAAAAAAAAGGATGTAAACACGGCACTCTGCGAATTCATTAATTTATTTGTTCGGGCTCGAGACACTGGTAATACCGTGTTGCGAATCTTTGTGGATTTTTCAAAGGCCTTTGATTGTGTCGATCACTTCTTTAGAAAAAGTTAGAGAAATATGGAGTTAGGGGTAATGCCCTCGGCTGGTTCAAGTCTTATTTGAGTAGCAGGTGTCAGCGTGTCTCTTTGGGTAACCAAAAATCAAGCGTACAATATACGTGTGCAGGAGTTGCTCAGGGTTCTAAACTGGGTCCTGTACTCTTCACTACTTTCATTAATGATCTGTTTAATTATGCATCGACCCAGGGTTGTACCCTAGTGTCTTAGGCTGACGGCACACGGGATCCACTTTGGCACAACTTGTGCAGGGAACCGAGAACATTATGAACAAGATATGTTACTGGGCTGACGCTAATGGTCTGTGCATAAATTTTGACAAGCTCAATTGCGTCGTGTTTGGCCCTGGCAAGGCTGGTTTTTCACCGACCATTAATGACGCAAACATCCCGCTCGTGGATTCAACGAGATTGTTGGGCCTATGGGTTGATGGCGGATTGAAGTGGGATATGCATATTAACGTGATATCCTCTAAACTAGCAAAACTGTGTTATGCATTAAAGAATTTGCAATACCACTGTAACAGGGGTATACTGATGGATTTTTACTTCGGGTGCTTTTACCCTCTGTTGAAGTACGGGGTTATTCAGTGGGGGATGTCCTGTGACACCAACCGGGTGTTTCTCTTGCAAAAACGGTCTATTAGAATAATTGAAAATCTGAATGAACGCGATTCGTGCAGAACGTATTTTATTAAATTAAAGATTTTGACTCTGTCCTCGATTTTTATCTACGAGATCTTATGTTTCGTTTACAAAAATATGAGCTTGTTAAAATTTAATAAAAAAAGTCATCCGCATGACACTAGAAACAAAGGTCACCTCTTGCCACCTGCGCATCGCTCTGCTCTTTCCGGAAACATCTGGACTATTTGGGGTGTCAATGCCTCCGGACATTAAAAATCTAAATACTTTTTTTGGCTTCAAGAAATCTTTGACAGGGTGCTTCTATAGTATCGATGAGTATTTGAGCGTATTTTAAATGCATTGTTCTTGTTGTGTTTTATTTTTATTTTATAGTATATAATTTAATTTGAATATAGTATAAACGAGTTCTATACTACTAAAATTGACATGCCCAGATGGATCATAAGAAATTAGTTTCTGGGTGAATATTACTCACTGATAAAGTTTTGGAGGGGTAGCCACAGTGGCTCACAAATTTTAACATGTTTTTTTTTGTATTTTGCTGTATTATATACTATTGCATATCGTATTGTATAATTATTGTTACTGACAATGTCCGCATTTCTTTGAAATTTACGACAAATAAACTAAACTAAACTAAACTAAACTATCCAGAGATTGAATGCGGTTGTCAAGCACCAGCTTCGGCGGAATTCTTGTTACACGTTGACTGAATTTTTTTTAACACCAGATTTTTAATCAGTCTCTTAACAATATTGCCTTTGTTATATAATTTATCTTGTATGATTGCATTTTGTTTTATATAATATGATGTTTGTCATATTTCTTTATATGTATGTATTATGTACTGACGATGTCTATGTTTATTGTAAACCTATGACAAATAAAGTATTATTATTATTATTATTATTATTAATATTATTATAACCTATTTTAAAAATACAACATTTCAATAGTGCGCCCACGGCGATGAGTCATCGGCTGCTCGTATCCGGTCTATATTTATGACATCAACAATGTTGTTAAGGAATATGTAAACAAGACGTGTCCAACTGAAAAGATGAAGATAACACACAATCAGTGTTATCTTTATCATTTCAGTTGGACACGTCTTGTTTACATATTCCTTAACAACATTGTTTTTCCAATGAGCTTCGTCATGAAGATAGACACTTATGAACTTGGGCCGTAATTATATTCGTTGTAAATATAATTAATTATATTATATTTATATTATATATTTAATTAGGCGAACTTAGAATCTGTAATTGTGGCACAATATTTTCTTGCTTGACAGTTATTTTGTAATTACATTTGGTTAAATCTAATAAATACTAGCAGAATTTTTTAATTTGTTTTCGTGTCTCCCTCGTATATCACAGATATATCTCCCTAAACAAATTACGATCGTTAAAAAATACATTTCATTTCCATTGATTCATATGCGGACATATGGAATAGAGATACCGTAATCACGCGTGTTCGATAACCTAAAATATAGCCTGGCGTATAAAAAAAACATGTGACTTTTCGCTTTCATTTTGGTAGGTCGCAAAACACAATGTAACGTATGCAGCAGATACAATTTATCTTTTACCGATATGTCTACAGCATCCACAAAATACCTCTGACAATCTGTTTAGCCGATGAATATTATCCGCATATTTTCCGTATTTTGATAATATCACTACGACTTTGTGAATTTATTCAATAATGAATGAGATAATTCCGTTTTCAAACGAGTTTCTTCATGATTTTTACAATTTAGACTAAAGAAACATCTAAACTTGATTTAAATATATGAATACATACCATGCGATTGAAACTTTTTATTTCTGACTTTTGTTCTTGAATGTAATACCCCAGCATATTCTGTGTAAATATAGTGATGTCAGAAGCAAGAGACAGTCGAATTTCGAGTTCTTTTAGGACATTTATCTAATTTCAGATTAATAAATGTATGTATATTGAACCCAATTTTTGAATCCTAGTTTACTTCTTGCTATATTAATCATTCAAAACTTTACCCTAAGTAAACTTTAATTACATATAGTGAACAGAAAGCAGACACTCTTTTTTGCAAATTGGGTTCTAATAATACTTATGTTGGGGCTATTTGAAGCCACATCATATTTTTCTATAGAAAACCATTGAGATGTGAACTGGTTTCAAGTTCGATCTTGGTTTCTAATATCAACATTTATACACACAGCCAGTAGTTACAGTACATGTTAATAGCTACTACACGACCTTATAAAACTTCTTAGATACGGACAATATATTAATATTAATTATTATTATGCAGTATGTCAGATTTATAAAGCAACTCCAATTTAATCCAATATTAGGCATTTTAGTCAATCTTTAGCTGAATGTTTTGTTATACGTACAAAAATGTAGCCTTCAATTTCGGCCATCTCCATGCCTTTTTGATAGGCACTATACAATCTGCTATGCACCGTCATTGTTTGCACTGATAACTAAACCTAGGAACTCTTTTCCATTCTATAGAATATGAATAAAATCTCTTTTTTCTGACATTTTTCAAAGAAGGTTAATTATCTAACTGCTTCTTGCTAGAAACAGCAACGATTTGTTGTGACTGAGTTAAAAATCCATTATCGTTATTAGAAAAACGCAGATAATTCTGTCGAGAAGACAGGTCAAAACTGTATTCATCTTCAGAGGATGACAATTCCTCTTTTTACCTTTGACCATTGTACTGGTTTTGAAGTCGAAATGTTAGGTGGATAAACTTCTAGGAAGTAAATATTTCCTTCTTTTGGTGCAAAAGGTTACAACCTGATTTTTTCTCCAACTAAACTTATTTTGCAAATATATCTTGATTAGGTAATCGGGTAATGATTTCCTCTTTATATATTGGGCATTTCCCAGACTTCTTGAATCTATATAAGTTTGTTTCAGTTTCTTGTAGCACTCTTTTCAGCAGAATTGGAAACTGATGTTTTGGCAATATCCCATTCTGCACTTGCAGCATCTGATTGTTTGCATTTATAGAGAATATTCATCGATTTTATTTTAAGAGACGAAAAGTAGGCAACATCCCGGAGTTCAGTTAAATGGGAAGAATTTGGTGGCACGTAGACAAAGCGAATGTTGTTTTCCTGTCGTTTCAAGTAGCTTTATTAAGATTTATAAACATGGTACATAGACAATAAATGCATGAATGCAAACAGTGCCCAGACCAGATGTTAACGGTTTTTTGTTTTTATGTTTTTGGACTAGCAAAATGTGAATAGATTTATTAGTCATTTCAAATGTATTGTACCTATATGTACAAGTTCCACTATAGAAAGAACTAGCAAGTCACATGTTAAAATGAACTGTTACGTTTGAAAGGCTAGTTATGTCTACAAGATCGTTTTTAGCGTGTTTATGATTTTTAACATGAATCAATTCGAGTATGTGCCTGGCTTTTAAGTTTTACTTTTTTTCTAAAATTTTAACCTGTTCAAAATCAAAATTCTGACCAATACAAATAATGTGTTTTTGTCGTTGTACTGTTTTTGCAGTACTTATGACCATCTTTAAGTTGGTTTCTTGGTATAGTGTCCCTTTCATGATAAAATATTTTTTTTATAATTAAAGAAAGTACATTGACGTTTCGACTATATATTTAGTCTTCTTCAAAAATTATAAATTAAAGAAATTTAAATACGTGGAAATTATAGATGCATGTTATCGTATTTATGCTTAAACTGTAAAAAATGGACAAAAACAATTAAAAACATACCAACGTTCTTGAAAACAGTTTATAAGTATCTTACCATGTTTGGTTTTTTCTAATTTGCCGGAATATAACACATAAAACAAATGAGATAACATAAGCAAGTAATAACAAAAAACACACTTGGTATTGTTTCACAATTATTTGTGAAACAATACCAAGTGTGTTTTTTGTTATTACTTGCTTATATTTCGACATGTTTCACCAAGAGATTTCCATCACTTCATTTAATTAAATGAGATAACATTTTAGTTTATTTGTAATGGAATGACCGTTCGCTTCTGTGGTTCATATTATTCTAAATCTATTTTATTTTACGGTGTTTTGTGTCCCTGTGTATTTGTATGTTGTGTATAAGTAAATTGTTTACTTCCGATTATGAATTTGTTTTAAAGTATACTATTGATATAGAGGGTTCTTTCAATAATGTAACAAACTATTGGAAAAATGGATAAAAGATAAACCATCGACCTCACTCCGATCATTTATCGTGTCGTATTTTTTGTATCATTTCATAAAGGCATCCTGCTTTTGCATTATTTTCTTTTTTTAAAATTTTGGTAATGTTGAAATCGAAAGTATGATTTAATTTCGTCTGATGTTTCTTTAAGGTTGTGATATTTTTTGCATATTTACGACCCTTAAGTCTTTCTCCCAATGATTGTTTCGTCTGTCCAATATGAATTTCGCAGGGTGTGGTGTAAACTATATGTGATTGTTTGATGCCCGGAGTCGAGTCCTTGGGTTTGGTAAATAAGAACTTTAAATTGTTGTTATTTTGAAGGCCTATTTTAAAATTTTTTTAGATTTTTAAGATTTGGCTAATTTTTTCCGATAACCATTTTCTGTAGGATATTAGGATGTAAGTGGGTTGAGTTGTCTGGCTGTCGTTTTTCTTTTTTAATTCCTTTTCTTTATTGTAGAATTTATCTAGACTCTGTTTTATAATTTTATTTGTAAAATTCATTGGGTATCCATTGGTTTCAAAGAGGTTTTTAATTTTATGTATTATCATTGGCTGGTATTCAGGACTCGTGAGGTAAATGCCTCTGTCAGCTAACGCCTTAACTATATTTCTTTTGTGTGACAATTGGTAGTGTGGAATTGTAATTTAAGCATCTACTTGCTGCAATTGGTTTCCTGTACCACGTAGTTTGAATTTGGTTTTCTTTTTTTATTAATGTAATGTCTAAAAAATTAATAGACCTATTTTGCTCTATTTCAATAGTGAAGCGAATTTTAAGGTGGAATAGGTTGAATTGATTTTGAAAGTATGTTATTTTATCCTCAGAAATTCACGGTCTACAGTCGTCTACATATCTTTTGAACAAGTCTGGTATGGAATCAAAATTTTTTATTGTTTGTTCTTCTATATGTTCTAAAACAATTTGGACAACCACACGTGATATAGGTGCCCCCATGGCTAAACCTTCAATTTGTTTGTAATAATTAGTTTTATATAGAAAATATGTAGATGTTAATGTTAGTTCAGTAGCTTCTAAGAAATCATCCAGAAGGTATTTCAGTAAAATTTTTGATTATATCCCAGTTTTTTATAATTATATCTTTGGCTAAATTTTGTTATACACAACCAAGGACACAAAAAGCCACCGTAAAATAAAATATATTTAGAATATATGAACCACAGAAACGAACGGTCATGCGATTACAAACAACCTAAAATGTTAACTCATTTGTTTTATGTTTTATATTCCGGCAATTTAGAAAAAACCGAACATGGTAATCTTACCATGTTTGTTGTTATAAACAGTTTTCGAGGAAGTTAGTATGTTGTTAATTTCTTTTGTCCATTTTCTTACAGGTTAAGCAACAATACGATAACATGCATCTGTAATTTCCACGTATTTAAATGTTTTTAATTTGTAATTTTTGAAGAAGACTAAAAAATAGTCGAACTGTCAATGTAGTTTCTTTAATTATCATGAACGGGCCGCTACACCAAGAAACCAACTTAAAGAAGTATTTAATATATACGGCCAAGAAAATAAAAGTGAAAAAAATTCAAACAATAAAATATATAAATATATATAGTTTATTCTATTTATATTAGGTTTGACATCCGATAAGAAATACTAGTTTATTAAAGAAGAATTGTGAAAATTGCTGTTATGTGTACCTATATATATAATATTTATTCTTTATTGTAAAAACGAAATAAAACAAGACAATATAAAAGTATTATTTGAGATAACCACAAGTTTCTAGAATATTTCTATTCTGTTTCCGTAATAGTCACCTGAAGAGGGTGATTATTTCCCCGCTTGAGGGCACATTAATAACGGTTAAATCTATGTAGAAATCGGTGTATAAAGAGAAATTGATAATCCTTCCTCATCAAATGACTGTTTCACGTAGTACTTCTATCGGTTTAGGTTTAAGTCAAGTATTTTGTAATGACGGCAAGGTTATTTCTCATCCTACTCTAGCTTCCACTCATTACCAGAGACGGTTTTCTGTAATTTCTTTGATGTCAGAGGGTGTGGATATATTTCATGTTGTTAACGATATTAGTAGGGGTTACCTTAACATTTATAAAAAAATAACTTGTGAAATGGATGAATTCGTTCCCTCTTTGATCTTTTATTTAAATTACAAGTCGCCTATGTACTGGGCAGGCAAACGAAAATAAATATATACGAAAACATGTGTTCAAGTACCAAAAAAAAACACAAAAATATTCTGTCTAGATTAATTTCCTTCAGTTCAAGGGAAAACAAAAACAATATTTACGTAACATGACCGTTCAGGGATTATAAAAGAGGAAAAAGAAATGCAACACAGCGCTTTCATGAGTCAAATAACGAATGCCTCACACTCCTGTATCCTATTTCTTTTTAATAAATAATACTGTATTCGATAAATCAATCAGTTTAATGGAAGAAACAATATTTGAAATAATAGACATATATACTAGGAGTATTATTGTTTGCAATATTGTTTGGGCATGCATTAGATTACTGGGTTAAGGTAAAAAGTATCACCTTATATTCATTCTTTGATATTTATTATTTTTCTAAATATGCACAGTTTTAAAAAGATCATGGGAATCATTTACGTCCTAAAATGGCATGAATACAAAGAAGAACAGATTGTACAGGGTGTTTCATCGGTTGGGGTATCGCGAATTAAAGTGCCTAAATATAAAAATGTCGACTTCAAATTTTAACCACTTATAGAACTTTTAAACCGCTACCAGTAGGTTAGGTTGTTTTTGATAATATTATTTTATTTAATGCGTAAATAAAAAAAAACCTTCGTTCAAAAAATCAAAAGTACTCAGATTTTATTGAAATTCAGGTGTTAAAAAGATATGTCTATAAAATCAACTATGCAATTGAAAAAAAAATTAAAACTTAATCAATTATTGAATATTTTACAATAATTTCAAAATTAAAGGCAAGACGTTGAAGAATTTATGGGTTTTTTATTACAGTGTTGTGTGTTGAGTTTATAAGCGATTCAAGGTAAGAAAGTTAATATAAATTAGGAAAAATTAGGTATTACCCAGCTTTTTTTGGCGCTAGCTGTAAATTCCACTAATTCAGATCAACATGACACTGTCACTGTGCGGATGTCAAGTGAATGGGTAATACCAGGTAGTAGAAAGTAAATATTTATAACAAATGTTCAAAATGGTGACCTTCTTGCTGCACACACAGTTCTAACCGACGCGTGAAGGAATTAAGAACTGTAGCGCCTCTGTTTAGCTGGTTAAGGCGTTCAAACGCATTTGTTATTCTTGCCCTCATATCCTCGGCGGTAGTTGGCGGTTGTTGGTACACCATCTCCTTCACAGCACCCCATGTGAAAAAATCCATCGGTGTTAAGTCGGGTGATCTGGCTGGCCATGGAACTGGCCCACCACGTCCGATCCAGCGTGCAGGGAACTGATTATCCATAACCTGACGAGCCCTTAGTGCGTAGTGCGGAGGAGCCCCATCTTGCTGCAGCCACAAGTGTTGGCGAACATTTAACGGCACATTTTCTAATAAATTGTAAAGATCATTTTCCAGAAAATTTGCGTAAAGCTCGCCGTTTAAATGCTGGTCAAAAAAGAAGGGGCCGATTAAATGGTTATCAATGATTCCCCCCCAAACATTGACCGTCCACCTATTCTGAATGCGTTCTTCACGCATCCAATGAGGGTTCACTGGTGCCCAATAGTGTATGTTATGTCTGTTGACATGTCCACTGCTTCTAAAAGAGCATTCGTCAGTAAACAAAACATGTCTAAAAAAGTGCTCATTTTCTTCGAATTGTCTTTGTGCCCATTCATAAAATGCAACTCGATTTGCAAAATCATCCCCGTGAAGTTCTTGGTGAAGCTCGATATGATATGGGTGGTAAGTGTGTTTGTTGATTATCCGCCACACCGATGTCTTGCTGATTCCAGTCGCAACACTGATTTCTTTAGTGCTTATCTGAGGGTTATTGTCCACCATATTTAAAACAATTGCCTGATTCAGTTCATTGGTGACAGGTGGATTATTCACACTTCGATTTTTTGACGCAAGTGATCCCGTTTGCCTCAAGTTATCCACTAACCTTTTGAAAGTTCGACTTTCTGGGTGGATCCTATCCGGAAAACGTTCCGCATAAATCTGCTCAGCAACCGCGGCATTTTGTAGAGCTTCTCCATAAACAAGTATCATGTCAACTTTTTCGTCGGCAGAGAAAGTGAACGGCATTTTGAAAACAGAAAACACTAGCAAAACACAGCTTAAACAAATGAAGTTGACTCCGTGAAAATAGAATCACAACTAACATCACAAAGTACCTAAATGTAAGTTCAGAATGCCCTTGGAAACGCTTCCCGATTAGTAGAACTACAACAACAACTGAAGGCTTCAGGGTTGAATATTATCCGTCATAAATTTTTATTTATTATCCGTCATAAATTTAAAAGGACTACCTGTTTGCGGACAGCACAATTAGAAAGTTAAGTACCATAAATCTGTCGTAAGAAAAACGACATTATTTAATATTGACTTTATTTGACAAACGGTTTCGTTTATAAAAATTCTGATTGTGAAGTTAATATGGGTGATATTTCCACGTATCACCATTCAAATTTGAACATTTTTTGAGCACTTTTAATTTTTGATAATACGTTTTTTTTTAATTTACGCATTAATTAAAATAATATTATCAAAAACAACCTAACCTGCTGGTAGCGGTTTAAAAGCTCTATAAGTGGTTAAAATTTGAAGTCGATATTTTTATATTTAGGCACTTTAATTCGCGATACCCCAACCGATGAAACACCCTGTACAATGAAGAATATTTTAAATATGGGTTATTGTTTTTTTTTAATAAACCGCAATGTGTAGAATATGTGTTTTATCAAAAGAAAGTATGAAGCCACCAAAGCTACTTCGAGATTTAAATAATAATGATAATACTAATAAACTTTATTAGTATTTCGCGGGTGTTTTAAGTTTATACTGGACGTAATAGAATAATATACAAAGCTGTACTCGATGATATTTCACTGCAGAAATAGTGAATAGAAATGTTCATTTTATCAATAAATGTTTCTACATCTATTTTTTGACCAATCTTCTGCTTGGTTACACGGTTTGTCTAGTAATTTTCTAATAAAATGTGAATTGGCCTACCTGTATTCTATCCAATTGTCTTCGTTGCCAACTTAAAACACCCGCGAAATTCGAAAAATGTTCCTAGGGTATAGTATCGAGTGCAAACAAAAATATCAGCATATTTCCAACACAAAACATAGTATTATATTAGCACATAAATGACTAAGAATTAAATATTTAGAGGACATATATATCAGAATATATTACATACTATTGTAACCATCAAGCACCCTGACTCAACTTAGATAAGTAGTGACTGGTAAAATTACTAATAATTTTATAGGGAAGGAAAAGCCATGGCAGCAGGCAAAGAATTAGATGTGGAAGGGGTCTGAATACAAAATATTTGCATTTCTTGTCATGTGAGTATATATGAGTGTGCTCTGGCAACTAAAAATGTATCAGTCGCACGCGTTGCATACGTTGGCACCAAAAAGTCCACTGCCGACAGAAAGAAGAGCAGTCAATTTTATTTATTTTAAATTTACTTTAAATTTAAATAGCAAATATCAAAAAACAAAAAAAAACCCATAGAGTTCTTTAAAAGAAAAGTAAAATTACTCGACAAGCAGTAATACACTTTCACGTCATCAACAGCTCGCTCGGCCAATATTACATGGTTCTAGGTAACATACTGTTCAAATTGAGAAAAACTAGTTTGAAAATATTAACCTCAATATTTTGAAAATGTTAACTTTTCTCTTTGATTTATTTGTTCCTTTTGATTCTATTAGATGTGATGTCAATAAAATGTTTACAAAAAACAATAAAAAACAAATATTTAGTAGATATACCCAGAAACGGGTATCATAGAACTCGGATCTGAAAACAAAATGCTTCTAACGATACAACATACATTGTGTTAGTTTTTATGCGTCACATCAAATCAAAAGTAAGGGGGTGTGAGTAGGATGAGCTAGACAATTTTCCGGTTCCGTCAGAGCACCTCGGTTCTCTCCAGACGTTGTCTCATCCGCAATGGAATTAAAGTCTGGAAAACATAGGTCAAATGTGGGTTTAAATATTTACTATTTTAAATATTGTATCTTCAAATATAATAACTTATAACTGATTTTTTATATCGTTCATCAAATGTATAGCTAGCGCGTAGAGTTCGTTTTTTCTTTATGTACCAGCCTTAGTCAGTAGACATTAACCAAATTTATGCATTTTTGTGGAAATATCTAAAAGAAATTCTTAAGAAAATGAATTAAAACAAAAACTGAACTTGACATTATAAGTGTATGCCTTTTGCGTCCTTGAAACAAAACGGTTATGGCTTACCGGGCGAGGGTGGAAGCGGGAGGTAGACTGTAGGAGTACCCCTATATTCTATCTGTCTCATTTTAAAAGAAGACAGAGCAGGATTTTTGTGCAGGCCTGGGCCACCTGGGCGAAGTCAAAATCATGTAAACGAGTGTGAATTGATTCAAGCAGGAATCAGTCAAACTAAGATTACCCTCACTTCACGAACAATCAAAAATAGGAAATATATAGGAAAATCGACTGAATAGGGCATATGGTTAATCTTGCTGTAAAGTAATTGTTTAAATAATTTCTAAAGGCTGCTAAACTTGTGAAAGTCACTCATTTTTGACATTATATCTCCCCCGCCTTGAAAACGAAGCTAGATAGAGCAAAATTGTATAGTACCTTTTTTGTAAAACATGAAATTCTCTACAAAAAAATTCCCGACGACTCCATAGTGAAGTTGATAGTTTAGACGTGGGAGGCAAAAGAAAGGAAATACGAGGGAGTTCGTTATATAGCGGTCTGGACCAGTCATTTGTAGAGCAGTGACCGGTCGAATTTCGATTATAAAATTGATAACGTCACGGGTCTAGTAGCAGAATCACTATATGCACACTTGTTCTACATTAGCAAATATATATTTCCATCCTTCTCTAAAATTGTGATTTTGTTAATTCTTATCGTCACCGTGGTCCTGAGCACGGTCATTGACGGTCATTTATTTGGTCCATATATATCTATCCCAAGCAGCAAAATCACAATTTTAGAGAAGGTGATTGTATTTGATTTGTTTATTTCGGTTATTATTGTCCTGTAACTGGATTATACCTAACCAAAACACAGCGTCGACAACTATACATTATTGTTATCATAAACTTTCTTTATCCTCCACTTACAGCTCGAAAACTGTCTTATAATTGGACATTATTTCTGTTTATTGTTGTTTAATTTTCATAGATAAAATCTAATTCTTATTTCCATATCACCATATATGTAAAATGCAAATTTCCAAACAAATTTTTCGAATTTCAGGTTCACGAAAATGTATATTTCTATTAATATAAAAAGACATTAAAAGGAAAAGATTTTGCTTATAAAATTTCAAAGTAAGAGACATTCCTCTTGACGAAGAAGTAGTAAGTATATATCGTTTACGACAAAAATATTTTATATAAATGAATATTCAAGAAGAATTTTCTTTATACCCAATACTATCTAGATAAAAGGAAGCCCCCCCGACTAAATACAATGAACTACAAACAAGAAAGAATATCAAAAAGAGAGATATACATCTATACAAATGTACAGTTAAGAATATAATTTATCTTCGAGGTCATAATCTGGGTATGAAGTCTCAATATGGAAAAAGAACTACACAGGGTGATAAAAAGATGCGGCTTTATTTTTAATTGAAGATAATATAGTTGTTAGTCTAGTTTGATTTATGTTCCACGAAGTGGTATGTAAAGGCTAGTAGTGTATTTGGCTTGTCACACAATGAATACACTACCGTTTATGGAAAAAAACATATAAACAATAAAAAACAATAAGCAAAAAATAAAACTACAAAATAATATACAGATTGTCAAAGTTACACCATTTTGATATTCTATCTATACAGCATATGTGTAGATTCAAAGAATTTGATTTCCATTGGGTTTATCCTAAATTAGTTAGACATATCTGGTTAATTATTAAGTAATTTTAGTCATTTCTAGTTGTTTCTGCTGAAAATTTTAGGCCAAACAAAACTTCTCTTTCGAAAATCAGTTATTTCTAATTAACCTGTCATTTAGCGTTTTTTCCTAGGAAGTTTGCTTAATTCCTAGGGACAATAGGACTTCTGCTTTTAACTTACTCTAAACTAGAATGGGATTTTGCGTTAGTCCGGAAACACAAAAAAGTTTCGAATATGAATCAGAAGTAATACTTTCAGTTGATATGATGTTGTTCGAAGAATTAACAATAAAACTTTTATAATCTGCAGACATGGACACCTATGCGCCACTAATATTAACTGGGAAGTCAGTAGCGTATACCAGAAACGTCCGGGTCCTAGCGTCGATCAATCGGGAACACCTATTTAATACGTCAATTAAATAGGATCCACTAAAGCTTGTTAATTAAAACTTGTATGGTGATGTTCAAATTTGAATTCTATATTGCAAAGAGAGGGTGTTAAAGATAACAGTGTTAACCGTGCAAATATTTACTATACACGAGCAATTATTTTATTCGGCTAAGAGCCGGGTTTGGCAATTTTAGCAGGTATTTTGCGTACCCCATAAAATATTAAACAGTGATTAGGATTTCTTACACATACGCATAACCTAGGAATCAGTTATTTCTAATTAACCTGTCATTTAGCGTTTTTTCCTAGGAAGTTTGCTTAATTCCTAGGGACAATAGGACTTCTGCTTTTAACTTACTCTAAACTAGAATGGGATTTTGCGTTAGTCCGGAAACACAAAAAAGTTTCGAATATGAATCAGAAGTAATACTTTCAGTTGATATGATGTTGTTCGAAGAATTAACAATAAAACTTTTATAATCTGCAGACATGGACACCTATGCGCCACTAATATTAACTGGGAAGTCAGTAGCGTATACCAGAAACGTCCGGGTCCTAGCGTCGATCAATCGGGAACACCTATTTAATACGTCAATTAAATAGGATCCACTAAAGCTTGTTAATTAAAACTTGTATGGTGATGTTCAAATTTGAATTCTATATTGCAAAGAGAGGGTGTTAAAGATAACAGTGTTAACCGTGCAAATATTTACTATACACGAGCAATTATTTTATTCGGCTAAGAGCCGGGTTTGGCAATTTTAGCAGGTATTTTGCGTACCCCATAAAATATTAAACAGTGATTAGGATTTCTTACACATACGCATAACCTAGGAGATTTGAATGTTTTAATGATTACGCTAACCAGCATTTTAATCGAAGTTGGATACACTGGCCCTAAATGTCAGTAAAAAGAGTACATTGTGAGAAATAATAATACAATCTACTGATTGTAATGTTTGCAAGGATAAGTTTTAAAATTCCGTAGATTTTGAGTTACTCAAGTTGTCGATTAAGTTACGCCCTTGTAGTTTTATCCACCGGTTCTAAAAAAAAATATATTCGCCTTTCAGATAGTCATGATTACCTACTGTCAATGATTCATGTACAATAAGCCTTTCTACAACTCAAAAGAATTTATTCAATTTAAATATTGTTTATACTTCTTTTTAAAGTTACTATTTCCTTATAGTCGTTGTTAGATCAAGCCGTGCATCATTCTTCATGGCCCTAATTTCAGTCGAATATTTGACCTTTGTTTCTTTCTAAACAATCTCATAGGAAAGGAAATGTTCCAGCAATAAACTATACTCTCTATTAAAGAGTTTGCAATAGCGTTAACATCGCGACAAGAAGAAAATTCTGCCCAACCAGACTTCGAAAGTGAGAGAGAGAATATATAAGTTTATCTTCTTGGCTATCACTCTTTGAAGCTTATTTTTGATACTCTATCCACCCTGATAATTTCTCTATATCACTGGTTACTCCTGGGGGGTCGCGATGAAAATTCCAAAATAGGACAATTACTGTTCAAATATCTTCTTCTATGTCATGCCACGTATAAATTAACTTTAAATATTCTATATTGCACAGTTTACAACTCAGCACAGTAAACCACTGGTGGTTTTTATAAGTTGAAGTGGTGTAAACCAATTTGAAAACAAAGTTTTCTCAATCAACCTTTTTTGATTCAAGGAATTTGGACATAAACTTTGTTAGAATGAATTGTTTTTAATAAACAACTGATATATGATCCTTCAGTAAAACTAATCAAGTTGTTGCACCGCTGCTATATATTTCATAATAGAAATTTTATGTAGACCGATATGCCCAGATGCTATAATCTCAAAATATATAAAATCAAATTTCGAATTATAGAGAATATAATCTTAAAAAAATAAAGGCAAAATGCACAAAGAAAGAATTCAAATGTAGAGAAAGGCGCCAATATTATTAGAACAAATTACAGTAAAACCTTGACATAAGGCACCCCGATATAATGGACCAAATATTTTTAAAAACTTTCTGTTAATTTATACATACCTACTCGTACATTACATATATGTATATGTAGTTACATTTTGAACGTGAACATTTGATACATACTAAAAAACAAGATTCTTGAAAATAAAGAAATATTTCTTTGTTGATATATACATTTATATTATTTATTTTATGTATATATATATAATAAAACAAAAAGGAATTGCGGGAATGCGGTCTGTATTAAATTGAAACTCAATCGTTCACACTCAATATTTCCAGTGCCAGTGACTGACTCTATGTTATAAGTTTTGTCTCTCTTTTATTTTTTATTTTTTAAAAGACATTATTTTAAATTATTAGAGTTTGTTGGTTGTAATTTGTATCAAATTGTGTCCATTGTAGCTTCGCTCCTGATGAAGATATGAAATACATGTCGAAATATTGAGTATGAACGATTGAGTTTCAATTTAATACAGACCGCATTCCCGCAATTCCTTTTTGTTTTATTGTGTTGTACGGTCGATAATAATTTTAATATATATATATATATATATATATATATATATATATAATTAATATTTTATATGTGATGAACGTATATATTAAACACATATAATTCGTTTCTTTGCCGCAATGCAAGTAATTGTCATCAATTAATTAATACGCCGCTAATTCAAGAAACTTCTCACATATTTATATATATATATATATATATTATCTTCTACGAAATAAGAGAAAAGAAGACTTCTTATTTCTTCTCCTCTTCAAATTTCTTTTTTTCCTGGCCGTTGTTACATAAACTATACTTAAATCATGGGAGGTATCGGCCTGTATTTAATTATAGGTAAAAATAAAAATAAAAAATTCTACGTTTCGATATTATATATAATATCTTTCTCAAAAAATATTTTTTTTATAAGGTCATGTATTAAAATTGTTCCTACATTTATTTACAATTCAATAAAAACACATATTAAACTCTCCAAAAAACACATATTAAACTCTCCAAAAGAGTGCAGAGGTGTTTGTGCAAGTGGAAAATCTTTTGGAGAGTTTAATATGTGTTTTTATTGAATTGTAAATAAATGTAGGAACAATTTTAATACATGACCTTATAAAAAAAATATTTTTTGAGAAAGATATTATATATAATATCGAAACGTAGAAGAATTTTTTATTTTTATTTTTACCTATAATTAAATACAGGCCGATACCTCCCATGATTTAAGTATAGTTTATATATATATATATATATAAAACTTATCATGAAATAATGAGTTGTGGCCACCACACGACTTTCTTATACGTATGAGCGTTTCAAATTACAGAAACTTGTTCTAAATTGTTTTAAATACGTTTATCTTCTTAGAAAAATAAACCTATAGGACTGTAACTTCTAATCCAAATTTTAAGAACTTTATTAATAAATATAATGTATACTTCTATTCTCCTAATAAGTAGAATGTATACTTTGCGAGATATTCGAAAGAAAGTGCTACTCGTTAAGAGTAAAAGTGTTACTTCCGGTCCGAATTTTAAAATTTTATTTATACAAAAAGTATTCCAATTCCAGCTCTAAATACTTTTCTACCTTTAATATGTATATATATATATATATATATATATATATATATATATATATATTATACCCGCGGAAACCTGAAAGAGAACATATATATATATATATATATATATATATATATATATATAGAATGTATAATTTACGACATATTTGCAAAAAAAACTATTCGATAAAGAAAAAGTGTTACTTCCGGTCCGAATTTCCAAATTTTTTTTTATACAAAAGGCACTGAAAATTACGTTCTAAGTAATTGCGAAATATTCGCAAAAAACTGATTTTAGATAAGAGTAAAAAGCCTACTACCGGTAGGAATTTCGAAAAACTTTTTTAATAAAATTCTTCTCAAATTTAATTTTGAGTAGGTACATATGAATTCTTCATGTATTTGTTTGAACTTAGTAGTTGACAAAATATTGGCAAAATTCGATTTTTTCACTGAAGTAAACTTGTACTTTCGGTGTGTCGATTTTACGGAAAATCTAATCAGATAAGGCCTGTATGAGACGATGTTAAATTTTCATGTAAATATTATTTTTAAAATTTAGCAACGTGTAAAACAGAAAAGCGCTTGCAATATTTCATGCGAAATTTAGCGGCTAAATTATTTAGTGTTGGTTCTAATTTGTGTGAGAAATCTGCGTGAAAAACTGCGCAATGGAATAAAATGGGGATAAAATTGCAATTCACGATAAAGTTAACTGAATCAAACTAACCCAAAAATAAATTTGCGGTTTCAGAGGTTGTGTGTGAATGATTATAGTATCTTTTAAGTTCTTATTGTATAAATTAAAAGATGTCTCGGTCACGTGAATAGGTGTCTGTGTTAATAGAGAAATATAAAAAATATTTATATGCAGTTAAAGATGCAGGTGTAAAAACAAACATACTCGTGCCACAGCAATAAAGGCAATTAAAAATACAGTGATAAAAATAAAAGCAGGAGTGTCCATATCAGATATTAAAGCTAAATTTCATGGTCTAAGAACTAATTTCTTAAATGAACATAGAAAATATAAGGAGTCTCAAAAAAGTGGTGCAGGAGAAGATGATTATATAAAGGTTAACTGTGTATCCTAATGAATCAAAGAATTTAAAACTAATTTTTCGAAAGGCAACCAACCTTTCAATTACGAAAGCACTAAAATTACGACACCATATCATATATTACGCATGTGCGTCTGTTAAATTTGATATGTAATAAGGCATACATGTCATACAGGAGTAATGCAATAATATCAAAACTGTATGCTAAATTAAAGCAGAAAATTTTCGTAATAATTTACATGGACATTTTCTGTAAAATTTAGCATCGTCTCATACAGGCCTAAGAAAGTAAAAACATATTGAAAAAAACTGTTTTTATATAAGAGACTTTCGGCTATAAGGAGCAGTCCCTCCCCCTAAATAGTCCCTTATGTCGAGGTTCTACTACATACTAATTTAGATCAAATGCACTAGCAAATATGTTGCCAACTTTAAAAAGAAATTGAAAAGCACCGGTTAGAGATAATCAATGATTAGTTAACCGAGTATTTTAATCGGAGTTGGAAAACCGGCCCTAAATGTAATTGTTCTCAATTGAACGCTATAAGAAGTTGATTTAAACTTAATTTATTAGATAATATACTAAGAGTAGTTTTATCTGAAATGTCACACACAATAAATTAATGCGATATTCCATTATTTTATATATATTTAATGCACTTATGAAGAGTATTATACTTGCCCGAATATGACGAAAGGCAAGCGGATAAATGGCGGTGGAAAATGAAACTAATACTTTGAAGGCGTAGATTGGACTATCACGTCATTCCAGTGAAACGAACAGACTTTTTTAATCATACCAATTATACGACAAGGTCCGGAGGAAACACATTTTTTTTATCTTGATAATATGACACAAACACGGGAAATATAATACACAATAATACTGGAAAAGAAAAGAAACAGAAAAGAGAGAATAACGTGGAAAAGTCGGAAAATCAAATCTTTCTCGATCCTAATAATCTCGTTAGATGTGGAAAATGTTGAAAATACTGCACACAACACCGGCGGTTTCCTGTTTCCTCAACATCAACGCCCAGGCGTTTTTAACCTTTCTAAAAAGATTACATTTTTCTTTTAAGCAAACATAAGTAACCTATTGTATCCACATATGGTATCCGCATATTTTGAAACATAAAACTTTAAGACGCATGTAAGATTTAATCGATTCAATATAAATAATATAATAATGCTATAAATAAAAGGACTCAATATTTCTCAATGATTGATTACAAGTTGTGTAAAAAAAATTAAAACTATCTTGATCATCTACCTTATACAGGCTGTCCCAGCTAAGACTTTCGGGTCATACATCTGCATTATTATTGAACGAATTTTTTTGAAATTTAAAATGTAGATACTTTATTGAATGAGGATTGTTCTGTTACTTTTGAAATTAGTGAAAGTGAAAAAATGTAATTTTCACTCATTGTACTTTTTTTTCAAATTCCACGAAAATATCTTTAGATGGTTAAGCACCAAAAATCAAGCCTCTACAGAAAAAATGAAGTAGAACACCCCCTGTGACTACTTTCTGTGGGGATACGTCAAAACAAAAGTTTATTCAACACCGCCTAGAACTCCTGAAAATTTGCAGAACAGAATCCGAGAAGCATTTGCATCAATAAATGCTAACATGATGCGAAACGTAATTGATGATTTTAGGATTCATTGAAGCGGATGGTGGATTCGAACATCTACTATGACATTTTCATCTGATTTTTGTTTTAGTGTTCTCGCATTTTGGTCGTTCTTTGTTATCAACTTTTGCTATAAAATTGACGTTTTAAAGACTATGGTTGTTTCAGTATAGCACAACGGTTCTTCACTTAATAAATTGTCTATATTCCAAATTTTATAAAAATTCTTTCAATAATAATGGAGATATATGAAAGTCTTAGCTGGGACACCTGATATTAATATAAAATGTTTCTATATTTCCTATAAACATTAATATACGTCACTTTTTATTAAAATCAAAGCTGAAATTAGTTGATGAGTGACATTCTTAATACCTCATTTCACTTGCGCTCTGTGTGGTACACATAAATCGGTAGATGTCACTGATAGTTCCACAATGTAAAATTTAAAAGAAAAGTAGGTTCTCTGCATTATAAATTACAGATAAAGAGTTTATTTCTCCCAAAATCTGAGTTGTATGCACAAGCATTTATTGTATTACGATAAATACAGCCATGTTAAATAACAACTTGGATGACTATAATCTAATCATACAATAGAAAGGGCTATGCATATCTCCTTTTATTTCTTTATACAGGGTTTCCGCTAAATAGGTACCAGGCTATGCGAATCTGAAGAATACGTATAAAAGTCTAACTGAAAATCAAAAACGGAATTTATTTGTAACTCATCAAAAGTTTCTAAATTTTTAGGGCCAAAATGTAGTTAAAGTCGGTCCATAACTTTGTTTATCCTATAATCATTTACGTAAATACCACTAGAAATACTAGTTTAAAGTTCTTCAAAAAAAAAAGAAAACCGATACAATGCAAATAGTTACAACCTTTGAGAATGAATGGCAATTGAAAAGATTTTCTATGGCGATGTGTTTTTTGTGTGTGACTAGCACGCCTTTATGTGGAAAATATCGACAACCTCGGTGTTTTTTTTCCGTTAAATAGAACTATATTATTTTGAAACTTAAATTCCTCTATATGAAAATTATTATGTTTGTATATTAACTGCGACAGGCTCGGAATCAAGGAAAGAAAAATCACTTTCTTGTCAATGCGTTCATACTGTACCGCGATTTTTTTGCATGCGTATTACTCATATTTTTCTTTCACCCCCTTTTTTAATGACGCTCTTTAAAACTAACCTTGTAAATCCTTGTGTTTTATTTGCCTGCCCGCTCAGTATATATATTTATGTACATCAGTATTAAAATATTGAATAATTATTTGAGAATATATTTAAACGTTACGACAAAGCAAAATGTGATATGTTTAGTTAGAAATCAAACCTTTTTTTGGCTTATAACGAGCACACAAAGAGACCGGCATCTTTATTATAATTAAAAAGCAAAACGAATTTCGCAATTTATAACGCATGCAACGAAGAAAGTATGTAAAAATGCAAAAACATAATTTTAACCTCCACAATAAATAACAACTTAAGCAAACATTTCGTTTGCCAATATGCAATTTGTCGCCAATAAATTGCAGTTTTTCTATTGGCGGCTCACTTCAGAATCACGAACTGATCTGAAATAGCAAGATGGGCGCACTATTGACACGTTGTATTTTTAAAGAGGTTTTAATTTTATTTATATAATTGGATAACAAGTGGCTGGTGATCTATCATCATTGTTTTTCGCAATTTGTTTTATAATATAGTACTCTTTGTTATAGTCATCTATCGACATTGGAACTCATCATTTGATTGAATATGACCATTGTTTTAATGATAAATTTGACATTCGTCATGTACAAAACAAAAGTAGCAAATTAGATTTACTCGAATGTATGAATGTATGGAAATTAACAAATTGAAATATTCAGACAATTTATTAAACGAGAAAGTAAATCTGAATCAATCGCCTTTATTAAATCGATATCTTTCTAGTTCTTAGGTTTTCCCTAATCCTTTTAGTAATGACCAATAACGTATGCTACAATTTCTTGTTGGTTAATAGTGGAAACTCTAGATGTCTGTATATTCTTTATGCCAGTAAATAATTTTAATCCCCTCCCCACCAAACACAGATCATATTTATTAATTCCAATTTTAAATACCCCATTTTTTGCCGTAAAGTAAATTCTTGTACTTCTAAGAACGATTTTATCTCACGTGCTCACAAATAAATGTAAGTTTGAAATATTGTCAATTTTTTGACACACAACTGCGATTTAATGTCACGAATTGTCTAGCTTGGAATTTAATGTGTTTCAAAATTTTGATAAACAACTTTATCTTTAATTCTCCATCTATCCTACATTACAATGGTTTAGGAGCTATCTGGAAGGCCGAAGGCACTATGTGCAGGTCGGTTCGTATCGATCGCGAGAGCAGCCTGTGGCTTCAGGGGTTCCTGAGGGATCCGTGCTCGGCCCACTATTGTATATAGTATATGTAAATGACGTGCCCTCCAAAAATGCTATATTATTTGTTGATGACACAACGATATTTGTAGCCTGCGATAGGAAGGAATGTGGAATGTGGCGGCACCAGCGAACGAAGAACTGCGGAACCTCGAGCTATATTTCAATGATAATGATTTCCATCTAAACTCATGTAAAACAACATTTATCAATTTTAACGTATCAAATAGAGAAAAGAATTATGCCTAATTAAAGCTAGTGAAGCTAGTATTACTCAAAAAGGCAGGGCAAAATTTTTATGTGTAACAAGCGTGCAACAAGGATGTAACTGGGAGACCCATATCGACGGCCTATGCAAGAGGCTGGGATCTGTGTGTTTTGGACTAAAACAATTGAAGCTGTCAGTAAATTTAGATATTTTAAAAAGGTACTACTACACAAGTTTTCACACTTTAGTATCGTACGGTACATTGGCATGGGGTTCCTCAAGTGAGAGTGTGAGGGTCTTCAGGTTACAAAAAAGAGCAATACGGAACATGGTGGGTGCAAGTGCGGGGACGTCATTTAGAGGTTACTTCACTAGGTTAAATATTATGATGGTTCTCTGTATCTTTATTTACCAATTATTAACTTACGCCAAGCAAAATCTGTTCCAATTTATGAAAGTTGGTGATCAACATGAATATGCCACGAGGCGGAGTGATGCTTTGGAGGTGCCCAGACACAGACTATCGATTTATAAAAAAAAGCCCACAGTACATATTTAATGATAACTGCCTACAATAGAATCTCCAAAAATTTAAAGAGTCTACCGATGGAAAAATGGAAAAATTTAAAGTAGAGTTAAAAAGTCACTGGTTGCTAGATGCTATTACTCTTTCAGTGACTTTGAAAATGATAGGCAGATCTTAGATTTGCATATCAAAATTGTTTGTTAGTGATTCATTTTATTTTTATTTTTTACATGTTATACTGTATTGCATTGGTTAGTGCTTATGCTTGTATCATATTTGTATTGTTTGACTTTTTATATTTACATTTACACTATATTGACTTGTTCTATACCATTTTTTTTATGGTCAACTGAACGAATACATATTATTATTATTATTATTATTATTCTATGTGATTTTAAAAATTGAAAATGACCCAGTATAGAAAATATAAAAGGATATCAAGTATGACAAGAAGAATTAAAGAAGTAGTTAGTTAGGCTGGTGTAGATGGTCGTATTGTTTTAACCATATTGTCAAAAGGAACCTTAATATAATAACAGTACAGTACAAGCCTCATGAGCACTATGTTTAATTAATTCCCATATTATCCTCTGCAACATTGAATCGTAATACGAACAGATAAAAATGAGTTCACCAATTATGCAAAAAGCTTGTTTCGTCACCCTCTCTTTCCCTTCTCATTCATAAATACCACGTGATGATATGTTTTTGTCTTTGCACCCCGATTCTTCTTATACAGGCTGCCCACAAAAGGATTCGTCCTTTTACAGTTTATTGATTATTTCAACTGAAAAAAAATCAAGTACGAATTTACTGGTTTCCAATGGCAAAAAGCAACACATTTTTATTTGGTTTTGCTATTTATAGAGTATATGACAATAGAAAATTAAATAGAATAACATTCACAAAGTTCATACAAGTATATATTATAAATGACAATTACTTAGTGATGGAAACCATACGAATTAAAACTAAATTAATATTAACTTTCTTTAATTCAGTTTTTGAGTTTCCCGCCGTCTTTTCGTTGACCAGGCTATTATTATTTACGTAGGGTTTCAAGTGGGTCACGTGTGTTGATTGATATAGATATAAAATTTAGGTTAATGCCATATTGTACAAAGAAAATATATGAACGATTACAATACCAAGACTTCGGTAAATGTAAAATACTTTCTTTTTGCTATTGGCAAACTCTTGATTGTAAAATCTATTTTATTGTGTTCATTTCCTTTTTAGTTAGATGGATGATTCGCCTTTTATCCACATATATTCCTACACTAGTTGTCACCATAGGTGCTCCATTAATAGAAATTTCTGTCAATGTGAGTTTTACTTCATATTAAACATTAAAAGCATAGACACAATACAATGTTGTGTTGCTTTGTGTGTTGCGTTATGCTGTGTGTGTTATGTTTGATTTGTTTATATTGTAGACGTCTAAAGAAGAATGTAGATTACTTTATTACATGTATGGATTGCTTGTTTTATTGAAATACTACACGAGAAATAGTTTTAATTTAAAACAATAGTACCGCTTTTATTTACGAAATATCAAAACGAAGTTTAAAACACAAATAAACGAAAGCTCAATGCATGCTCGACTGGAATTAGTTTTTAAAATAAAGTTTCTGAAACTGTGTGTGATGTAAATTTTGCCAACTTTGAGAGGGAAATGTAGGAGTAAATAATTTGAATTATAAGAAAGTATTCCCAACGAAGCCTTAATTAATCCTTTGTATTCAATTTAATGCAAAAACATAATAAGAAAAACAAAAATTTCTGCTGTTTGTTTTATTTTAACGAATACCTTACATCGGTAAAATTTACATTAGCGCATATGGCGCCACCCCCTTACGTCCTACCTCGCGGCCGTTAGTCGGCACCTCTGCGTAAGCCCCCTTAAAAGACTCTTACGATTGGTTATATATTAAGTATAATCCTTACACATAACATTGAACGAATTTAAGTGTATCTTGCGTTATGGAGGGGGTATGGTTGGGTTGCGTTTGTAAAGAAGTCAGTCGTGAGTGTAAAAAGTGTTTTCGGTGGTGACAGTATTGTCATTCAGGCATCATCTTGAAATTAAGTATTTGTTAAAGTGTCAAAAAGTGTTTAAAGTATATTTTTACTTACTTATACGTAGTATAAGGAAGTATTGTGATGACGAAAACTTTCGACCACGAGATTTTTGCGGATGTCCACGTTTTAAAGTCTCCTTATAGGGAAAAAGTGACTTTTGCAAACATCTCTCTCCCTCCTCTCTCTGTGTGTGTGACCACGATAGCGGCCAAACGGCTGCAAGTACCAATACCAAATTTTATATTTATAAGTATAATCTTCCTTCAAAGATCTAATTAGATTTCCAAATAAATCGGTAGACCGGAAGTAATAAAAGGTAAAAAAATCAAAATTTCCAAATATCACATAAATTTCTAAATTTAGACACATTTTTAAAGAATACAAATGTATTAAAAAATGAATTTTAAGATTTTATATAAAAAAAGTTTTTTTGCAAACATCGGGCAAATTATGCATTCTATATACATTTATCTGAAACAGAAAAGTATTTAGAGCTCCAGTTGGAACAATGTTGGTATATAAAAAAATTCAAAATTCGAACCGGAGAGGTAACACTTTTACTCTTATAGAATAGCTGGTTTCTGCGAATATCTCGCAAATGAGGCAATCTATACAGATTTTTGAACCCAAAAGTATTTAGAGTTCGAGTTCGAACAATTTTCATATATAAAAAAATTCAAATCTCGGACCGGAAATTATACTTTAATTCTTATCGAATAGCAATTTTGTGCAAATATTTCTCAAATAATGTATCTATAAAGATTTATTAAGAGAATGAAACTACTTTGGGCTAGATTTGGAATAATTTCTGTATAAAAAATTTTTCAAAATTTGGACCTGAAGTAACTCTTTTACTCAAGAGGTTTATTTTATTAAAGAATACAGAATTTAAAGATAATTTGGAACATCTTCTGTATACACATTTCGGAACGCATATACGTATAAGAAAGTCGTGTGGTGGCCACACTTCGTTTTTGTAGTTAAAACAATTGTCTATAATTTTGATGTGAAACTTTTCGACGTAAGATTAATAATAAAAAAGTTATGAGTTAAAAAAGTGAAGGCAAAGATGCATTTTTATTGCAGGATTGAAAAATAAGTTACCATGCCTCTAAATTTCATTTCTTATCTTTTACTGCTCATAACTTTTTTTTAATCAGAAAGTGCTATTCACAAACTTTTAGTGGCTCTCACAGTTACGGAAATAAAACAACAAATTAAGCACCTGATGTGGAAAAATCTCTTATTTCTGAATACTTTCTTTTAAAGCAACAACTCCTTTCCAAAATTTGCTATAGCTCAGCGAGTAGGATGTTAGACTACGATATAAGTTTGAAAGCCTGGGTTCAACCACTGATCTGCTCGTCTCTAGTATCTATAGAGTTTTTTCTGGCCCCAGGTTGACACAGGTTGTTGAAAATGAGTACCTGAAGGTCAAACTCGAGGATAATAATCAGTTGTCGGTGCGTAGTGCTAGTCATTGTATAGTATGTAGTTAATATATCGAAAGACTCAAGACGTAACAGTCCTACAGTTACAACCCATGGGCTTTCAACTCCTATCATGGATATCTATTATTATTTATTTCTGAAGATAACTTTCCATCCAAGACAAAAAGTAATGAATCAGCATTATGATATTTGGGGGTTGGATATGGACAAATCTATTAACCGAGGGCAGGCTTGCAAGGATATAGCTACGCATATAAATAGGAAATGCTTCTTAGTAAGAATCATTATATCTCTATTAAATGAGGATTGATCCAGGCTACGTTACGAAATACTATTTTGGGGAACTTCCCCATATGCTGAGAGAATATTACTTGCTCAGAAGCGTGTCATTAGAGTCATGGTCAAGGCAAGTTTCAGAGAGCACTGCAAACCTTTATTTATAAACCTAAAAATATTGACCGTTATCAATATCTATATTCTGGAGATGCTGCTCTATACTCACAGAATGAAAAATGTTCTAACCCAGAATGAACATATTTGTAACACTCGAAATAATAATGTCATCTTGTCTAAGCATATTCTCCATATCTCAAGTCTAAGCCCTCACATTATGGGAATTAAATTGTATAATCACCTCCCATATCTGTATAAATCACTTCCAGCACCAACATTCAAAACAAGAATTAAAAACGTACTCCTAGGGTGTCTGTCCACTTTATAAAGTAAGTGCACTTTTTCAATTACAAATACATTAGATTCGGTGATTGTCCAGGTTTCACAACCTTAAGTACAGCTCACAGACTGAGACCTGGCCGATGAGATGCCCCTCCCACAAGATGCGCAGTGAATCCTTATAATATTAGGATAAGCACGAGCAGTCTGGAAAAATTGTCAAGCGTTACACATATATGCATCTCTTTTCAGTATATTACAATTTCTTATCTGCATCTACTCGTTCGTCCGGCTAATGTATGCGATGATGAACAAATGTTATCATTTCTTTTTTCCGAATACTTTCTCTGTCACGCACTGACCTATAAATCTGCGCGGCTTATAGGTCGAGGCTCCTCCCATCGGCCAAGACTCAGTCTGTGTACTGTAGACTTTATTAGATTCATATCTATTGTAAATAAATAACTTGCAAGAATTTCTAGCACAAACTGAGAGTATATATTTGTTTTAGGTAACCTGATAACTAGGGATCGGCAGTCGGGGATACATTGCAGGACTTGACTTACATCAATAATGTAATTCGAAACTGGGCACACTAATAGCGATGATATAACTCTTACTGGGCCCAGTTTCGAATGATGATATCCTTCGTTACGAGTGATGAATAATTATCACTTATTATAAGTGGTAGTTAATCCCGATTGATAACGAAATACTACTTTTTCGATTGCCTTTTTGAGAATTCATCTACTGTTAAGAATTGAAAACGTAATATGGAACAAGGTTTCTGTTAAAAATAATTGAAAGTTCTTGGGTAGGAAAAATTTTTCTAAAATTTACACGAAACAACTTTTCTGTAAAATATCAAAACTCTAATCGAAAAAACTATGTATGATGACCACATTTATTTTAATTTAAATATTCTTTAAGTGAATGATGTTAATATTCATATTACAAACTTTCATCTACTGTTATTTTGACACAGACATGTAAAACAATTCCAACTTCAAACGGAAGTATGTACATACTAACATATCGAAAATAAAAAACTAGTCGTTAATACATGAATATATGTGAAGTAGTACAGCATTATTAACATTACAGCTTTATTTAACGGAAAATGAAAAGACATATGATATTATTGAGAGGATGAAAATGAGATAAAGAGAAAACAGAGCTAGGCTGTACTAATGCACATATACAAAGTTAACACAGGTAGTAGTGATATGTAGATATTCCATTATATATATTTATTACACAATGAAATCAATGTACTCACATTATATGGACATCGATACAGCTATGCAGAAATTGCTAGTTACCATTGTTGCATTGAATACATATGTACATACCAATGGGATTGCTAGTGATTTTGAATAAATACAATTTAATAATAACTGACAAAAATCCATTTTCTAAGTTTAACAATTTAAAATATAATGATGTAATTGTTTTAAATGTTTCTTTATATATCGTGTGTTCACAAAGCAGTACAAACGAGAATGTTTATTTTCAAATTTGACTAGAGGGTAAGGTAAAAAATGCTCGGCCTGATAATGAAAGACTGCGATTTTCAGTTAAAAAATGATTTTATCTTTCTACATAATCTCCCTTGACTTCAACACACTTGGTCCAGCGTTTCTCCAACATCAGTATTCATTCCCGGAAGTGAGAGTCTGGAAGGCTGTTAAAACATTCATTTACGGCCCTCTCAACATCTTCATTGGACGCGAAGCGCTTCCCAGAAACAAATTTTTTCAAGTTTGGGAACAGATGGAAGTCTGAGGGTGCCAAATCAGGAGAATAGAGGGGATGGTCGAGCAAATTATACCCCAAATCCTGCAGTTTTCCCATTGCCAATCCACTTTTGTGAGCAGGTGCGTTGTCCTGGTGAAACATGATTTTTTCCCCTTTAAACCAGGCTTCTTCTCGCGAATTTTGACATCCAGCTGGTCAAGAAGGTTGGAGTAATATTCGCCTATAATTGTTCTGCCTTTTTTTCAAGGTAATCAATTAGCAGGATGCCTTTCGCGAAACACACTGGCCATGTCCTTTCCGGCAGATGAGAGCGACTTCGCTTTCTTTGGCGCTGAACCACCGGCTTCCACCCATTGCTTCGACTACTGTTTCGTTTTTGGTAGTGGTGGACCCATGATAATAAATCGCCGCACAAAATCGGTCGGATCCTTATTAAATCGGTCCAAACATTGCTGCGAAAGTCGTTTGCGCATTTGCTTTTGATAGGCATTCAGCAAATGCGGTACCCACCTTGCGCAGAGCTTTCGCATCCCTAATTCTGCGTGCAAGATGTTTCGCACCCTTTCTTTCGATATCCCCACGGTCTCAGCTATCTCATTCACCTTCACACGCCTATCGTCCAACACGATATCCTGCACCTTTTCGGTGATTTCCGGTGTGGTTGCGGTTTTTTGTCGTCCTTCAAGTGGGTCATCTTCGACAGACGTGTGACCACGTTTAAAATCAGCTGCCCACTTTTTAACGGTTGACACTGAAGGAGCAGAGTCCCCGTAAACTTTTGGCAACTTCGGATTAAATTCCTTACGGGTCAATCCAACCAAAACGAACATTTTTATGACCGCACGATATTCAAGTTTATCCTTTTTAACGAAAAACACGGAAGAGTTCTATTGCAAAAATTCGTGTAAACATACTACTTGACAGAACAATTTGAAACTTGTCATACGAACTAATGACAGGTGCACGCATGCAGTGAAGTCTAAGGTTTATTCTTCGTCTATTGTCACACAAGAAGAGGTTAGGAATCGGATGGTGGAAGCCGCAGCAACTATCAAGAATCATCCTGATGCTAACGAAGTGTCAAAGAAGCATTGATTCGTCGTGCAGAATCTGCATTCAACAAAACGGTGGCCACTTTGAACAGTTTCTTTGAATGTTGTATTGTTAAAAAATATCTTTATGCTCCAATATCTTAGTAATAAATTAATTTGAGGCATATGTTTATATGGACTTTTCTGTTTATTTTATGCTAGAGAACAAGTACCTACAATAGTGCCGTGCAATTCCGAAACACCCGGTATATTCGATATTATTGTGTTTATTCTTAACCTATACTCAGTCAGAATACTATTGTAATAGAGTTAATAATGGAAGAGTTATTGATTCTCCTGAGATATAGGTGTACAACATTATTATAAATAAGATTAAAAGTTAGCAATATATGAATGCAACTTATCATAATTGCTGCTCATTGTATTTCAACAGCGATTATAGTAAATGTACAATAAAGGACTTGAACCCCAAATAACTTGGAAATAAACCCAACCCAAGCAATATTTAACTAATTAAATGAACAGGTAAGTGACAAGAAGAATTTTTATGATGCATAGAGGCTGTTTCAAGCAATGTGTTACATACTTTAGAATTTTATAGTATTAATCATTTTGTATGAAAAACATGTGTAAATTCCCAACAATAAAATAATAAAAGCGTGAATAATTGATTAACATAATTTAAATAACTACCCAATATAGTAATATTTCCTGTAAACAAAGTCATTGTTTATATTTTTTTGTAATTTTCATATTAATGAAATAAATTGTTTTATATTATTTATCAAATGTATAAATTATCTTCAGCTAGCATTCGTGTTCTTCATAATTTCATATCGTATATGTTATGGTTAGGTGAATGAAAACTGTACACGATTTGGATGAACAATCTGGTTCCAATTTCAATCAAAATATCGGTCTATTGGCAAATATGACGAACACGTTCATTAACGGTTGTATAACAATATATTACTGGTAGTCGTCACAAATTTTATATCTACGTGTTGAAAAACTAGACAACACATCCTGTAGCTACAACAAAGAACAGGTAGTTTGATGTTATCACACAAAACGGACGGTGTTAAAATATACATCACATAAAATACTTATGTATCGTTGATTAAATTAACAGGTATGGTGTTTCAGAAAATAATTACTGGCCTAGTATTTTCGACTGTCGCAAATTTAAATATTCTAATTGGACAATCATCCACATGAATAATTTCAATTCAATTAATTGGACATAAATTGGTTTAGGCATCTACATTTTTCAAAGTTATTAGAAAATTAAACGAATGGTTTTCAGATACGTGTTTTCAATAAGTTCTAACATACAGTTTTAAAATTATGCATAGATTTATTAGTTCTTTTAGAACTGGGAATATATTTATAATTTAGAAATTATTAACAAAAAATAATAATACGTCATTTCTCAATATTTCCAGACATAATAATATTTGATAAAATAAAATTACTTCGGTTTGATTTTTGAAATGATTATTAGAGTAAAAGAAAATCATAAGTTAATTTGGGTTGGGAAAGAATATATTTTGAATATAACTCATCAAGAAATAATAAAAAAATACGACAGATAATTATAAAATTTTAGTGATACTACCAATTGATTAACTTTTTCAGCAAGTCTATTGTACAAATTATATTAAAACAATTTGTGAAATAAAAAATGAAATGTCTAAATTTCAATAGACGTTTCGCTAAAAGTTAAGCTAGAACACAACCAAATTACTTTTTTTAAAAGACAACAAGAAACATATTGGATTCTTGGAACTTTTAAATACCTTTAATATAATTTGTAGATAATATGCAATCTAACATAATTCTTATATAAAGTAGACTTTGAAAGTAAATACATTGTTGTTTTCACTAAGTTTGAAAAAATTCATAATTTGACCAGAAATTCCTCTATTTCATCGTTCAATGTTATTCCGCCATACTAAATTCTGCTACCCTTAACAAAATCCATAACAACGATACATTATATATTATATATGTACAGAATTTCATGGGGTAATTTCGCTAACAATGCAACTGCAGACACGTGTTTCGAACGACTTGGATCTCGTCAGTCCTGTATAGCCAAGGAATAAGATGGGATAACCTTGAAGATAAAAAGCATCAATCAGAGACAGAAACCAATTGAGGCTTCAGCCAGAGTCTCCTCGGTATTGAGGATTTATCTAAACGTCGCCGCGAGGTAAGCATTGTCCACCTGCGTGCCATAAGATATGAAATAAAGAATATATTAATGGGCTTCTTAGAATAATCCATGTACAGAATTTGATAGGGTAATTCAGCTGAAAATGCAACTGCAGACACGTGTTTCGAACTACTGTAGTAGCATTACTTTCTTCTTTATTTTATATGCAGTGGCTTTTTACCATTAAAAAAAAGAAGATATGTAATCGACAAATATTAAATTAGTAGATTATTAGGGAATGTAGTAAGCACAGTTTGCTACATTCGGCCAATGTGTGGTTGGAAACGCTTTACTTTATGTTTTCTATTCATTTTATTGATTCTGTGAATCGACTATATTTTTCTCACTTATAATAATGAAACAATGAAACCCATCTGCCGTATTTCTTTCGTTTGCTTTGATAATAGAGATAATATAATCGTTTTGAAGTATTCTAAAACAACATTTAATTGGAAATTACTGTAATTATCATCAATATAATTATTAATGTGCGTATTTGCTATATAATTTGTTTATTAAATAATAAATATAATTTAAAAATATATACGAATTTATCATTAAGGCTGAAGTCCACTATCAATGGGAGATTTGCATTTTCGACATTGAAAGTTAACTAAGTAAACTAAACGCTAAACTGTTCTCGAAAGCATATACGTACATCGGCTTAAATATTGAGTATCGTATTCGAGCAACAGATGTCGCAACGTGACCGCGGAATGAATTAATACTAATGAGTTTTTAACAATTAGTATATCAGACAAAGTGATTTTAAGTAAAAAGAACGAGTTTTTGAAAATTTTTGCTGATATGTGATATTTTTGTGCTATGTAAATTCATCTTTATGTTATCAAAAACCACGCTGTATATACAGAATTCATTTTCAAAAATAAATGCCAATATATATAAACCACTATTACCAATTCTTTATTATCTTAATACAAACTTTTTGTGCTTTTTTATTTATAACCACTGTATAGGAATAACTATGATAGATTTATGAGTTACAGAAGACATAGACATAACCCATGCATGGGCTCGTACGATAGTCAAGTATTTATTTCTTTTCTTATCTTAAACTCAAGGCAGCTTGTAGTATGTACATACTGCTGTGACCTTTAAGTTAGGGTACAATATAAATGCCCTACAAGTTGAGCCAAATAAATGTATAATGTATGCTGTGCCCTTTAATTCTTTTAAATTAGTGAATTTAATTAATTATTTTTAAAGATAAATGATCACAGATATATTGTGAAACTACATGTACATGGGTTTACAGCGATTTACACACATATTTTGTCTCTCTTACCTTTCCAAGAACACTTCCCAAAAACCAGCTCTCTTTCTCTCAGGGTGTAGTTTTCTTATTTTTATATATATTTATTTAAAACAATTATAATATTCTAATTTTTGATATGGTATGGCAAGGATTAATTTTAAAACAAACAATACATCTCAGAACAAATATATATATATATATATATATATATATATATATATATATATATAAATCAAAAAAAAGAAAAAGGAAATTACGCGGATACATGAAATAACAAGAAAGAGAATAATAACGGGTAAATTCCGCTTAGTGCAACCGTAGACACGTGTTTCTGACTAATTGGTCGTCATCAGTACGGTGTAGCCAAGGAATTTTTGTTATTTCATGTATCCGCGTAATTTCCTTTTTCTTTTTTTTTGATTTATCTTCCCTGGGTCTCGGATGGCACGCAGGTTGACATTAGTCTTCCTCGTGGCGACGTTAGTTGTTGTCTTCAAATTTGAGGATCTTCTAGCTGAAGCTGCAAAAGGGAGTCTGTCACCTGATGGTCTTCCGTGTATGCTTCTATCTCCAAGGATATCCCACCTTATTCCTTGGCTACACCGTACTGATGACGACCAATTAGTCAGAAACACGTGTCTACGGTTGCACTAAGCGGAATTTACCCGTTATTATTCTCTTTCTTTATATATATATATATATATATATATATATATATATCACTGTATAATAATATTTAAAATAAACGACCAAGAACAAATAATTTTATTTATATATATATATATATATATATATATATACAATAAAGGAATTATCGCGGATACATAAAATAAAACAAGAAAAAGAGAATATTGGTTAATTCCGCTGTAGTGCAACCGTAGACACGTGTTTCTGACTAATTGGTCGTAATCAGTACGGTGTAGCCAAGGAATAAGGTGGGATATCCTTGGAGATAGAAGCATACACGGAAGACCATCAGGCGACAGACCACCATTTGCAGCTTCAGTTAGAAGATCTTCGGTTTTGAAGACAACAACTAACATCGCCACGAGGAAGACATTGTCAACCTGCGTGCCATCCGAAACCCAGGAAAGATAATCAATAAAGGAATTATCGCGGATACATTATTTATCCGCCTGTTGGCAGCTACATGTCCGTGTCTTATTATATGTTATATCGCAAATATCTTATTATCCAAATAAAACATCTTGTACCTTTAATATTCATTAGGATTCGCAATCGGTGTCAAACTGACTGAAGCACAATTTTTTACATAGTCAATTAGCAATGTTAGCAATATATTACTAAACAATTGTAACTCTTTTAAATTCTCTTTAAACTTTTTGAAACTGAAATCTCAACATATCTAAACTGCTGCTTTCGGGCGAATCTCATCTTAACTGCTCTCTCGTTTTTCTTTTTAGTAAAATCCTTTTTTTCCTTTTTTATCAATATAGAAAAAGTACAAAAAGACATCTGCAAGCAAAGCACATACAGAAATTATATATACATTTGCCTAAAGTATCGCCTATACCTCTATATATATATACACAACTCGACGGATCATCGTTATTTTTTAAAGTATACTGAGTGTTCTTTGACAACACACTAGCAAAAACTAACAATTATTTTACATAATAATCATAAAGTTATCTTGATTTTTAAATTATACTAAATATACAAAACATAAATTTTATAATGTTGTGAACCACAGCATTACGTGACAAAATATTTTTACTTCTCACTTGTTCAACACAGTTTCCTATATCTTTCCTAGAATTCTTTTTTACGGAAGTCTCCTGTGACATCCAAGTGTCTAATTAACCTGCTTACTACCTTGTTTAATAACACACCGTATCAAATTTCCTCGGCGCATTGATTTTCCGTTAATTTAAACTTGAAAACGCTTTATTAAATCAAAACAGCAAGCTTCTGTCTAATATTATCCTGTCGAACAGAACACGTCTTTACTGCTACCCGGTTTTTTATTGATTTAATTTTGGTAAATAGGGAAATTATTTGTGGCTAACATTTAATTGAGTGATTCATACATGCACCTGCTGTTAGTGAGAAAACTAAACCCGTCTAATAAATATAATAATCTAGTATTAGGTTCAAAATAATAATAAATTAGTACGGTTATGTAGGTATTTAATATACTTCTGCATGTATTTACTATATTGCTGAAAGATATTTGGCTTGGTTTTTTATTCACTGTCGTAAAAAGTAGGGAATCTATATAGTTTATTAAAGTATGTGGCCTGCTGCGCTTTAGACAGCACTTTATTGTCTTACTAATCCTGCTGTTCAACAAAGATTTACTCTTCATATTCTCTTGGCTTATACTTATTCACATAACAGTTTATTATCGTTTTATTTCTTTCTATTGGACACTTATATTAACACTAAGCAAGGATGTGTACTGGGGACGATAATATATGTATATATACATAACCCCATTATTGAAAACCTTAAATGATTTAATACAACTACTCTGCTTACAATTACATTTAAATTTGGTATAGCCAGAGAATTAAATATACAAACAAGAATAGATATATAACATGAGTTACATCAGTATGTACCTTTGATTTTACATATTTTTAAATGACCTCGACGGCATGTTTTAGGAGTAATAGTTGTCATTGTAATACAAAGATTCAAGACTTTGCCTGTTTTTCTTATTAAAGTTTGCATTTGCAGTATTTTAAAGTGTATAATATTCTGACAAATTCTGTTGAAAACTGTGGACAACCACAAGGAAATTATATATTATATTTCATTAAATTAAAGTAATTGAACCCCATACTTTCAGCTACACATATTTAATAAATAAATTTGCTGCAGGAGTCTGTAAGCTTGTATTTTGACAATATTCCTTAAAAAAATTAATACTGCTGACGACTCCATATTAAACTACAATGTCTTAGTCCGCTTATTTCTTCTTCTGCTTACATTGAGAAGTTTGTTACGGACTCTAGTTATTTCATTGCTTTCTACATTATTTTTCTTTCTACCTTGTCAAATGCTACTCTTAGATCCGATGTATACTAAGTATAATTTTTCTCCTGTTTTCACAGCCCCTTTTTTTTTATTAAATTTCTCACCATGCTGTCATGTTGTCATTTGCTAATGTATGTGGTCTGAATGCCGCCTGCTCATCGTCCAGTTTATTTAACAGGTACTTCCTCAACTGTTTTTCTATAATTCATAAATCCTTGTATCTTAGAGAAGATAGACAAATAGCAAGGTAATTATCGCAACCAGTATGTTCGCTTTTTTTTTATTTATTGGGAGGACAATATTATTTTCCCAGCATGAAGAATCAATACCCAATCGGAATTGATTCTTCATGTTAAAATATGCCAACATGCTTGTTGGCACATTTTGAGCATCCATCTTTTTCCTTCATCTCCCATACATTTTAGAATTTCTGGCTCGAACTTGTCCTTACCTCCAGCTTTTCTTATTTTTATATTCGGTAGTGTCTCTTCATGTTCTTTCCTACTTATTGCCTCCATTGTAATTCTACTCTTCTTCTTCTTCTTCTTAGCTTCCAGTATTTTTTCTGCACAGTGAATTCTACCCAAGATCTCGTTTTTCTCCACTATTGCTTCATCTTTTTTATTTTTCATCCCTCTCACTTCTTTCGTCTTCCTTCCACTCATGAGTTTATTTCTTTATCTTCGTAATTTTCATTTAGTTAATATCCAAATTTGTCCCCAGCTCTTCTTCTTTGCCTATTTCACTTCTAATGTGACTTCTTTATTTATTGGATTGAGCTTCAATTCGTTTTGCGCACTCTGGTGTTCTTACATTTCTTCCATATATCTTTCTTTTGCCTAAATTTTCCGTTCAATGCTGTTGACCACCATCCATTCGTTTTTGCCTTAGGCTCACATTTTTTGTATTTCTACTGCGGATTTGTATAGTGTCTGTTTCAAAATTTCCCATCTATCGTCTACTCCCCATGTTAGATTTGTGTTCTCCAGACTACTTGGTTTCCTATTTGTTTCTAATCTGTATTTTTTCTTCTTCTCCTCTGAACTTAGCACTCAACATCAGTAAGTGTAAGACAATAATTATATTTATGCGTGGTCCTATTATCTTTAATCATAACCTCAACCAGGTGACCAGGTGACCAGGTGTTATATTTGACACTAAACTTACATTTGCGAAGAATATTGAATAAATGATCAACACTACAAGAAAAATATTAGGTTTTATAAAACGCAATTGTGGTATTCTTTCTAAGGCCATAGTTGTAAAAGCACTGTATTTCGCGAAATCTTGCTCGGTCGTTTAAAATCCCTGCTGTGTAACTTACTAGCGACAACTGGAGTTGATGATACTCGTACAACAACTATTTGCCAAATTCAAGTGGTTATCTTTAAATAACTGATTATTCTGTTATCGCGTACTTATTTGTTTGTAGTATCTTAATTTTAGACGCATTTACTCCACTTTATCATTTTTATTCACGTTATGTCAAAACTACATAAGCTCTCCAGTTCTAATGAAAATGCTAAATTACCACGTTGCATATTTCGGTGCTGGTTACTGCGCGCACAAATATATACTGAACCTCCTATTTACGTGATATGTTCTAAATTTAATATCGCTTCGTCACATTGTGATATGCTTCAGTCATCTATCAATGCTGTTACTCACATTTACAATAATTTTGCATGATACTGAATATTTCTTCTTCTTATTATTATTATAACCGATAAAAACACGTTACATAAAATCCAATTAATAATTTTTGCAATCTACATAGTATAAATATTTTGTTTATCAAAGAAATATTTGAATGCATTCATTACTATTGAAAATATGAATATGTCAATTTTGTGTCGTTTTTATTTGGCACACGGTGTATATACATTTTGCCGAAATAAGCCAGGAAGTATGTAAGTTCAAGTTGGCCATGTGATATAGTTAAATTTTTGTGAAACGACGACAGATTTTTTCTTAACAAGAGGATAATTTAAATGAAGCCGAGGGAATTGAACCGTGGTTAAAATGCTAATTCAACGATAATTAAAGGTACAACTAAACAATGAGTTTCCTGTGGATTCTCGCTGTGTGATATACACCAAATGAATTTAACAATACTACAATACTGGTGCATTATTAAGTAAAATTAAATTCCATTTTAATCAATAGTATCGGGTAGTCTAATAGAATTTTTGCCCAAACGACTCTGTAACATGTAGTTTATACATCGTTTCAAGTCATTCTTCTCGTTCTTCTTTTTAAGTTTATGTTTGAGCTTTTGTTCAAAAATCAAATTTCAAACATCAATTTATTTTTTTAATGGCTATATCGTACAGCTTGCAATAATTAATCAATACGTCATTGGGCTTGTTGATTGGGAAGCATCAAGTGTTCATAGGTCGCCATCTTACAAAACGAATACATTCTAAGTAGCGATTGCGTGTGTTCCGGATGCCTTCACACTCTTGATGACTCGAAAAAATTATCATTAATAACACTACCTTACAAAACAAAGCATTATGTGTTCCATGTAACATTCATACATACTATCTATTTGTCACTGTAAAGAGAACTATGATATTGAAAATAATTTCACTCGCTTACTTAGTAGTGTGATTCTCTATCTATGCTGTCACTCAAACATAAGAAAACGTAGTACCTACTATCTGCATTCCTATTAAGGTCACCACAAATAAACCACTTCTTTAAGCACGGACGGCGCGCGTCGTGCAAAAGTAGCAATTACTTACATAGTAGGCTCATGCTAAACCTTCCGAAGGGCAAAACATATATAACGTCATTTTTTGTTTAGCCAGGATCGTAAATACACATTAGACTGGCATAACCTCACATTTCTCATGTGTATCAACCTTATAGCACTAAAATTCCAGATTTCATTAGATGATACAAGTACTAAATTTCCCCAGAAACTTGAATATTCAGTCTACTTTTGCTGTATCTGTATCTGTATCTTTTAAACATACACAGTGTCTTTCCTGCGATGGTTCTTAAAGTGTTCATCTCTACTGTCCTCAAGATGCCCTTTCTCTTGTTTGTGTCAGCTCGAATCTCGATACCATAGGTTAGCAAATTCTAACACAGGATTTATATATTCGCATCTTACTGTTTTTCCAGATGATATTTCTTAAACAACCTGATATTGGTGAGGTTTTATTGACATGTGTTTCGATGTTTATCGGGTTGCTGCTGCTGCTTGATATATCCACTCCCAAATAGCGGAAGCTGATTCCTTGGAGAAAGTCATGCATTTTATTTTATCGATGGAAATTGACATCTGATATTTTTCACCCGTCTGATAAAACTTATGTGTTTGCCTGTGTAAGTCGTTTTGTTTTTCTGCAAGGATTACTGATTAATCCGCATAACATACCATCCATGCTGATTGTCTTGAAGTTCAGAGATTCCAAATTTGTGAACCATATTCAAGTCTAGATCTAACTAATGCAAAATATAATAATGTTAAAGCAATTATACTGAAGAAAGAAGGGTAGTTTATAATAACGAAGTCCAAAGTTATTCGTGCCTACGATGTTATGTTCCAGATATGTTCAACTAAGGCAATACGGGAAGAATTTGGTTTTCCAAAATATAGTCAGCCAATAATATCGCCCACTTGTTCTTGTAGAAGACGCAATCGTCATTATTTTGAAAAGAGTAATGTGTTTTTAGATTATCGGCTACTATTTTCCGGCAACCTAAAATTAAAAAGAAATCAGAAGTACCACAGATATCCAACCCAGGTCTACTAATCTGTATCAGTTCAATGAAGGTAGTACCTTCATTGAATTAACGCAGGGCAAAAAATATTAAGTAATAAAAATCAGGAACAATAGTGGACCTAAAATTGCTAGAAAATAATGAAGTCACAGAATCACTAAAATCAAAACACTTTAACACCCCAACAATACTGAAAGAGTGATTTTATCAAAAGCCTTAGCGAAGTCTATATAGATGACATGCTAAAACAGTAATAGTTGACCATCTCTCCTAGAAACCATGCTCTTATTCTGAAATAATGTTTGACACAGTGATCAACTAAAACACTTTAGCAGCATTTGGCAAGGCAGCTTTGGTCTGTAGTTAGTAATTACGTTTTGGGTCACCACTTTTTAAAATGGGACATATTGTGATCACTTCCAACTATAAGGAAAATGATATTGAGCAGTTTTTAAAAAAGTCTTATATTTCTTATCTGTTACAACTTTTGGAGTCAAGTAATTTTAATTATACGAACATCGAATTTTTAGAGAAAGTCCAATTCCTGATAAAATTTGATAAGAACGCAGCCTTTATATTTAATATTCCGAGAAACACCGATTTTTGAAGGAATATTGTAATTATGATTATGTATCTCCAACCGTGTTTATGCACATAAAAAATAGGTACGTGTAGATATATTTAAAAGAGAATAATTTGATTCATTTGCTGTTACGTACATACATACATACGTACCAGATTCAGCGTACCTATCGTATTATACTATTATCCTATTGCAAGTATTTATTACAAAATAATGTTGCATTGTTTTAAAGACTCTGATTTCTAACTTATTAGGCAATGTTTAATATTGTATACGGATCCTTAAATTGACTTTGTCATGGTGATGTTTCTAAATGATTTATAAATGTATTGTTAATCTTTTATTACTTCTTTTGCAATAAAACCCACAGTATATCAAATAGTAAAATTTATGTATTTCATAGAATTTCAATTACATACAAGGCGTGATTGTATCGTTTTGTACCAGGATTAGGAGCTCATATGTGAGACGCAATATTTCTCGTTGACTTTTTTGTCAGTGTCAACCCGCCAATGTACAGTTATGTGCAAAAGTTTGAGTACATATAAGAGTGAATTGAAAATTAAATTAATATTTTTTAATATAAATCTGTTACTGAGAGATATTAAAAAAATGTGTGCTACGTTGAGCACTATAGATGAGTGTTTCAGGTTTTACTTTTGCTATTCATTGGGGTTTTCGTTATTTACACAAAAACTAACCACTGTAGAGGGTCAAGTAAACAATAGTAGGCAAAAGATGTAATAATTTCATACTACCTGGACAGACAAACCACCAAGTAAAAGTAAATTCATTGTGTAGGTAGTATATGCAGGATTGATTATGTATGGAACCAGGTTTTGTACGCTAAAACGGTTTCAGCTAGAATCCTGAAATTTTAAAGATTTAGGTAGCACTCATTTAAAACTACTTATTAAATTTTTTTTGATTCACAAGTTTCGGAAGTACATGTTTTTTTAAATGGGAACATGGGTTAAATGACACATCATGGTACAAATATATAAGGTATGCTTAAACTTTAACTCAAATTCGACTATTTATTTATTAGTTTTGTTTATATTTAGATTTCGAAGAAGTTATGTAGTATTTTTGTAATTATAGTTATTATTTCACGTACTTAGTGCTGTTATTAAGTTTTCTATATATTTTTGTTAAGCCACAGACTTTTAATTTGATTTATGTGTAAATGAACTTAAGAAGAGGCTATAACATAGAAGGTAATTAGTTTATTAAATATTGGATTATAATGCAATAGATTTGCCTCTACCTTTAGCTCATCTAATATGGTAAGCTGTGGTGTCTTGAACTGCAAAAGCAGGTCAGGAAGCACTCGAGGAAGGAATATTGGATATTTTCGTTTTCCTAAAGATCAAAACCTATCTCAGCAGTGGATACAAACCTGTGGTAGAATGATAAAAAACACAAAAAAGTGTGAGCTTTATATTTGGATGTATTTGTATACCTTTTATTGATATTATTATTTACAGATGTTATATGTTCAGTTCATTTTGCAAGAGACGCATATGAGGACTGGTACTTAAGTAATCGACAGATCAGAAACAAATATAAATATCCAGTAAAAATCTACCCAGATGCTTCATACGACAGCTGTTCCCACGTTGCACATACATAGTGAGGCTACTGTCGATAACTTGACTTTACAACTATCAAGGCTAACGTAACAAATATAATATTATGCTTAATTATTTACTACATAAAGTCCGATGTTGCTGAGGAAGAAAGTTAATCTGTAATATATAGTTTATGTATCACCACTTTTACTAATTTCAAAAAATAAACAAATGATCCTAATATATATATATATATATATATATATATATATATATATATGTTCAAAATGGACTGTCGAGGATATTTCCTCAGCAATTTTGCTTCGAAGCATAAGCCCTAAAGCCTACAGATATTATAGAAGTACTACACAATATCCACTGGCAGGCTTGTCAACGTTAAGGAAATGTGTGACAAAATTGGAATTGAAACCAGGTATTCTGGAAGAGGTTTTCCATATCATATATATAAATCAACATATTAAAACGTTTGGTGAACAATATTAAACTTACTGAAAGAAATTATACAAGCATATGTGAGAGTGTGAACTTATATACGTATTAAAGATAAATAAAAAAAATATCAACAAAAAATAAAAATTAACAAGAAAAACATTAAATATACCAATAAAAAAAGCAATCATATTTGTTGTTTTATTTATTATCTGTACGTTAACTACAATTAATATACATAAATGCTATATAAACTAATAGCACAGTATAAACTGCATATGTTTATACTGTGCCAATAGTTTCCGTAGTATAAATACTTCTAATTTTTGCAAGATTCATTTGTATCAGAAAAGCAATATACAAGAAAAAAATGGACATATTCAAGTCTTAAATTATTTTGTTTTAATAAATTACATTGCGTTATCAAAAAACATAAAAGAGCTTTCTTAACTAAAGTGTCACGTAATATCCAGTGGAACCTTTTTCATCAAACCAGTTCCATTATTTTGCTTTATGCTTTATGCAGATAATTTGTGAAAAAAAATTATTTTAGTTACACATTCGTAAACAACTGTGCCATGTATTGTGTTTATTATTCTTTATATAGCAATCTATATATGTACTATTACATCTGTGGTTATTCAAAAGTAATCTTCTTTTTCTCTTAATATCAATGGTAATGACGTAGGTGTGTGCCATTACGTCATAAAGAAGCTGCGCCAGAACATACCTTATATATTTGTACCATGTCACACATTGTTAAAAAGGTTATTTCCCCCCGAATTAAATGGTATGATAGGTTTGGTGATTTGCTTGACAGAATTTTAGAAAAAAATAAAAACTTAATCAAAATAACAATAAAACACGTAAATCAAGCAGCGTTTGCAAATCCGTCAAAAATTAGAAGAACCTATCAATGGCCAGAATACGATTATTGTGTCTATCATTGAAACACCAACAAATGCTTCCAATGAAACTAAAATTAATAAAACTAAACAGAGCAACAAAAATTTAATAAAATGTTTCAATTAATATTTAAACAAGATGATCGTAATTTATAAACAAAACTTCAGAATTTAAATAAATGTAAATAAACAGAAACATGTAGAATGCATTTTATTGTGTTGAATGGCTCTAATATACAAACTAAGAATTAACATACTATTTCCATGTTCACATCATAGGGAACTTATTTAATACTTCAAGTTTAGAAATTCGTTCTAAAAGAATTAATATTGAAAACAATCACTTAATAGCCACTATAGTGGACAGTGAAAGCAAACATTAAATTAATATCGTCTAGTGAACATTATTACAATACCTATTATTAATTGCGTTATTAAATCTGCTGCGTTTGGCCTCTCTATTGTCTTAATACAATGAAGAGAACAGCATTAATATTTCCACAGTTAATAATAAAAAGCTGAGTATTATAACTCTTTGTATTTTGTGTAATTAAAATTGAAATATAAATTTGCTTGGTACATATTTTCAACAACAAACGCTTTTATTTTAGTACAATTTATAAGATCATTACGTTTACATTTTTATTAAATTTAAGACTTTTACAGTCTCTTCAAATATTTTTATATAAGAAGTAATTTAGACAATATCAAAATGCAAAATGCCTGTCAAAAGTAACTTTCAACTGCCAGACGTCAAGATGAAACATTCTTTGTACATATTTTTAAGAGATTTCATTTCTTCTTATGCCGGCAAATTTTATAACATAACCAAGCCACAAACTGTTAACATTCTCTTACATTTTTGCATGGGGCTATTACCTTTTCCTGTGTTATTAAATAAAATCTGGACTTTTAAGTACAACACGAACATTACTGATTAGACAAGTCCGAGCAAAACCGTTAGTTTCAGTGGTACACTTAAGACATGACGAAAAACATACAGTTTTAAATATGTACAAGATACTACCGCCACAAATTCCAAAAATGGGATCAATAGTAATTATAATTAACATTTCTGAAATACTAAGCAAGGCATATGTATTATTTTAATGACAATATATTATAAATATTAATTAAAGAATATAAACAACAGAAACTTGTACTTTTGGCACATGTTCCGTCGGTTATCACAAATTTCGTGGAAATTAGCACATTTAGCACACTGAAACTGCAAACAGGTATAAAGTTTGATGATTTCTTAGACCTTTCGCTAAGTCGGCGCTCTCTTTCACAGAGAAACCTCGAAAATATTAAATTCTGTGACGTTCCTCTCCGTCAATTCTGACGTTTTTATGCATTTTTACGAAGTTTACGTAAATGTTATCGCGTTTATGCAGAGTTTCCTGCTACGCAGTCTTGCAGATCCGTTTTAAAAAGCTCATCACTAGGAAAATACTTCATTTAGAACAAGCAAATTTAATAAATTTAAAAATATTCGTATTAAAGACTACAGGATAAAAAAGAAATAAATTTTTGTTTCTTAAAACAATAGAAATAGTCCGAATCACTTAAGTTGGATAAATTATGTTCAGGTAGTGAGTTCCATCTTCGACTTCTATTAATGTGAATGTTGAAGGAATTTGGATTTGGATTGACAGTTGGTTATTTTCTATTGTGTCATTTGTGTTAAAATCATGCTCCCAATTTATTCAAATGAAGAATACGCCGACATGATTTTCTTATATAGATATTGCAACGGCAGTACCACCCCCTCAGTTAGGGAATATCAACGATGATACCCAAACCGCCGTCTTCCAGACAAGCAAACGTTCAGTAGAACCTTCACAATTCTTCGATTAACAGGTGAGTTCCCTAAATTGACTTGTGAAAGAGAACATATGCCAAGAAACAATGCTGCAGAAGTGTTTGAGGTTGTTGAAAATAATCCTGGTGTTAGTACGAGAAGAATTTCTATACTTATTGGACAAACTAGGACGGCTGTGCAAGACACCTTGCGAGAAAACGGACTGCATACCTATCGTTACCAAACGGTACATGAACTTCTCCCCACGGAGTTCAACTTTGTGAATGGTGGAGAAATCATCTGGATACTCTATCAAGGATCTGTGACGAAGCTTCATTTACAAGAGATGGAATCAACAATTTCCACAACAAACATGTGTGGGCCATCGAAAACCCCCATGATATTCGAGAAACCCATTTCCAGAGAAGATTCTCCGTAAACGTTTGGGCTGGATTAATTAATAATGATGTTATCGGACCACATATCTCCGACGGAAAGATTAACAGCCAAATGTGCCGGGCTTTTTTTGGAGAACAATCTACATCTACTACTTGAAATAATTCATATTCAAATCAGAAGAACCCCGTTATTTCTACATGATGGTGCTCCGGCCCATTATGGAAGAGGTGTCACTAATTTCCTCAATGAACAGTATCCAAATCGATGAATAGGTCATGGTGGTGCCATTGCTTGGCCACCGCGATCTACGGATCTCAGCCCAATAATAGGGACTAGCTCATCTATAAGATTCATGCACCGTTTTATGAAGTGAAAAACAATATGGAGACTACAACTGCGAACGAGAGCACCGACGAAAGATTGAGCTATGCATTACACAAGGCGGTGGTCACATTGAGCAGCTTTAATAATTGTATTGTCATTACGTTTTTCTCAAAATAAATCACATTTTTCCTAAACCCTCTAGTAATTAAGTTCAGCTTCAAACTCCGATATTTCAAGCACATTTAGGTATTCGGGAAAAGTGAATAGAATCATTTCTGCTTAAAATTAGTGATTGAATTCATATATGAAACATTTTGGATACTTGGCCAGCCTGTATATAAAGCATTTTTATTATTTGCAAAATTATATATTAGCCCTTTTTCAACGGGTGTATTTTGTTTAAAGAATAAATGGTTTTCATTTAAATTAAAACTTTTTTAAGCAACCCTTGTACTAACAAGAACCTATACATTCTTTTGTTAAACGTTTGTTCTTTCACCCCGTTATATCTTCGTTTATTAATTTCGTTAAAAAAAATCTCCTCTTCTTTGTGACTTCCCTTATTTCGTGCATTCTCTAAAATTTTCATTTAATTCACCTTAATTGCCGTTCCATTTTAAAATTCAGTTTACCTTTTTAAAAATTCCAATTTTCTCTCGTCCGTGCCCCACGCTACCAACTTGTCATAAACACTAATGTGTTCCATAGGAAATGAATAATTAAATCTTTCCGACATCCTGTTTCTTGTTTACATCAGGGATGCTGATAATAATAAAAGAATGTTAGCTTTACTGATTTACGTTGAAATGACTTGATGGTAAATTAAGTACGGAAAATTAATTCCTTTACTTTCGGATTATATCAGTGTATTGATATTCTAAATTATTCTAGAACATCTAGACTAGATGATTCCCGTAGCTTGTAGAACTTTCTAGAAAATATGGAATATTCTCGAAGCACCAATATTCCAGAAAATTATAAAACTTTCAACAATCAACACTTTACAAGAATACATTTCCAAAGCAGCTACAGATGCAACTGTAACCAAAACTATATAGCACAAAGTCGACCAATTACTTACCTACAGAAAACAAATACCTCATCAGAAAAAAGAATAGGCTAAGAAGGAGCTTCCAATCAACTCTATGCCCCATAATAAAAACAGCTTTAAACCAACGCAGTTACCGCAGACGTCTTTCAGGAATTATCAAAAGCCGCGCACATGACAACAAGGACTAATTTATAAAATGTTTTCCTCCACCTACCCCACTCATCTGAAAAGAATTACGCAAGCCTTCATCCACCGCCGAATATTCAATATCAAAATCAACCAAACTCATTCCACAACAAGAACCCTCACCGCCGGAGTACCGCACGCATCAGCCCTATCCTCGCATCTATATTCCATATTGAACGCCGATATCCCTATACACAACAACATCATGTTAGCCACATATGCCGACGACACCGCCTTATTATCCCAGTCTCTCCAACACAGAATTACCATAAGAACCGTTCAAGTAGCCCTCGATGACATAACAACTTGGTGCCACAATTGGCGGTTAGCCATAAACAGTGAAAAATCGCAAACCATCACATTTTAAAGAACCGCGAAAACAGTAGAAGGCCATCTAGACATAATCCACTCGCCCTTCCCATGGACACCCCTCATCAAATACCACGGAGTCTTTCTAGATCACAAATTACGATATTTACACCACCTCAAAAAAGTCAAATCAGCCAGTGTCCGCCTATGGCAACTTCTCGGAAAACACAGCACTCTAACGCCATACCTCAAATTAAGAATCTTCAATCAAATAATCAAACCCATTATGAATTACGCAGCTCCGATCTGGATAACAACTTTTCCAAGACACATCTAAGCATTAAAGACAATTCAAAATGTTACCCTTAGAATGGTGCTACTAGCCCAATGTATGTCAGAAATAGCCAAACCCACAAAGAAACCAACACTACACTATTTCATGACCACATTCAAGAAATGGCAAAAGAATTCTATAATAAGATGGACAATTATCCAAATCAGATCATTACAGAACAACTCACCTACAGCCCATATATTTATTTCAAACACAAGGGCCCAGGCTCTCACTCTAATCCGAAACCTAGATAATAGGTAGCAGATAGCACACACACACCCCATCATCAGATCCCCTTTAACAAGACTAAAAATAAAAGGCTCGTAGCCTAACTTGGAAGGCCCAAAAATGAAGCTGAAGTTCGGCAAGCCTGTTCAGTTCCTAAACAGTCGAAGAGTAAACATCTAAGAACTATAAGCGAATTTAAACCGTACGCTACCAGAGCAACGCCAACTTTATTGTGTGGCTTTGTGTTTTAGTAAAGTCTTAGGAAAATAAGCAAGTCGACAGTTCAAGTCAGAATGATCAAGGAGGTGGGGTAGCAAAGAAACGGAAATATAGTAAAAAAAATGATAACTATTTGAATTTGGCTTTAGTTCAGTAGAAGTAAACAATGAAGAGAGACTAAAGTGTTTAAGATATTTAAAAGTTTTTGCACCGAGTGTATGCGCCCAAGTAAGCTAAAGCTCCATCTCGATGCCAATCACTTTTACATGATTGAAAAATCTAGTGAATACTTTAGTACGAAGTTGCAAGATTTACAACAGGAAAAAGCGTCTTTACTAAACAAGCCTCAGTATCAAGAAACGCACTGCTAGCATATTTTAAGGTCGTATACAGCTTGGCGAAATGCAAAAAACCTCACACCATTACAGAAGAGCTTATTCTACTGGGTGCTCTTGACATTCTGGGAGAATCGGCGGGAAAATTAATAGTACTTTTGTCCAACAACACTATTAGTCGAAGAATCAATCCATCATATAGCTCAGGATCTCAATGATCAATTAATGGAGAAAACGAAAGGCACGGAATTTGTTCTGCAACTTGATGAGGCTATTGACAGTAACAAGGACGCACAGATTATTTGTTATGTATATGCTTCCTGGTTGAAAATATTATCGTTCAAGACCTTTTGTTCTGCAAAAGCATTATTGGAAGCGCAAAGGCTCAAAACTTATTTGAGATGCTTGACAAGTTTATAAATGAAAATGGTATGGATTTGGAAAAATGCATTGGTATGGCAATGCATCAAAGTCGATGAGCTCTCAAAAGAATTTGGAATAAAAAGTGTCGTAGACGCATAAACTACATAAAAAGTAGGCCACTGAAAGCATTTCGTTTATTATTTCTTTTGCGGTCTGGCTCAGCAACGATGACCTATGTTAAAATAATTCCAAACTTAACGTATGGTCTCTTGTTATTTAGAAGTTCAACTGTATTTTGAATACTAATGTATATGTCTGCATTAAATTTTATCATGACAATGAAATAACCATCGAAAATATAAATATTTAAAACGAACAGATAATGTTATAGGGAGAAGTACAAGGTGTAATATAATCATGATATTATATCAGTGCTATTTGATCAAGTCACCAAGTTGTGGAAAAGTGTGAATTAATATTTCGAACGGTACTGAAAGTGAACTTGACATTTAAATAGGTATATCCACACCATCAAATGTTCACACTTACTACCTTTTTAATATGTCTCATTAAAAAACACAACAAAAACACATTTTGATATTGTTAAGAATAGAGTTACATTTTTTAATTATAAGTCAACATAATAATAATAATAATAATAATAATAAAAATAAATTACTTATGACTATTAGACATATGAAAAAAATTGTAGGATTGCTTGCTTGTTCTATTCTTCAAACCAAAACCACCATAATAAGTAATTCAAGTTCATATATCCTTCAAGACTGGTTCAAGAGAAGAAGAATGTTTTTACAATTTTATCCTGTTAATAGTAGTGTTAATAGTAGATGAATTCAATGTTTATTTCGACTTTGAAAGCATGTGGTTTAGAGTAATATACTATCCGCAAAAGTTAGAAATTCTAAAAAAATAAACTGAGAAGCCTGTATACAGGGTGTCCGGAAAAATGTGGGAAATCTCTTGGATGCAGATAGAACATGAACAAATAAGATGACAAATTCCTATAAACATTTTTCCTACAGGCCCCTCCTACGGAGATATGCGTCCCTGAAGGACGCCGCTGGAAATCGGTTTTTATTGAATTTCTTTTAAAGTAATTAATATAATTTAATAAAAATTTAATGTGATAGATACTAGTAAGGACCTCTTAAAATAGTGTAATTGAAAAATATTTAGCGTTTGTAGTTTACCAGGGGCAGGCTAATCTTTACAACTGAATGCCTAAATTTTGAACACCCTGTATGAAAAAGACTTTAAAAATATTAAACTGGATAGCTTGAACCATAGATTTTAAAAAAGGTACTCTTGCTTATTGTCGTTAAAATGAACCGTTTACGAGAAAAAGTTTGCAAAAATATGCGTTTTAGTTTTTATCAGCACCAAAAAAACCTATTGCTGTTACAAACGCTACTATGGTACGAAATAAATAAAATATCCGACATTTTAAAACTTGTCATCACATCGTTGATACATTGAATTTATTCGAAGTACGGAATACACGTTTATGTATGCAGATATGCATCTGATGTATGGTCTTGCGTCTTGCGTCTTGCAATGCTTTAGAAGGCAGAAGATTATATCACGAAAGATTTCCTAATTTTGCTTTACCAAACCATAAGACATTTCAACGTGTTGACCAACGTCTAAGGGAGAATGGTGGGCGATTGCAGTTAATAAGGTAATACATATTATTAACTATCTTCATAATTTTAGGAAAGTTTGGAAAAAGTAGTACTGATGCTGGCGTGAGAAGAGCCGTACGTATGCCGTGATTAGAGGGACATATTTTAAATGCTGTAGATGACAATCTATCAACGAGAACTAGACATTTATGAGCACAGTTTAATACATCGAAAACAATAGTATATGAAGTTATTCCGGAAGGTTTTCCTCGTAGAATGCAGTTTGCAAGCTGGGTATTGGATCAGCAACGTAATAATGTTAACTTCATGAGCATTGTTCTATTCTTCAAACCAAAACCTCATAATAAGTAATTCAAGTTCATGTATCCTTCAAGACTGGTTCAAGAGAAGAAGAGTGTTTTTACAATTTTATTGTGTTGATAGTTTGTTAGTATTTTAATGTTTTAATTAGTGAATGCTTTTAATTATTGATACAGGTAATATCTATATTATCGAAATGTTTAAAAGCTTATATTTGTTTAAGTTAACTGACACCCGCTAAACTACGAAAAGGAAATTTATAGAGGGCGATTTTTCGACAAAAATTGTACAAGTTTTGAAAAGTTGGTATGAAATAACGATTAATTATGAAAGACCTATATGGACTCAAATAGTAGAGATATTATTTCAGTAGATGAATTTAATGTTTGGTTCGACTTTTTAAAGCATGTTTTTTAGAATAAAGAATCGCTTTCTTGACCTATAAAGATTTACTACAAATGCTTGATTAATAATAGAAACTATAGGTATATTCTTTTTATTTCTTTTCCCGCCAAACATAGATTATATTTATTAATTCCAATTTTAAATACTTCATTTTTGCCGTAAAGTAAATTCATATATGTACTCGTACTTGTATTGAGAATGTTCTTCAAATTAAAGTTATAAATGCCACTGAAAAGTAGTAAATATTTACTATATTGCTAATATTGCTAAATTTATAGAATTTTATATCTGAATAAACCCGATTAACACTTATTAATTCAAAAATTAGTTGCAATTACTTACGTTACACATAGTATAGTTTAAAGTAGTCCAAAAATGTTGCTTATAATATTTCCTTTTCACAAATATGTAGTTTTCATTAAAATTTTAAAATGCAACTCACAAGCTTGAAAATACATAAATTAGCAATACATAAAAAATATCGCAGTTGCTATGTGTCCAACGTTAATGAAACCTCCGATTTACATTTATAACTTTAATTTGAAGAACATTCTCAATACAAGTACGAGTACATATATGAATTTACTTTACGGCAAAAATGAAGTATTTAAAATTGGAATTAATAAATATAATCTATGTTTGGCGGGAAAAGAAATAAAAAGAATATACCTATAGTTTCTATTATTAATCAAGCATTTGTAGTAAATCTTTATAGGTCAAGAAAGCGATTCTTTTAAAGATTTGTAATATCGCTTATAATTCTTCCTTAAATGCATTTGTTTTTATATTTTATTCATTTTAAATACAACTATCCATAATTCCTCAATTATCAAGACTGTCACTTCAAACATTTTAAAAAGTACTTATTTGTAAAAAGAAAATATTATAAATAATTCTTTTCAATTACTTTCAAGTACATATATACATATGTATAGCGCAAGTCATGGCGATTCATATTTTTTAAATTAATTAGTCGTAATCAGGTTCATTCAGATATAATATTCTACAGCATGTGTCAATTTTCATTAGCCATAGGCGATTAATCCATACAGTACGTGCTTTCCAATGCCAGCACGACCGATGCATGTTCGTGAATACAAGTTAGCGACAGCGTGGTTAGCAGTAACTATTCGACCACCGGCTTGGGTGTTTGTTATGCGTTCAGAAATAATATTTACGAGTTGCAAGGATTTGTTTTTCTTCTTCCTTTCAGTAAATGCAGAGAATTATTAAGCTGCGTTCACGCTGCATGACACAAACAAAAGCGTAATTCTAATAAAATTAAAAATAAGGTAAATAAAAAAGGATTCTGAAAATAATAATAAACTACTAGATCAGGAGATCGCGGCGGCCATTTGATGTTTCCCGTTCCAGTAATAAGACGGCTTTTATTGCAGACTAAATCGCAACGTGTTCGCAGCTAAACATTGAATGTAAAATCTGGTGGGAAGATCGGAAAAAATCGTTGTGATGTCGATTGTTGCCGGGATTGGTGACGGACAGTAGGGGTGCCACGTTGCCATGTATTACTTGTATACGTATAAAACGCACGTAAAAATTGAATCCCTATACCTAATGAAAATTGACACATACGGTATAACTTCAGTAATACCGCCCACAACCGCAAGAAAATAAGTATTTTTAAATAGTCAATTTTTAGTACTTTTCAGTGGAAATTTTAACTCTAGGGAATACATATTAATTGAAGGAAACAAAGGAGAAAGACGTTATTATTATTATTATTATTATTATTAGATGATTCGTTTTTCTCACATTAGCACATAACGCGTTAGCAACGTTACTGTTTAATAGCTCCTCGATAATGAAAGATCTAAGTAAAGGTGACATTTTATTTGAGTCATTAAAAGATGTACACATTTAGACACTGGCCAAATCGTTAATTATAATTTATTCATTTTAATCTACGAGCAAATTAAAATGATTCATGCGGTACATTCGCATAAATACTATTGCAGAGGAGCAAAAATGTTTACATTTGTGTGTATATATAAAATTCGGTCAAATAGGAAAGTTCCAAGCTCGAGGGCTGTTTTCCTTGCTTTTCGTTAATCCAACAAGCACAAGATGAATGAACTGGAATGAACATACGACTACGTATGTACAACATTAAACAGACATATAAAAGACATATTAAATATTATTAAAACATTAATGTTACTTTTGTCGAAAATTTTATGATTCTCTTTAAATAATTACATCGTTTTATATCTATACGAACCGTAAGAGTATTAAGGATAAAATAACGAGTTACTGCCTTTATTATTTTATAAATATATTTTTCCCGCCTCATGTTTTCTGTTTTAAAAAAATACGTGAAACATTTCAAAAGACCTCCTGTTTATACATTTCTGCTCATGTAATTTTACATTGATGATTTAATATTAAGTTGCACATACAGTCTGTACTTGTTTCCGCTTAACGCAGAGATGAATTTTAATTCAGTTAGCACTGTAAATTTTTTCTATTCGAAAACATACACGCTGATACTTCAATTATCCTTATACATTTTAATTAAATTTAATCTCATCTGATGCAGTGTCTTTTTTTTTATTAATAAAGCCAAGTACTATATGGCTTTAACAAAAATTAAAAGTCTACGAGATTGAAAATGTTTTAGAAAAGCTAAAATTAATTGAAATGAAATTATTTTGTATATAAAAAAATATATTATGATTTTTTTAATTTAAATTATTAATAAAATAATTATTTTTACAGAGTTATCATCCAAGGTTAACGCATAAATTCATTTACTACGTAAGCTAAAATTAATTGAAATTAAATTATTTTGTATATAAAAATATACTATGATGTTTTAATTTCAATTATTATTTAAATAATTATTTTATACAGAGCGACCAAAGGTTAACGAATAAACTCATTTACTATGTATTTACAATTTTTACAGTGTTTAATTATAAAATTCAACTATTTTAACAAAATTTATTGCTTCTTACCGCCTTTTCAGCAACATTTATCTTTAAAAATTTCTTTCATATAAGTACAGTAATTTAGGGTTTTTTATGCTTAAAATTGCCGAATATCTCGAAACGGACAACTGTGATATTTTTGAATTGTACATATTCGTAATCTACTACTCTAGAGCTTTTAGTTTTGTCTACTATAAACACCATTTAGGAGAACTTTAAGTTTTGGCAAAATGTTTATGTTTTTACCAATTGTGTAAAATGTTACGAATGGTTTGAAGATTGCAAAAAATGAATCTGACTTTTAAATTGATACATCTATACCGCATTTGACTATAGTGTTTATCAACATTGAAGAAAATACCACCAAATGCTCAGAATTGCTCAAAATTGGTAATAGTGATATTTTTGAAACATACATATTCGTAATCTAATTGTTGAAAGTTTCTCTATAGTATTTAGCTCGTTTTACAGAACTTTGCAGTAGTTTCTCTAAGGCTTAATCAATATCTCCATAATTGCTTCAAATGTCGATATAAACAGGAAATATTGTGAATATGTCGGTATAAAAGTGAAATACTAATATCATGTAACCAGTATTCACTATTTTAAAAGGTTTATATTTATATTTTCAAGTTCTTCTGATTGTCAATTCAGTATACATTTTTAATATAAATAATATATTTTAAAAGTAATTCTTTTTTAGTTTTAATTTTAAATATAGATGACAGGAATAACAAACGCCGTGTATGACCCGATTATCTATATAATTTGATTACTATTTTGACAATGAGCTATCTTTGCTAATGCCATGGCCAATTCTTATGAATGTATAATAAGTGTTGAACAAATAGATATTTCTGTTGGTAATATACTGGTTTAAGGCTCTTTTTTTTCGAAAACTTGAGGTTTTGGATAATTTTAATAATCGAGTCCGACATCTAAATTTGTATATCTGTGATACATTTACTTGTATCAAAATTGAAGAAACCACCACGAAATACATTCAAAATGGTTGAAAATATCGATATTTACAATTGCGAAGTCTTCGAATTGTACCTATTCGCAATCTACTGGTCAACAGCTTCCCTTTTGTTTTCTATTAATCCCATTTTGGAGAATATCAAATTTTGGTCAAATATGACTTTTTTGCTACTCAACAAAAATGGCAATTTTGATCAAAACACCAATTTTCGTGGAAAATTGTTTTCTAATAGTCTGAATGGTGTTTGAAAGGAATCTAACACGTATATTAAGACATCTACACCTCACTTGGCGCTAGAGCTGATCAACATTGAAGCAATCACAATCAACCTATTAATATTATTCAAAATTTCGAACTAGACAATAGCGATGTCTTTGAAACGTAGAGATTAAGAGCTAGTCGTTTGCCTAGTTTTAAACCAGCTTTACAAAGCTTTGAATTTTGGTAAAATTTTGAATTTTTACAAAAAAATAGCAATTTTAAGTGCTACCTATATTTCTTATAGCACATTTTAATGCTGAATAAATGAAATAAATTAAACAGATCGATCACAAAATGTTGAGGGCAAATCTTTGAAGACATGCGACTTGGGCAAACCAGAATAACTAAGGGAGTGCCTCAATTATTTATATTGTGACCCATTTTGTTTATTTTTTCTTGTGCGGTTTGTCTAAGCAACGGTGACCTATATTTAAATAATTCTAAAACTAATGTTTGGTTTTTTAGACACATTGTATGAATTATTTAATAAATTTGGAACTGTTATCAGAAAAGAAAAACGAAATTTTGCTAATAACAAAATTTCCCTATACTGAATTAGTATTTATTCAGTTTATTTACCTATTTCGTTATATAAAAGTTCGAATGTACATTGGATATCACTGTATATATCTGCCTTGAACTTTATCATGACAATGATATTATAACATTCAAATAGCCATCGAAAATATAAATATTTAAAACGAACCTATGATATTATAGGAAGAAGTACAAGGTGTAATATAAATTCCACGTGCCTCAGGTTCAATTATGTATTCATACAACAAGAAGATAAACCGTGCATGTGATAATAATGTAGAATTAAAGTATAGGAATAGTTCGTCAAGACCTAAGGAAGTGCAAGACTCGATGATATGTTATAGTCTTCAGAGGTTATTACACTTTGGATAAAACTATTTTCTTTACTATGCCAGATCAGACATTAAACATAATAATAATATACATAAACACATATATTATATTCTTTATCATTCCACGTATGTAGTTATAAAAACATAATAATATACCTCGTCAATATTATCTTGAATATATTTGACTAATGAGCAACACAAATATTACAATTGTAACCGCATGTTGTTGCTGACCTTTATAATATATACGAGGTCTGTTATAGAAGTAATGAAGTGATATACGTATTACTTTCTTATACGCAGTATAAGGAAGTATTGTGTTGACGAAAATTTTCGACCTCGAGATTTTTGCAGATGTACACGTTTTGAAGTCCCCTGATACCGAAAACATGGTTTTTAAAAAATGTCTGTGTCTCTCTGTGTGTATGGTATGTGTGTGTGTGCCTGTGTGTGACCATGATAGCTGTCAAACCGCTGTAGATATCAATTCCAAATTTTGTATTTACGTGTATAATCTCCCTCTTGAGATCTGGTTAGTTTTTCAGTAAAATCGGTAGACCGGAAGTAGTAGTTTACTTCAGCAAAAAAATTGAATTTTGCCAATATTTCGTCAATTACTAAGTTTAAACAAATTTATAAAGAATTCAAATGTACTCTAAATTAAATTTAAGAAAAATTTTATTAAAAAAGTTTTTGTAAATTCCTACCGGAAATAGGTCTTTTACTCTTATCGAAAATCAGTTTTTTGGGAATATTTCGTAAGTTATGCTTTTTAGACAGGTACGTTACGAGTATAAAAGAATTTAGAACTTAATTTTCAATACCTTTTGTATAAAATAAATTTCAAAATTCGGACCGGAAGTAACACTTTTATTCTTATCGAAAAACGATCTTTTGCTAATATGTCGTAAATTATGCATTTTATATATATTTGTCAAAAGTATAAAAGTATTTGCAGCTGGATTTGCAATATTTTTTGTATACATTAAATTTCAAAATTCGGACCGGAAGTATCACTTTTACTCTTAGCGAGTGCACTTCTTTTTTGAATATTTTACAAAGTAGGTATGCATTCTATAGGAATTTATTAAGAGAATAGAAGTACGTAGAATAGGATTTTGAATGATTTTTATATAAAAAAAAATCGGAAAATTCTATAATTTTAAAAGCTGATACGTATAAAAAAGTAGTGTGGTGGTCACACCTGATTTTTTTATTCTGTTTGCGGCATGGGAGAGAGCTGGGCTACTATTTTTTTCCATTTAGTAGTTGTAATAGTTGGCTTCGAGCAAAAGTGTTTAGACATTTCCTACTATTCCTAGTAAAAAACATGGCATGGCTGCTGTGACAATTTGCTAATAGTCACAACACAAAGAGACGGCGTACTTGTGATAAATTTTCACAAATAAAATGTGCTATATCAGGTTGGTTATGCAAAAGTGTGCTCTTAGGACATTCCCATGTAATTGTCAATAATTTTGAACAAGTACATCATGTCGGTCATTATTTCTTAATAGGGATCGGCAACCAGGGGTAGATTGACAGAATTTATGTGTTATAAATAGTTATATAATAATAATAACTAATAATAATAATAATAATAATAATAATAATAAATTTATTAATTACCCAACAAAAAATTCCAAATGGGGCAATACAACTACAAGAATGTCCAAAATCTGCTGAAGTATATCGACATCCGAAAAACTATTCTATAATAAATTTTTACGTCGTCAGCAAAAGCCAAAACAGAACATTGAATCGCAGAAATAAGATAGTTAATGAATAGATTAAATAAAAGAGGACCAAGATTCGAACCCTGTGGTACACCAGATAATGACAAATGCTGAAGGGATCTGAGGTCATTATAATAGACGTAATTCTGGCGGTTTGTCAGGTAGGATTTAAAAAAGAAGACTAGTGCGTTATCGAAACCCAAATAGCTCAGTCTGTGGAGCAACATTGAGTGGTCAATACTATCAAAGGCTCTGGAGAAATCCGTGTATATTACGTCCAATTGTCCACCCTTGTTCAGCGTCTCTGCTACTTCTTGGGATAAAGTGGATAAATTGGTGATTGTAGCTTGATGTAAATCCGTATAACTATTCATATGTTATAAATAGTTACAAGTATTATAACATATAAATACTGCAAATATACCCCTCACTGCCGATCCTTACTAATTACAATCTTTTGTGAAAACATGGTTTTGTCTCAGTGGATGTGTAAACTCACAGAATTGTAGAACATGGTCTACAAAAACCCACATTTTCTCTGTCACGCTTAAAAATCGATGAATGGTTGGCTATGACAAGAAGAAGAATAACTGGTCTTATCTTTTTGATCGAAACTGATACTGATGCGATTACATATCAATATGTCTTATGAAATCCTTTTCTGGAAGAACTTTAATATGCTGGTATTCACGACAAAATTGCAGCACATACTGCACGAACAACGTTAAAATTGCTGAGATAGTTCTATAGGAACAGATTAATAAGTAGAGACCGGTGTCCTCATCGATTCAGGATCTGACACTACTTGATGTTTTTATATTCGGATATTTATAAAAATAAAGTATACTTTATATGAATTACCAAACGTTGTCAACAGTATTCAACAATATTACTCCTGAAATGGTACAACATATTTCAACAATATTAAAAGAAGAGTTAATTTGTGCTTGAATTTAACATCGAAGACTTGTTATAATTTTAATACTTACATATTCTAAATCTCATTAAAGTAACACAGATTATTAATAAAAATATTTAGTTTGAATAAATTATGTTTAAAGAATTTTGATCAAAAAATTATTTACTTTAGATAAATTGCTTTGACAAAAATTCATATTTTTTTGACTTCACCTTGTATTACCCATGGTAAACAGTTGCTAGATGGCAGGAAGGCAGTATGTAGACCAACCTTTTAAAATAATGTACTAGGCGGGAATTTCAAACACCTTTCAATCAATTATGAACAGAGACGATATAATAAAGTCTTTAAGAAATATCAATATAAATGTAGATCAGGAGATTATAGTACTATAGAGAATATGTCATATTAAATTATAATTAATTGATCTAACCTTGGTATCCTTATATGCTCATGGAAGTAATAATAACAAAAAAATGATCCACATAATCTAGATACATATATCAATTTACATAATTTTCCTATTTTTATACAATAATAAACTAACAACAGGTTTTCTCACATTGAATATTAAATTTTATTAGAACATTATAATGTTCGAATAAATTAATTTTATTAATACCTATCATTTACAGCATTTACCAATGGTATATGTTGTATAAGAGACATTTCTCATTTTATCAACCTTTTTAGACACTCGTATAAAACTCCGCTCATATTTATAAAATTTATTTAGATAAGTTGATAAATTAGCATACATATAGGCATAAGTGAATGTCCAAAAGTAACACTATTTACACTATTAATTGCTAAATAGACATGAATATTCACGGAAATTAGTTATAGCTTATATTTAAATTTTCTAATATGCTTCAGGAAATTGATTTTTGTGGGTGTGTCTAATATTGCTTTTGAAGGGTCATATCGAATTCAAATCTCTACCAATATAGGTATAGTATGGAGAAAAAGTAATGCATGAATTTGATAAATCAGATGATATTTCGCCTTTAAAAGATTTTTATTTAATTTCATATTTTATTATTTTAATAATATCTATATTACCAAAACGTTTTAATTTCTATATTGTTTAAGCTTATTAACAAGCGCTAAATCAAGATAAGAAATTGGTTTTATACATATGCAGATATATTGGCGGCAAATAAATGGTACAGAAATATAATATTATTTTTCTGTACCGTATATAGGCCGCCAATATATTTGTCAAATATATGTTACAGTTTTATTATTAGCTGTTATTTTAATGTTTTAATTAGTTAATGTTGGTTAATTGACTAAGATAACATGTTTAATTTTTTTAATTTGTTTGAGCTCATTTTACAGTCGCTAATTCACGAAATGTAATTAAAATAATCTGTCATCATGACGTAGAAGCTACGTTGATTAAAATAGTAAATTAATAACAAAAACGACAATTAGAAAAGCAAGTCTTTTAAGTAGAATCATTAGATCTTTGATTTATCAAATGTGCTAAATGACAAACCAGTGACAAACCTTAGAAAAATGCAAATGTAATTTTAAAACTAAATGTGAAAATGAAAACATAGAACAGCCGCTATTATCTATGTAGTTTCATTAAAAGATCCTCATTTATCATGAACGACATTTAATTTCACAACACAAATAATATCGACGCGAGTTATGTAATTAAAAGTGTAAATGTAAAAATTTAGGATTTTTTGATAAAACTACGTAGATAATAGCGGCTGTTTTATGCCGAAATGTTTACTTTACACTTTCAATTACTGAACTTCCGTTTGCATCTTTCTATGTTTTGTCATTCGTTTGTCATTAAACACATAAGTCGGCATTTTGCCTTGTAATAAATTTGGATGTCGTTTCTGATAAATCAAAGACCTTTCAATGTTTCTACTTAAAGGACTTGCTTTCCTAATTGTTATTTTTGTTAGGGGGCGGACACGAGCGGTCGATGACTCATCGCCCATGGGCGTACTATTGAAATGTTGTATTTTTAAAGAGGTTTTAATTTTATTTATATAATTGAATAACAAGTGGCTGGTGATCTATAAAATACAAAATACCTTATTATTTGTTCATTTTCTCTTCTGCAAGACTTGTTCTCTTTGAATTAAGTACATCCTTGTAGATAGAAAACGTCCTTTCTACATCGCAACTGGTTATAGGTGCGTACTGGAAATATTCTTTTATTTCAGCGTATTTAGCACACACAATTGCCGCAATGTTATTAAATCTGGACTTCTATTAAAAACTGCGTCTAACTTTTGCTGAAGGCCACATCCGAGGTCACTTGGAATTATTAATAGCCACATCTAATGTGGTTAATCCATTTTTAATTTGAGATTCGATTTTCAAAATAAGTGATTAGTTTAGGCAAATTTCCAAAGTGTTCCTAAAGGAATCACAACTGATTTTTTAAATTTGGGATTTGTGTTAGTTCCTTGAACTCACAAATACTTCGAGCATCATCATTTAAACATGTAACAAAATTTTGTAAACTATCGAAATTCTCTGCATAAAAAACTATTGCTGTGTATGTTTTAGCAAAGCTAAGTGGCGAACGTGCCATAATTTGGCATTTTGTAACGATATTTTACAGACTTTGTAATAAATTTCGGAATCACTGACAATTCATTTTCATATCAGAAAAAGTAACATAAACAACGTTCTAGATCTAAATAAATGATAACTAAAAATGTACGCGTATGTTATTGAAACTAAATAACAGTAGGTATATACATATTTACATTATTTCTCTTGCGAAATATAAGGTAAATATAATAAATTTTAAAAACCCCTGACGCTCCTATCTACGCCGATGAAAATAGGATATTTACGAGTTAAGTGGACGTTTTTGTGTCGTTATCCCGTCAACATGTGTGTGAACAACAGAAGTTGCAGTTCACCATATGAATAATGCTATTCAGTAAATGTGTCTTGTTTACATTATTTCTTTGTTCCGTTGTAACTCCGTCGTAGTTTAAACCGTTCATGTCCGCCCCTAATGTTTGTTATTAATTTACTATTTTAATCAACATAACCCCCCTACTTCATAATGACAGGTTAGTCTTTAGTAAATATATAAAATGTTATGGTAAAACTAGGTTCGTTTGAAAATTATACAATAATGCAAAATATAGCCAGATAATTAAAAAACGAAGACCCTCAGTATACTGAGTATATAAGCATACAGGGTGTCCCAGAAATAAAAAGACGGAGTAGCAGAAATCGGAGGCTAGATTGTGTAAAAACGTACCCACAAAATTTCAAGTCTTTATAAAGAATTCAATTGGCCTTACGCCCACCCTGGACTAAATAGCCACCTGCTTCACTTTCACAATCGGTCCTTTTAGGGACCACCATATTACTTGTGTTAAACAAAAAAGGAGGAGGAATAGATAGTTCATAATAAATATCAAACCATTAATTACTTTAATTTTACACCTACTAGAAAAAAATAATTACATTCTTGATATTTACTACGATTTAATGAATATTCTAAAATAATAATAATGAGCTGTTTCCGACTGCAAACACATTAAAGAGCAACAACCTTCCTATTTTAAAAATAAAAACAATCTTTTATTGTCTGCAATAAAGTGCCGCCCATCTGGGTCAACAAGCGACTACATAGCTGCGTTATCTAGACAAATCGGGCAAAAGATGTTTTATATGGATGAGTACGATTTAACGTTTTTCTCGTTTTATACAAATACTCCGTAATGTAATTTTTTTATCTAAAAAACAACATAGAAAATTAAATTTTTAATTTCTTCGTTATTGCGGTATATTTGGGCATGTTTCTGTTCCGGACTTTACATACCTGCTACTCTGTCTTTTTATTTCTGGGACAGCCTGTATACGTACGTATTGCAGTGACCTTGAGTTTGGTGGTAGATTATAAATAGACATAATCAAGATCACTTCAAGATTTAATTTCATTAATTGTTACTTTATTTATTTTTATCATGATGTGTATATAAGTATTCATTAAGTCAATATTTTGCCAAAATTTAATTTTTATTTACGTAAAATAATAAAAGAATGTTAGTATAAATTTTATAAAAGTCATAATATTAAAATAAGCATAAAATATTACGTGGATGATGACAAGAAAGTGTTTCCCGCACGAAGAATACTGTTACCGGGAGAGATCGATAGTGTGGCTCGGCGAAAACAATATTTTTCCGCTAGATGCATTGGATGAGTCATGAACTTGTAAACAAGTTTATATTTACACATTTGTTTATCTTTTTGAAAAATTAGTAATGCGCTGGTTTCCTGAGTGGTGCAGCACTGCAGCTATGTATTTCTGGAGGTGGAATCGTATCTGCCGAACATAACCGGGCGTGTTTGTGAAGAAAAATATCGATATAAATCCGGGACCGCTGAGAAACCGAGAGTTGCTTGGTGTAAACCGCACTCAAAAGAGGAAAAAAGGAGAAGTAGGTGGAAACCTCTTCTTCCTCTTAAATGTTATATTAACTTAAAAGTTTATTCATGAATTTGAACTTAGAATAATTTTCAAAGAGATTTTTCGATACTTATAAAAATTTTAACAAGAATTAAAACTTGTAATATTTTCCGTAATAATTTTACTGTACTTATAGAATTTTCTAACCGAAGTGGAACTTCGGTTAGAAAATTATAATTTTATGAATTAGATATCGTTTTTTTTTTATTTGGAGTTTAATTTACACTGAGACTTGTAATTATTTTGGAAATAATTATTTATGTACGGAACAGTTTTATTTAATTAGAGCTTTGTTTTTTTTTATTTTTCTAGAATGTTTTGTTTTATATGTAGGGTTATTACACCATGCATTATGATAAAGCTTTTTAGTGACTGTAACGATCAAGTTGAATTGCATAATAATTTTTTTTATATAAACACTTTCTTTACTATTTTATTTACCAGATTAGAAGATTTGTGGTTAATAATTTTATTTTATGTATATATAGAATATTTGAACGGTGATCAAGATTTTCTTTGATTTATTTATATATGATGAATGAGTTTGAAGCTATGTACGAAGAATTAAGGTGCTTTAATAATGTTTGTTATAAATGTGTGTATAGTATTGTACAAATTTTTCTTGAGTGGTGTTTTGTATTGGAATCTCAGAGGGAGGTAAAGTTTTATTTTATTATATATATTTTTTTTATATGTATATCAAGTATATTTTATAGTGCTTGTGTATTTGATATTAACTTGTTGGGTAATAGATCAGGGATGTATGCGGTGAATAAAGTAGTTGTTTAATTCATAGCATGGAGTCCTGGTGAATCCTTAAAACACGAATTAGTTTTGGTGGTACTGTTTTGGGAGCGAGAAAAGGCGCCAGGCAGAACTAATCAGGGCTGAGTTAATTAGTTAAATGCACAAAGACTTTTTTTTTTATTATTTTATTAAATTTAAAATTTATATATATACCTTAAGGGGTGAGCACAAGTAGTGTATGTTCGGGTTGAGTCCAACGAGTTGAAAAGCATACTCGTAGGGTGGAACTTTGGGGTACCTACCTACCTACCTAACAGACGAGATGGGCGTAATTAACGACCATGTTGCCAAATTTCACTTATTTTTGTATTTGTCTAACCGCTTTTTTTTTTTTGGTTAGGTGTCAAATGTCCATCTTACTGATGTGAAGGTTAATTTATCTTTTCTAACATTATATACATTATGCAAGCATTCATGAATGTGAAGTGCACTATAGCAATAAATAATTAAAGGTTAATAAACAACTGATTTTATAACAATATGTATAGCAGATACAAACGCAAAGATACCGAAATCACAAAACAATCTAACGACAGCTGACAATCAAAGACAGAAACTAAAGACACCAAAACACATTAGGTAACTCGGCGCCTATTCCATACAGTGCATCCAACATAATATGTACATTAAGTAATAAGAAACAGTAATAATGCGTTATTTCTGTAATTCAATTAATAAGGTCCAATATTACTAGAACATCCTTACTTCGTCTGTTAACGTGAATGAACTATACCCTTCATTTCATATGTAAAACTGAATATATATTGTATTTGTTAATTAATTGTTATAACCTTAATAATACACAAATAAATATATTTTAGATATCGCTTCTTAACTTTCATTTTAGTCGGTTTAATAAAATATTATGCTTGCATGAATATGAACCAGGATTCATATACGAATGACAAAAACATGCAGCAGTCACTTCATAAACAGTAGTACCAAGAAATCTCGTAGAATAAAATTTAATATCCAAAAATCTAAACAATTATTATTAATCTGTTCATAATTCTAAGTGTCCAGTCAATTATGTCGCTGATTGTACTTATCTATACATATAAACTTATATAGAGATACAGACGTGAAAAAGTTTGTGTTTAAATAGTGTCCAATGTTAACGTTAATAAGTTTTTGTAATACATCATTAACTCTTTGCAAAGACAAAAAAGACACTGCTTAGATTAATAAAATAAATTCCAGTCATGATTACATTAGCACATTATTCATTTTATTTGTACGTTGCAAACTCGAGTATGCGTCCTTAGTTTGGTTTCCGCATTACATATATCAACATCTTATGGTTAAGCGTATGCAAACACGTTTTCTAAAGTATATGTCATTTAAAATGGATGCCACTATCCCACAGCGCGGTATTGATTACGACAGCCTATTGGACAGACATGGTTTCAATTCTTTAAGTAAAAGACGGGGCGAAACAAGTTGTAACTTCCTTCTAATACAAGTTAACAATGGCATTGATTTTCCTATTCTTCTTTGTCAAGTTAATTTCTTAGTACACAGTATGTTGCTAGATCAGCTGATAAATTCTATGTACCCAATGCCCGTACAAATGTTAAATGATAATAAAATCTCTTCTCTATCATATGTGCACGAATGCCAATCATTTGTGTTCTGACCCCTTCTGGAGAAAGCAGTTTCTTCATTTTCTTCTTTGCATTGCGTACAATTTAGTTTTTTATTCATTTTATTTTTGCATAGTATATTTAAGTTTTTTTTATTATTATTTTTATTATTGTATCATATTGTCAATTATTGTTAATTTTTTGTTTTACCCTGTAAATGGATGTTTCTGTTGGGTAATAAAGGTCATTATTATTATTATTATTCATTTGAGCATTAGCATTTACTTCATAAATAGGGGGCGGACATGACCGAGTTAAACTACGACGGTGTTACAACGGAGCAAAGAAATAATATAAACAACACACATTTACTGAATAGCACCAATTCATATGGTGAACTGCAACATCTGTTTACGCTCGAGAAGAGCCCGAGAATGAGAGCAAGAAATGGCCATAAAATAAGGAATTTATGAGGAAAACTCTTTCTACATCGGCGTAGATAGCCTGAGGGGTTTTCAAAATTTATTTTATACTTACCTTATATTTCGCAAGAGAAATAATGTAAATATGTATACACTTACTGTTATTTAGTTTCAATAACATACGCGTACATTTTTAGTTATCATTTATTTAGATCTAGAACGTTGTTTATATTACTTTTTCTGATATGAAAATGAATTGTCAGTGATTCCGAAATTTATTACAAAGTCTGTAAAATATCGTTACAGAATGCCAAAATATCGCACGTTCGTCACTTAGCTTTGCTAAAACATACACAGAAATAGTTTTTATGCAGAAAATTTCGATAGTTTGCAAAATTTCGTTAAATGTTTAAATGACGATGCTCGAAGTAGTTCTGAGTGCAAGGAACTAACACAAATCCCAACTTTAAAAAATCAGTTGTTATTCCTTCAGGAACACTTTGGAAATTTGCCTAAACTAATCACATATTTTGAAAATCGAATCTCAAATTAAAAATGGATTAACCACATTAGATGTGGCTATTAATAATTCCAAGTGACCTCGGATGTGGCCTTCGGCAAAAGTTAGACTCAGTTTTTAATAGAAATCCAGATTTAATAACATTGCGGCAATTGTGTATGCTAAATACGCTGAAATAAAAGAATATTTCCAGTACGCACATATAACCAGTTGCGATGTAGAAAGGACGTTTTCTATCTACAAGGATGTACTTAATTCAAAGAGAACAAGTCTTACAGAAGAGAAAATTAACAAATAATAAGGTATTTTGTATTTTATAGATCACCAGCCACTTGTTATCCAATTATATAAATAAAATTAAAACCTCTTTAAAAATACATTTCAATAGTGCGCCCATGGGCGATGAGCCGTGACTCGCTCGTGTCCGCGCCTTATTCATATACTAAGAAAAACATACATTCATAGATAATATTAAAACACTATATTAAAGCAATCACTAGTTAGATTAATCGTTAACTTTACGTTAAAAAAATAATGTGCTCATCAAATCATCGAAATACGTCGTTTTATTTTTAATAAATGTAAACAGACAATGTATAGAAATAAAATTCAGAAAAGTATTACATATATAAATCAAGAGTTGTCTTACAATTTATTTTACCCCGCTTATGTAGTATTATAGATAATTAACTTTAATGTCTCATGTTATGTGTAATTTTGGGTGCTTCGTCTTGGTAAAATTCTTTATTTCCCATCCTATGATACAGCTGATGTGAATTTCAAATTCTCTCGCTGTACCTTCTATGTTTGTGGGTGATGTTCTAGTTCTCAGACACCTTCAATTTTTTCATATAATAATAACTCGATTCATTAATACTATTACTATGTATAATATTTTAAATTGTATACTTAATATAATAATAATAATAAATCGACTTTATTGTTTAGTTAGTATACAAGTATACATATAGACACTGTGCTGATCTAGGCGAAGTTTGACTATAGCTACTCTTGGCGAGCACAGTATATTCAGAATAAATACAACGTAATCATACAACTACACAAGATGAACCCAATTAAAAAAAATAAAAATGTAATAATAAAATAATTTCCATAAATTTCAATAAAGCAGACAAATACACAAAAATAAAAAAAAAATAAAAAAAAAAGTATGAATACCAAGAGAGAGAAATAGAAATTACTTCAATAGAGCTTGCCTAACGCAAGACCTAAATTTATTTTTCACAGGCACAACAAAATATTTTTGAAATTCATTGTACAATTTTACAGCATTGTATGAAAATGATCCGTGAAACATGGTTGTCCTGTGGGGGGGGGGAGATGAGAGAATGCCTATGCCTACCATTTACACTATGTATACTTCTGCGAAATAGTAATTTCCCAGTAACTAGGTTTGCCCCTAACAAAGACTAAAACCCGCAGATTTACTGACCTGAGCATTCTACATTTCTAATCCCATTTTTAATATAAATTCAGTATTTGAACTTTCTATCTTTTCAAATGTTATTTCTTGATTTCTCCAGAAGAACAAGTAGTTATGATACAATCACTAATCACTATGGACGATATCTCAAAGCTACACATTTTTAACTTTACTGCATAATGTATAATGCAAATTCTCTGATTTCCTTTATAATAAAATAGATTCCACACTTGTATAATGTGCGTGTGTACCCATTTACTGCATTAATTATGAACAACATTTTTTTATAACAAGTAAAATATATGATAGAAGTGTAAATATAACACTACAATACTCAATAACTAAATTAACTTAAAAAAATTTGTATACTAAAAAGTAATATTACAAATATTCTAAATACTTCTTCAGTAAATATCTGTGAAACAGCTTGGAATTCATATTTTATTAACTTATTGGAATGCTTTACATACATTTTTCAATAGAAAGGGAAAAAAGTAAGCGTAGTAGCAAGAGGGTAGCTATAGTTAGCAGGTATTTTCTCTTTAACGCATGGGGTCTGCAGAATATGTACAGTACGACAAAGTGTTTTCTAGTACATGAACGATAGAATAGCTTTGCCTGTGCTCAAATATTTGTCGTTTCTGTATTCTTGGTAATAATACATAGGTATAATGAAATTCCTACTATACATTGTGTATTCTAGACATTCATATAGTATAACTTTTATATACATATTTCGAATTACTTTTCCAATGTCAGTTTAAATTTTGAACGTACGAATCAAATTAGCACCTAATCTTCAAGTAACTTGGATAGGTACTGATAGAAGTTTGAAATTTAATTTTAATATGCCACGTTACCCAAAGCGGATAGCGTTTAAAAGTTATGAAACACTAATTGTCAGAATTCATTCAAAATTATACACCTGATAGTAATTCAAGATGATATCCGTTCGTAGATCAAATTTTTATTTTAAATAAATTATCCTATTTTTTTTTTAATACCGGTGGCTTCCATCAAATCTTGCAGTTATTTATCTGTACCTATGGCGCTCGAGTGTGAGATTTGTTCTAAGAGTATTATAGTCGATGTGACCATTATATTAGTTGTAAATCAAAGTGAGGTGAACATTATCACATGGTTTTTATTAAGACTAAGATATTTGCCACTTTTCAATTAGAAATAAACAAATTAATCCGTGAAAATTGAAAACTATTCTCAGATGTTACTGACTTTAAAATACTTGTGAGAAAACAGGTTTCTATATATGAGCAAACCGTAAAACTACCAATGATGACAAAAGTAAAAATAGCCGAAGTGCAGCACCTGTTACAAAACTAAAAATATCAATAACAAAAATTCCAAAGAAACAACACAAAACTCCAGTCAGCCATACTTTCAATATAGATAAACATGAAGTTCAAGCAGTCCATGTGGAAGAATCGGACACATTATATATTAAAGACTCTGAAGAAGATGTAATAACAGTAGAAAAAAAAGAAACTGTAGGTACATGAAAAACTCCCTATCCAGAAAAATGAGGAAAGGCAAGAAGAAACAGACTGAGGAAAGGTGAAGAAAGTGGAATTTAAATGGAGAAAATAAGTATGGACAAACTTGAAGAGGCATTATCGAATACAAAAATAGGAAAAACAGACGATTGAGACAGAAATGCTAAAACGGATGGGAGATGAAACAAAATGCAAAAGGAAAAATCCCTTACCACTAAAATTAAAAAGATGTAAAAAAAACCTATATACGTATTTCGGCAACTAAGTTGACATCTTCAGTAGAAATCTGTCGAAAAACAAAAAAGAGTGTTAAACGTAGTATTTTTGGCTAAGGTGTAGCCATAGAAGATATGCTCTTCACCAAATCACCTAAATCTAGCGGGAAAATAATACACCATGACGGGTGACAGATTAATCACCTAAAATTACAATAATCCGTACAAACTGGACTCCGGTGTCGGTCCATTGTCAGAATTCATTAACTTTCATCTATTTCTATGTACATATATAAATACTTTCGTAACTGTCTAATTCCCTAAAATTATTTACAGTTTTAACTAATCTAGGACTATCTGGAGGCATACCGTGGCCTGTGTCGAAAATATGTCGAGCAACGCATGTTCTTTGTAACGAGTTGAAATTGAACATTGAACGCCTAGTTTGCCCTACATATTTTTGATTACAATCTTTACAGGTTATTTCATAAATACCAGATTTTTGATCTACCTCAATTTTATTTATATGTTAATGAATTGTCTGATCTAAACGCGATTTGAAGATCCTGTTCTTTAAAAATGCTGTTCAAATTTCGTGTGCGTGAATGATACGGCCAAGAAACAAACTTATTACCAAGAGTTTTTTGAGTTAGCAAACATGTATCCTGAATTTGTTTCTGAATCGAAACCATTGTACTTCGCGATCTTTTTAATTAAAATAAGTTCTGTTTCATATCTATCTTTTGTAAGTGGAAAACTTAACAACCGATGGATAAGAAAATTAAAAGAAGCGATCTTTTGCTGAAAACTATGATTTGAATCCGCTGTTATAAAACTTATTGACGTTGGTGTCTTTTCGGAAGATATATATTTCTATGTTATTATTATTCTTTATAACCAAAACATCTAAAAATGGTAGTTGATCATTGTTTTCCTTTTCTATTGTGAAATTAATTGTAGTGAATTTCGAGCTTAATTCAAATAAGAAGTCATCTAAATCACACAAGTTAGTATTAAAAATCGTGAAAATATCCATACTTTAGGGAAATACTTAGAGTTCCTTTTAAATTCGGTTTCAAAGTGGGCTGCTGCCCATTGATGTACCCTGTCGCTGTTCGTAGTAGTTGCCTTCAAACTGAAAGCTTTTCTGGGACATGCAAAGAGTTGTCAACTTCAAGTATTCATTTATTTTTACGCGTTCAATTTTATTCTTAATCAACAAATCGTCTAAATATTTCAATGTTTCTGGAATCGGTACTGAGGGAAACAATGAACTTACATCAAATGAAACTAAAATTTCACCATGTTCCAGCTTATGATCTTTGACTTTCTGAATAAATTCTAATGAATTTTCAATTGAGAAACTATCTGGTTTTTCGGGTAAATTTCGTTCACTAACCATTTCGGCATATCGGTGAGTTTTACCTGAAACAATAGGTCTAATCGAATTGCTTGGTTTATGAATTTTAGTTAAACAATATAGTCTAGGTATAATACAAATGGATTGCTTACATTTAAACGAAATTTAATGGAAGAAGTTATTAAATGTGGACAACTTTTTGACGCGTCTGTAGTTTGTTTAATCATCTTCGGGAGGTTTTTTATTTAATTGACATACGTGTCCGATATTAAATGATTAGATCTTTAGCCACAGACTCCACCCATTGGATGGATGAAAGATAAAGAAAAAAGATGGATGATCAAACTATGCCGCATGCATCGGATGAAAAAGCAATACCCAAGGATTGGAAATAATATGTAAAAAAGAGAACATGCTGACTGTGGTAATTTCCTATTTTTAATATCGTTCCATAAATGCTCTATTGGGTTCATGTCAGGACTATTGGCTGGCCATTCCATGAACGGAATAGCAACAGCATTTAAGTAGTGAATAACTTGCCCAGCCACATAAGGTTGAGCATTATCCTGCATTAACAAGAAATTCGGCCCCACAAAAGGAGCAAATGGCAAATGGCACTACATGGGCAGCAACGATGTGTTCAAAATAATAATCTGCATTCATTGACCTACCATGTATTGGGACCAACTCTGTGCGGCTAGCGAAACATATGTCTCCCCGACACATTACAAAGCCACCACCAAACGGCACTCTTAGAGAGATATTGCAACTAGCATACGCTCACGTCCCTCAGGAGATATAAGACTAATCCTCGTTTCGTCTGAAAATATAACCATCTTCCAATCATTAAGAGCCCAATCTTGATGATTTCTCGCAAAATGCAATCTTTGAATTTTGTGATCTCTGGTGAGCAGGGGTTTCTTGGCCGGTTTTCTGATGTCCAATCCAGTTTCATTTAAGCGCCTTCTAATCGTTCGGGAAGATACAAAAAGATTGTGAGCAGCTATAAGCTCATTTTTTAGGATGGTACTAGTCGTTTTACTGTTTCTAAGAGCGGATTGTCTAAGAAAACGCTCATCTATTGCATTAGTGCACCGTTTACGCCCTTGTCACGGCCTTCGTAAATGAGAACCTGTCTTGTTAAATCGTCTATCCATGCGACTTAAGCTGGATTGGTTTCTTCCATCATCGAATATCCCTGATCCAGCAAAGTTGACACTCTTACTGCTTCTTCGACTAGCAAATTTGTTCTGTGATTCATTACTAAAATGTATTACACTCACGCTGACACTATCAAAAACAAAAAACTTGGTGACTTAAAACAACTTGTCTTAATATGCAAAAATTTCCGATCAGATTTTAGATCAAGTATTGCCAAAAAATGCTTTTATTTGCAATTGTACTTTTAAAAGAAAACCCTCCTTGTTCACACCATTTCCTTGAACTGTCCCAGTAGGTCCACAGCACAAATCCATTCCGGGGATGGGGTAATAGGATATTCGTGAAGAAGAAGAAAATCGCAATGCGCAAATCAATTACAGATACCGATACCCGTTAGGAATTATGAACAGATAAAAAATAAATAAAAAGAAGTCGATACTCTCTGCTTCCGCTAATTTTTGTTTGCTCTGTATTAAATGGTAATATCGCCTTAATCCCATTACTCATGTGATCATGCGCCATCTAACAATGAAAAGTGTTCATTGGTTGAGTACAATGAAATTCAAATAAAAGGAAGAAAAATGGGTCATATAAACATACGAGTACATACCTAGTATGTAAAGTCGAAATGAAATCAATATTTTTTAACATCGTCACATACTTGTGTAATTTTCAACGTGATATAATTCACTACCATAAATTATAAGATTTATAAGTACAAGCAGCTGATGCCAATATATATTATTATAAGAAATCGTAAAATACACACACACACACACGAGTTTCTTTCAGAACTTAAAATGACATCAGCTCCATAATTTTAGCGTGGGCAGGCACTGATATACACCCACAAAATATTAAGTAAAATGAATTGTCGACATTCGTGTTAAAAACGAGGTGTAATCAATTATAATAGTGTTATATATTAAGTTGAAATATTAATGTGAACATTTAAATTCCAAATCGACTTGCTAGAAGATGACGGATTAACATTTGAAAGTTTTCTATGGTAAAGAAAAGCAATTTATCTGTTATAATTATGTAGGAGAATTATTTTTGCTGTATTGTTCGTGTTTTCCTTATTTTCTGATCGACTTTTCTACATGTATTCTTTTAAAGCTTTGCGGTAGATTTATGTATTTACTACTGAAAAGTTTAAAATTCATTAAAAATTGAAGTGTGATTACAGTAATAAACGAACGGTGATGTGTAGAGGATTGTAAATATACTATACAGAGATATAACTTTGTGACAGAATCGATTATCTTGCATAAATATGTAATGATCTTCTGATTCTTATGATAAAATAATTGCTTTTTATAGGGGAATTATCTTATGTCTTTAGGTTATATTTATTAATGCAGTCATTAGTTAGTACACGTGCATTTGATGTTGAAAGTTTACATATTCTAGTCAAAAATGAAAACTTTACTTTGGAATTTATGTATGAATTGTGTCTTTCTTCCATCTCATCTCTCAAACTATCAGTGATTACTAAAATTTTATTTACTGTAAAACAATCCTTCGCAATTGTTTTATAATCAAAGTGTTCTCGTTCTGCTATCACAAACTCGAGAAGAGGTCCATAAAGATCAATATCATGTGTACCCAGAGACTAAATGTGCGTGTTCATTTTGGTGAGCATTTCCAAAATTGCATTCTAAAAGATGACCACGAATGCAGTTTCAAATTTTACCAATTTCAAGCGACTTCCCCTAGTTTCATTTCGTGAAATAAGTTTCTACGAGAGATAATTTTCAATACTTTTCAAAACTCTAAGATAAGAATATTATCCCAGAAATCCCTTAGCCTTTTGCAAATATCAGCTCATACTGACCAAAGTACAAGGCCCGCCCAAGGTCGCAATATAATTAGAAGGAATAACATAATAGTCCCCACCACAATCAAATTACTGACAAAACAACGCCATCTTGAAAGTCCAACTTTAACCAAACCCAAATGCAAGAAAATATTTTTTTAGATAACTTTCTCCACACTCCCGTGTAAAAAGACACGCGTACCATCCATTTATTTAGTGTCTAGATATATTGCGACCTCTATGAGTTCATCCTGCTGTAGTGTTTTCCGCTTCCCATTTCAGTAGGTTCTAGAGATTTTTGTTGTACCTCGACGCCAGCGCCCTATAATATCCGCCGCTGTGTGAAATCTGGCGCCAAAGGATGAGGCAAATTCAGGTCAAGTTTGCTGTATCATGTTTTTTGTACTACCATACTTTAATTGTATTATTAGATATGCCGAACCTGTACTTTAACGATGTCCATTACGATACAGATTTTCATTATGTTACAAGTTTATATCCAATAGGAATACAGATTTTTCATTACGATACAAGTTTATATCCAATAAATATGCGACATTCGAATATTCAAACAATATTCAATATGGCGACGACTGCATATCTGACAGATATATAAATTAAATAAATGTGACAGTTCTCTGCAATTTACAAGTAAGTACTTAAAATTTGTGCTTTTTTGAAAATATAAACGGCAAGAATGAGGGATAATGACAGTGAAATGTAAAATTTGAGTCCACCAGAAATTATGGAACAAGCCTTAGTAACCACCAACAATTTATTACCAGCTAAACTCGCAAAAGTGCATGTAAAATTTTAACCTCAATTTATGATATAGAATGTTAAAAAAATAATGTTTTATTATGGGGTCGTAGAAAAAATAGTGTATGCAACTCGCATTTAATGGCTATTAAGACACTCGTATTCATTACAATACTCGGCTTCGCCTCGTATTGTAATTTTCTTACTCGTGTCTTAATAGCTATCATTAAATGCTCATTGCATAATATACTATTACATTATTATTCTACATTTTATTATGCCAATCTACATGCTATTTCCTCTACTTTTCTAATATTTATTGCTGATGTCAAAAGTAGCCCAGACTATACTTGTCTAGAAAATCTTCTCATTGATTAGTTTGCCGAATATGTAGTCATATAGTAGGTATAAAGGCCTATGTTACAGATACCAGCAAAATTGTTATTACACCAATGTGGATTAGTAGATATTTATTTACATGCATGTATTTCCGGAATCTAACCATTGAATTGATCTGCAGTAACAATGAAAACAGTGCAGGATTTGAGTTGAAATAACCTTTGCATATATATGTATGCATTACGTTCACAGGTACAACACAAAGTGAATACGTATATGAATCAAACATATTATATTCCCAGAACTTCGTATGTAGTTTGTAATCAGCCTTTATGTGTACTATTCGAAACTGTATTAGAGCTTATACAGGTTAGGAGATGAAAATTGTGTTAAAGGACTTGTACCTATATAATTCAAACATGTTAACAATATAGATTTACATTTATCAATTAATTAAAACATTAACTAATAAAACTGTAAATATATATATATATACAGGGTGGGGCACCTCATTTCCGTCGGTTTATATACGAAAAGCGGTAATATTTTTTATTTTTATTTTTATTAAAGGTTGTGTAGGTTCATTAGGGGCACGTTTTAAAATTATTTTGAAATATACAGAGTGATCCAAAAAAATTTGGCACACCAAAGTTATGAAAATTTAAATGGAACACCTTGTATATTATGGGATATTTTGATGCTATAGGCTAAATTAAGGCCACTTACTGTTATATTCCCTATTCCTAACTCAACCTCTTTTCGAGATATCCACCTATTGGGATATTGCCTATCCAATTCATTTCTTACATATACTTGAAAATGCGCTGGCGCACCGTCTAGTTATAACCACATCCTTTGACGAATTTTAAGTGGTATATTTTCCAAAAGTACAGGCAAATTGTCTCTTAAAAATCGAAGAAACATGCCTATCAATAGTTCTAAAAAATGGGGATTTTCGTCACTGTAGTTATGAAAATTATGTTTATTAACTAATCCGTTATTGTGGAATGATGACTCATCCGAAAAAAGTACAAAATCAAAGAAATTTTCATCTTCACTAAACTTTTCTAAAACCCATAAACAAAATAGGAGTCGTCTATCGTAATCTACTTCCAAAAGTTCTTGGTGTAATTGAATACGATACGGGAAGAAGTTGTGCCTTTTTATAATTCTTCTGACGCTCCGTCTGCTTATTCCACTGGCTTCACATATTTTTCGCTGACTTGTATGCGGATTTTCTGGCAGAGATCCGATAACAAGAAAATCATTTTCTTCATTTCCCGTAATTGGTCTTTGCTGTTCTGGTTTCTGATAACGCACACTTTCCGTTAGTCGGAAAACTTGCAATAAATTTTCTAATGACCGCCTGTCAGGATGACGCCTATTAGGATATTTTTGAGCATAAACTCTTGATGCTAGCAAGCAATTTTCGCCACACTCTCCGATTTCTAAAATCATATCCACCTTTTCGTTTTCAGAGTAGGTTCTCATTTTAAATAATTAAAATTATTTAAACGACGTCGAAAAGCGTTGATGTCTTAACTAATATGTACTGTCACTGTCAAATAATTTATCTGTTTGAAGTATTAATAACAGCGGCAAAGCCTACTTTTGGAAAAAATTGCAAGAAATTAGTGTTTGAAACTGAAAATCCTAAATTACCAAAAAACTATAAGAGATAGGTATAGGAAACCCTAATACAGTTTTAAAAACAATTGAAATTAGAATAATAAATAAATAATAAAAATAAATACAGGGTGTTCCATTTAAAATATGAAAGTTATTTGTATTTAATGTTAGTCAAAACACAAATGTAGTTTTTAAACACCCTGTATAATTTTTAGATATCAACTTTAGCTTATCTTAGAGTCTAAAGCTATGAGTATACATTAAATACAATTTAAAATAATTCGCTGAAATATGGAAGACAGCAATGTCTCTGAAATTTTGATCTACATTTTCAAAAATAGTGAAATATCTCGAAAAGAGGTTGAGTTAGGTATAGGGAATATAACAGTAAATGGCCTTAATTTAGCCTATAACATCAAAATATTCCATAATATACAGGGTGTTCCATTTAAATTTTCATAACTTTGGTGTGCCAATTTTTTTTGGATCACTCTGTATATTTCAAAATAATTTTAAAACGCGCCCCTAATGAACCTACACAACCTTCAATAAAAATAAAAATAAAACATATTACCGCTTTTCGTATATAAACCGACGGGAATGAGGTGCCCCACCCTGTATATAAAGAAAAACAGTATAAGAACTGTTACTATCGGGGTGATCGGTCTCTAATTTAAATGAAACTCATTTGTTCATATCTATATATTTCAATAACTATTTTAAATAAAATAAAAATAAAATAAAACTCTTGAAAACTTTCCACAATTTTTATTTAGTCTTTGCGACATATGTTTCGGTATTGTTCATACCATTATCGAGCGGACACTGACAGGTCAGTTTGTGTAGGGTTGTTATATATGTCGTTGTGTTTATTGTCTCTTTTTACATAAGTGTCTATTATGGGTGTATGTGTGTTTGAAAAGTCTTTGTGTGTGTTCGTTACTTTCTCTTTTCCTTGAATTGATTTTTTAATTTCTAATATTTCTAACAGATTTAATTTCGGTCCCTTGTTTACATTATGTATAAGTTTACAACTATCTATATCGGGGAAATGGAGATTATATATACAATGTTCGGCAAGGCCTGTATTTCTAATATTATGCAATATTGATCTTTTATGTTCTTTTAATCTAGTTTCGATCTTTCTGCCACTTTGTCCAATATAGATAGCTTTACAGTCTGTGCAACTAATTTTGTATACACCTGATTTATCGGTAAGTTTAGTTCTTTCCTTGTTATTGACTAACATAGCATCTAAATTCTTTTTATTTATGTTGACTGTTTTGATACCTATTTTCTTAAATATTCTGTTAATTTTATAATTAATATGTGGAATGTATTGTATAATGTGCCATTTGGTGTTGTCTTTTTCTATTATTTTAGGATAAAAGTGTATTTTGAGTTTTTCTCTTTGTTTGTGTTTAATAATGTCATCTACTATTTTCTCTTTAAATCCATTATTTCTAGCTATGGTTTTAATTATGCGTAATTCTGTGTTGAAATCTTCTTCACTTAGCGGTAAGTTAATTAGTCTGTAAGTGAAACTATGTAGAGCTGCTGTTTTTGTGCGCCAAGATTGTTTGGAATTAGCTGGTATGATTGTATCGGTGTATGTAGGTTTCCTGTATATGTTGAATTTTAACTTTTTGTCGTCTTTTTTGATAGTTAAATCTAGAAAGTTTAATTTTGTTTCTTTTTCTATTTCTATAGTAAATTGGATCTTTTTATGAATAGTGTTGAGATAAGTTAGGAAGTCGCGTGCCTGTCTTTCAGTACCTGACCATATACAGAAAATGTCATCTACATACCTGACCCAATGTTTTATTTGTTTAATGTATTTAGTATTACTCTTAAACAGCTTTTCTTCATAGTCTGCCATAAATATTTCAGCTAGAAGAGGGCTTAGTGGACTCCCCATCGGTAAACCATTTTTTGTGTATAGACTTGGTCATTGAATTTAAAGTAATTTTGATCTATGCATAAATTAAGAATTTCCAGAGTGTGTGTTTTTTCTTTATCTTCTAAGCAGCAGCTCTACATAGTTTCGCTTACAGACTAATTAACTTACCGCTAAGTGAAGAAGATTTCAACACAGAATTACGCATAATTAAAACCATAGCTAGAAATAATGGATTTAAAGAGAAAATAGTAGATGACATTATTAAACACAAACAAAGAGAAAAACTCAAAATACACTTTTGTCCTAAAATAATAGAAAAAGACAACACCAAATGGCACATTATACAATACATTCCACATATTAATTATAAAATTAACAGAATATTTAAGAAAATAGGTATCAAAACAGTCAACATAAATAAAAACAATTTAGGTGCTATGTTAGTCAATAACAAGGAAAGAACTAAACTTACCGATAAATCAGGTGTATACAAAATTAGTTGCACAGACTGTAAAGCTATCTATATCGGACAAAGTGGCAGAAAGATCGAAACTAGATTAAAAGAACATAAAAGATCAATATTGCATAATATTAGAAATACAGGCCTTGCCGAACATTGTATAGATAATCTCCATTTTCCCGATATAGATAGTTGTAAACTTATACATAATGTAAACAAGGGACCGAAATTAAATCTGTTAGAAATATTAGAAATTAAAAAATCAATTCAAGGAAAAGAGAAAGTAACGAACACACACAAAGACTTTTCAAACACACATACACCCATAATAGACACTTATGTAAAAAGAGACAATAAACGCAACGACATATATAACAACCCTACACAAACTGACCTGTCAGTGTCCGCTCGATAATGGTATGAACAATACCGAAACATATTGCTGTGACTCTTGCAAATTTATATATAAATGAAATAAATTTAGTTTATTTAATCAATGTGTAATTGAGAGTCGAGCACGCATCTTAGTGCTAGGCCTTATGCTAGACTAAGATACGATGGATTTTCTGCTGAAAAGTAGGTTAAGCAAAACTTTTACATACAACTAGCTCAGTTTAAAATAAATAATTCTCTCAGGGGCAGAAAATATAAGTAGATTCTCCAAACGATTCTCCTGCTCTTTAATTATCTCCAGGTCAGGTAAAGAAAATAAAATGCCAAATAAATCTTAATATCTAATTTATTAAAAATAAATTTAAACGAATTCAGAAATTTTAATATACAAATATTTACATACAAAGAATCAATAATTCAATCTTTATTCAAATTGATACACCATAATCAATAAAATATTATAAGAAATAAAAATAAGTGAAGTCATAATGTCGTGAAAAACCTATGTCTAAAGAAAAATGTGAACGTGACCATTATGAATTATATTTGTTATAGATACATGTAAACAATCAAAAATAAAATAAATTACACATGATGAATTGTACTGGAATATAAATAACCAAAAATTTTGCGCGATCTACTATTTGCTAACAAAATATAAACATTAAGGACATGGCTTTGCCCTAATTAGTCCTGTCCGGCGCCTTTTCTCGCTCCCAACACAGTACCACCAGATAGCAAATTCACACAGATGAGTATCCCAAAGTTCCACCCTACGAGTATGTCTTTTTCAACTCGTCGGACGCAACCCGAACATACATCACAATGTGCTCACTCCTTAAGGAATATATATATAAATGAAATTTATAGAAATAAAATAATGTTTTTGCATATTCAATAGACTAACTCGGCCCTGATTAGTTCTGCCTGGTGCCTTTTCTCGCTCCCAAACGCAGTACCACCAAGACCAATTCGTGTCTTTCAAATTCACCAGGACTCCATGCTATGAATTAGATAACGACATAATTCATTTCACACATTCCTGATGTATTATTCAACACGTTAACATTGAACACCCAAATACAACAAAAATATACTTGATACACATATAAGAAGAAATAATATATATATATTTAAAATAAACTTTACCTTTCTCGTGAAATTCCAATACAAAAACACCACTTCAAACAAAGAATTTGGTACGCCACTATACACACATTTATAACAAATATTATCTAATCACCTTAACTCTTCGTACATGGTTTCAAACTCATCCATAATGAATTTCAAAAAAAAACTTGCTCACTTATATAAATCCTATATACACATAAAACAAAATTATTAATTTCAAATCCCTTTTGAAGGATAAATAAATTTAAAAGAAAAGTAAATTATACGAAAATAAAATGATTATGCTATCCAAAGTTATCATTACAATTACTAGAAAGTTTTGTCATAATGTATGGCATAGTACCCCTACATGCAAAACAAAACACTCTAGAAAAATAAAATAAAATGAAATTAAATAAATTCAAAATCCGAATTCATAAATAAGGTTATTTCATACATAAATATTTATACAAGAATAACTAGAAATCTCAATGTAATACACGTTGCATGTTATCAAAGAAAATATTACAAGTGTTGAATCTTGTTAAAAATTTCATGTGTCGAAAATCTCAAAAATTATTCTAAGTCCGGATTTAAGAGTAATCCTTTTAAAAGAGGAGGAAGGAGTGGTTTATCACCTACTTTTAGACTATTTAAAGATAGCGGTTCACACCAAGCTATCCCCTGGAAATTTTATCCGTCCGCTCTTTTATGCCTAATTTTCTTTATAAAAACGTCCGGCAATTTTCGGCATATACCGATACCACTTCCAAAATTGTATGTCGACGGTGCTGCCCTTATCGGTCACTTGGAGAAACATCGCATTAACAATCCTTGAAAAAGGTAAACAAACATGTGAATATAAATTCGTCTATACGTTCATGACTCATTCATGCACCTGACGAACAATACTTTTTGCGCCGGTCCACACGGTCGATCTTCGCCGGTGTCAGCATTCTTCGGGCGAGAAACACTTTCTTTATAACAAATAATATTAAAACGTAACATTCAATGCGTAACTTAATATTATGACCTTATAAAAATTTTACTAAGATTCTTTTATTGTTTTACTTAAATAAAAAGAAAGTTTTCGTAAATTATTGATATAGTGAATATTTATATACACATTATAATAAAAATGAATAAAGTAAAAATTAATTTAAATAAAATCTTGAAGTGATCTTGATTATACTTATTTATTTACATATTATTATTTATTCAAGATCACTGCAATATGTCGCAAAGACTAAATAAAAATTGTGGAAAGTTTTCAAGAGTTTTATTTTATTTTTATTTTATTTAAAATAGTTATTGATAAAATGTTCCACCAAGAACCGTCTGCTAACTCAATTAATAGAATCTATATATTTCGTTGCCCTATTTGCAACTTCTTCAGGAGAAATAGATTTGCTGTATGTATGTAATAATCACATCAGATGAAAAGAAAAAAATGATAATCTAATAATTACTTACAACTAGAGTTTTTCTTAATAAGTTACACATCTATTACATCAATTAAAAATACGCAACAAACGAAAGTTAAAAACACATCACAGGACGAACACAACAGCGACCTGATATATGTATAGAATACGGACTGCATATGTGCATGAGAAAACGGGTATCTCTGTTAAAATACATTTACTCGTATACTAAAAATGAGGTGTGGCCACCACACGACTTTCTTATACGTATGAAAGTGTTACTTCCGGTCCGAATTTTGAAATTTCATTTATACAAAAAATATTCCAAATCCAACTCTAAATACTTTTGTACTCTTCATAAATATATATAGAATGACATAATTACGACATATTTGCAAAAAATCGCTATTCGATAAGAGTAAAAGTGGTACTTCCGGTCTGAATTTTGAAATTTTTTTTATACAAAAGATATTTAAAAGTATGTTCTAAATACTTTTATACTCATAATGTACCTGCCTAGAAAGCATGACTTGCGAGATATTCGCAAAAAACTGATTTTCGATAAGAGTAAAACACCTACTTCCGGTAGGAATTTCGAAAAACATTATTAAAACAATTTTTCTCAAATTTAATTTTGAGTACATTTGAATTCTTTATAAATTTGTTTAAACTTAGTAATTGACAAAATATTTGCAAAATTCGATTTTTTCACTGAAGTAAACTACTACTTCCGGTGTGCCGATTTTGCTCAAAATCTAATCAGTTCTTAAGAGGGAGATTATATTCGTAAATACAAAATTTGGAATTGATATCTATAGCGGTTTGACCGCTATCGTGGTCACACACACACACAGACACACACAGAGAGACACACAGACACACAGACATTTTTTAAAAACCACTTTTTTGGTATCAGGGGACCTCAAAACGTGGACATCTGCAAAAATCTCGAGGTCGAAAATTTTCATCATCACAATACTTCCTTATACTACGTATAAGAAAGTAAAAAGTACGTCGATTATTTACCTACGTATGTACACGCGTTTTTGGTTATTTTTATCTATTGTTCATTTTACTTTCTTGTAGGTAGTATAAGGAAGTATTGTGATGACGAAAATTTTCGACCTCGAGATTTTTACAGATGTCCACGTTTTGAAGTCCCTTGATACCAAAAAATGAGGCGTGGCCACCACACGACTTTCTTATACGTATGAGCGTTTCAAACTATACAATTTTAAGAATTTTTTTATACAAAACTTATTCCAAATCCTATTCTAGGTACTTTCATTCGCTTAATAAATCGCTATAGAATGCATACTTTGCAAGATATTATCAAAAAAGTGCTCCTCGCTAAGAGTAAAAGTACTACTTCCGATCCGAATTTGGAAATTTCATATATACAAAAAATATTGCAAATCCAGTTCTAAATACTTTTGTACTCTTGATAAATATATATAGAATGCATAACTTACGACATATTTGCAAAAAATCGCTATTCGATAAGAGTAAAATTGGTACTTCCGGTCTGAATTTTGAAATTTTTTTTATACAAAAGATATTGAAAATTATGTTTTAAATACTTTTATACCCGTAACGTACTTGTCTAAAAAGCATGACTTGCGAAATATTCGCAAAAAACTGATTTTCGATAAGAGTAAAAGACCTACTTCCGGTAGGAATTTCGAAAAACTTTTTAAATAAAATTATTCTCAATTTTAATTTTAAGTATATATGAATTCTTTATAAATTTGTTAAAACTTAGTAGTTGACGAAATATTCGCAAAATTCGATTTTTTCGCAGAAGTAAACTGCTACTTCCGGTCTACCGATTTTACTGAAAAACTAATCAGATCTCAAGAGGGAGATTATACACGTAAATACAAAATTTGGAATTGATATCTACAGCGGTTTGGCCGCTATCGTGGTCACACACACACAGAGAGACAGACAGACAGACACACAGACACACAGCCACACAGACATTTTTTAAAAACCACTTTTTCGGTATCAGGGGACTTCAAAACGTGGACATCTGCAAAAATCTCGAGGTCGAAAATGTTCATCATCACAGTACTTCCTTATACTACGTATAAGAAAGTAAAAAATGAGGTGTGGCCACCACACGACTTTCTTATACGTATAAGTGTTTCAAATTATAGAATTTTAAGAATTTTTTATACAAAAATTATACAAAATCCTATTCTAAGTACTTCTATTCTCTTAATAAATCTCTATAGTATGCATACCTTGCAAGATATTATCAAAAAAGTGCTCCTCGCTAAGAGTAAAAGTGCTACTTCCGGTCCGAATTTAGAAATTTCATATATACAAAAAAAATTACAAATCCAGTTTTAAATACTTTTGTACTCTTCATTAATTTATATAGAATGCATAACTTACGACATATTTGCAAAAAATCGCTATTCGATAAGAGTAAAAGTGGTACTTCCGGTCTGAATTTTGAAATTTTTTTTATACAAAAGATATTGAAAATTATGTTTTAAATACTTTTATACCCGTAACGTACTTGTCTAAAAAGCATGACTTGCGAAATATTCGCAAAAAACTGATTTTCGATAACAGTAAAAGACCTACTTCCGGTTAGAATTTCGAAAAACTTTTTTAAGATAATTTGTCTCAAATTTAATTTTGAGTATATATGAATTCTTTATAAATTTGTTTAAACTTAGTAGTTGACGAAATATTGGCAAAATTCGATTTTTTCGCTGAAGTAAACTGCTACTTCCGGTCTACCGATTTTACTGAAACACTAATCAGATCTCAAGAGGGAGATTATACACCTAAATACAAAATTTGGAATTGATATCTACAGCGGTTTGACCGCTATCGTGGTCACACACACACACAGACACACGGACACACAGACACACAGACATTTTTCAAAAACCACTTTTTTGGTATCAGGGGACTTCAAAACGTGGACATCTGCAAAAATCTCGAGGTCGAAAATTTTCATCATCACAATACTTCCTTATACTACGTATGAGAAAGTAAAAGTGGTTTTTAAAAAATGTCTGTGTGTGTGTCTGTGTGTCTGTCTGTGTGTGACCACGATAGCGGGCAAACCGCTGTAGGTATCTATTCCAAATGTTGTATTTACGTATATAATCTCCTTCTTGAGATCTGATTAGTTTTTCAGTAAAATCGGTAGACCGGAAGTAGTAGTTTACTTCAGTGAAAAAATCGAATTTTGCAAATATTTCGTCAATTACTAAGTTTAAACAAATTTATAAAGAATTCAAATATACTCAAAATTAAATTTGAGACAAATTGTCTTAAAAAAGAAATTCCTACCGGAAGTAGGTCTTTTACTCTTATCGAAAATCAGTTTTTTGCGAATATCTCGCAAGTCATGCTTTCTAGGCAGGTACATTACGAGTATAAAAGTATTTAAATGATAGTTTTAAATATCTTTTGAATAAAAAAAATTTTAAAATTCGAACCGGAAGTACCACTTTTATTCTTACCGAATAGCGATTTCTTGCAAATATGTCGTAAATTATGCATTCTATAGCGATTTATTAAGAGAATGAAAGTACTTAGAATAGGATTTTGAATAACTTTTGTATAAAAAAATTCTTAAAATTGTATAGTTTGAAACGCTCATACGTATAAGAAAGTCGTGTGGTGGCCACACCTCATTTTTTTACTTGATAGCAATGGAAATTAAGTATAATAATAGTCAAAAATTGAAAGATAAATCAAACATCCAACAAATGTGAGTAAATAATGCTTAACTGATTTACGTCAGTCTTAAAATTAATATCCGTTTCAGTTTTTACTTTCTTATACGTAGTATAAGGAAGTATTGTGATGATGAAAATTTTCGACCTCGAGATTTTTGCAGATGTCCACGTTTTGAGGTCCCCTGATACCAAAAAAGTGGTTTTTAAAAAATGTCTGTGTGTGTCTGTGTGTCTGTCTGTCTGTCTGTCTGTGACCACGATAGCGGTCAAACCGCTGGAGATATCAATTCCAAATTTTGTATTTACGTGTATAATCTCCCTCTTGGGAACTGATTAGATTTTCAGCAAATTAGGTCGACCGGAAGTAGTGGTTGACTTCAGTGAAAAACTCGAATTTTGCCAATATTTCGTCAACTACTAAGTTTAGACAAATTTATAAAGAATTCATATGTACTTAAAATTAAATTTAAGAAGAATTTTATTAAAAATTTTTTTCGAAATTCCTGCCGGAAGTAGGCTTTTTACTCTTATCGAAAATCGGTTTTTTGCAAATATGTCGTAAATTATGCATTCTATATATATTTATGAAGAGTACAAAAGTACTTAAAGTTGGATTTGGAATATTTTTTATATAAATGAAATTTCAAAATTCGGACCGGAAGTAACACTTTCATACGTATAAGAAAGTCGTGTGGTGGCCACACCTCATTTTTTTAATATGGATCATCTCTAAAATCAATCTAGTTTTATAGTTTCTTTCAAGGTGTTTTTCTTTTTATACAAAGTACGGTCGATATACAGGGTCGGGCAAAAAGAGCGGAACACCGAATTTATGGCTTAACTAGCACTTTTTCGAAAATTTAACCTAAATTAAAGTTTTTGTATACTTTATGTATTATTTATTGGTGTTTGCAGATTTTCCGTTTTTGTCACATTTTTGGAGATATGATGTCACCGGATAGTATTTTAAATGAATCACCCTGTATTTATATTTTTTTTTGAGTATATAGTTTTTTCCTGAATTCACTAATACCAGGTTTAGTGAGTCTCTGACTTATGGTTTCATAAGAAAAAAATAAAATGTAATGGCACCTAAATACTTATTTAATAAAAAACGAACGACAATAACTGAATCTACGCACATTTATTTACAATAGGTGTTCAAACTGAAAACCTTCGGCTGCCTGACAGTATCCTAATCTGTCAACAAATGACCTTAATGAATTTTGTATCATTTCATGTCACCTTTAAGCGAGAAATGAATTTCATAATCATTTGTTAAAGTTAATGGACGCTTTAATGAATAGAATCTTTAGTTATTGCCGTTCGTTTTTTATTAAATAAATATTTAGGTGCCATTACATTTTATTTTTTTCTTATGAAACCATAAGTCAGAGACCCACTAAACCTGGTATTAGTGAATTCAGGAAAAAAATATCTACTCAAAAAAAAAATATAAATACAGGGTGATTCATTTAAAATACTATCCGGTGACATCATATGTCCAAAAATGTGACAAAAACGGAAAATCTGCAAACACCAATAAATAATACATAAAGTATACAAAAACTTTAATTTAGGTTAAATTTTCGAAAAAGTGCTAGTTAAGCCAAAAATTCGGTGTTCCGCTCTTTTTGCCCGACCCTGTATATTATTTAAACGTTCTTTTCTCAGCTATTTGGTAAAACAATTCTTTTTCATGATTTTCAGCGGCTGTAAAATGAACTCAAAACAAAATAAAAAAATTAAAATGTTTCGATACAATAGATATTATTTTTGCAAATTAATCAACATGAACTTATTAAAATATTAACCGTAAGATATATTTGACAAATATTTTTTTTACAAATACATTGGCGGCAAATATATTGCACAGAAAAATAACATTGGTGTACCTTAGACAACCAAGCAATTATGTAAATGCACCCAACCCAACCCAATACATCTTATTAAATTATCGAACGATATGCTGCTGTCAAATTTTGAATTTCGGTCGGTCATTTACTGTATTATCATGTTTCTGTATTTGTATGATTTCTTGAATATTCCTAGTTTTGTTATTGTATTCTTTGCATTAAATTTTCGTTTCGTAAAATTTAAATTATTACTGACTTGTAAAGGTTATGTGTGTGATTTTTAAAATAACCTTTATCTCGTTTTAAAAGTTTGTATATAACATATTGGAAATTCAGTAAAATGGTCCATTAAGAATACCATTTTACTTGCTTTATTCCTTTAAAAATATTCTTTTTTGAATTCCATCTTATCTAATTTTAAAATATCTGAATTTAATTTGTTACCTCATAGATATCGATAGGATTGCTGTTGATTTATTTTAAACTTGTATTTTCACTTGACATTTTCAAAGATGGATTATCATAAGAAACTGCAATAATTTTGTTTAATTTTGTCTGTTTATTGAAGAATAGTTCAACGAATATTATCTATGCATAAGTATAAACAAAGTAACATTGTTCTAATAAAGTTATTTCCCTACGATACTATTGAATTATAACTGTTTAATTAAGAAAGCAAAACTCAGATTCAAGTAAGTACATGCCTCAGAATTGTACTAAATCATCTGGAAAATTGACATTCCTTATTTGTATTTTAAAAGAAAATATATAGATATATTGTTCTGCTTTTATGGACTTCTTTAAAAACACATACAAACTCTCTCAATCAGGTTGACATAACAGTAGATTGCTGGGCTGTATACTTATATACTATGTCTGTAAATAAGTAATACAAATTTTATGTTTATGCACTTATGTTATAGCTATTGTTGTATTGATATATAAAGTGTTATACAATACAAGTTCACGTAATGTATATATATATATACATATACATAATTCACGAAACGTGACAAAAGTGTATCGCACATACTCAACTTTACCGTTTTCTTATCAGCAATTCTATCAGTTAGGTGGATTATTGTTTTAAGAAAAAAGCCTTTATGAACAACACACTCGAACTTGTAATTGAATTAACCAAATTCTTATTTGCAAAAAAAATCTTACAGATGTATCTCAGGCGTCGCTGTCTGTGAATGAAAAACGGTAAAGGTTTTAAAAATTCCTCTTCTTGTGCCAGATACATAGCGAGATATTATATGCACAACCTAACATTATTTTCAACTATACAGAGTATTCGAAAAGAGATGCGGTTTTCAAGAAACAGTAAAATTTTCCTATTCTGGGCCGAAAAGTTTTATCAAGCCCTTCATAAATTTCACATCATCCGTGCTTTTTTACTAACTTCGTAATCTACTTCGAGTGACTTTATGCCCTTAAAACAAACATGTTACTGCCAGACAAAATGCAAGTGTTTTGTTGGCTAAACATTTCGAGATAACTTCCGTTTCGTCAACGTTTAAAGTGTCATTTTTATCGTATTGACTGATTCAATTGAGTATAACAATTTTTTCTCACTCCTCACTACATGCCAAATCTGGCCAATCGCCTTCACCACACACTGATATTTGAATGATATTATTATTATTAGTAGTAGATTTAATTTCCAGATATTTACACTGTCAAGTCTCACATGCAACACAGAGTTGAAATTCTGGAAAGACACACGATTGACAATGTAAAGTAGTGAAAAGTAATATAATATTGTCAGAAGATAAATAATTATTTCAAATTTAAAAAATCTTGAAATGCATAAACAACTTCCACGAAGACGTCCCCCCAATAATTAGGGCTAAAGCACTTACGGACGCAAACCGCAACGATCGACAAATTGCATCAATAAAAAATATTTCAAATTTAGACAATCTTGAAATGCATTTCTTGTAATCGCTGCGATAGACCTGATACCCTGATTTCGCACGGCAACTTATTCTTTATATATCGGGTCGAACAAATAAATCAAAGCTTTCTTTCATAAATACTTTGCCTTAAAAACGTCCCTAGACGAATCTCTGGGTCCTACGTCAAAAAGCAGACGAATATTTCATTTCTGTCCCACAAATACCCGCTCCCAGTGAACCTCCCCCAAATTAACACACTCTAACTCAGGACGGAATGCACCAAAGCGTAGAAACGTTAAGCAGATTTGTGGGAGAAAGAGTGGGTTTTAGTATAAGAATTGCCTAATAGGACTTCTTAAGTTTACCGCAGATTGTCTCGTTGATACCGCTAGTCAAAATTAAGATTAGCATCATGGTATGTACTAAGGAACCTTGTAGATTGCTCCCTAGGTACTCCCAAGTCCATTGAAAAATCTAAAGTTCGCCTCTGGTGAAAATAAATGTAACACGATTTATTAATGTTGATATCCAGACGATTTGTACTACACCATGCGGAGAATTGACGCACAACAAGAGATATAGACTGTTTTAATAATTCTGGACTATCCGCACAGCAAAAGATGTGTTATCAGCAAGTAATACCGTAAGTCCCGCCTTAGTCAGATACGATAGCAAATCGTTGATAAATAATAAGAATGATAATGAGCCCAACACAGACCCTTAAGGCACACCTGCTTTGAGATTGCCCTCATCATATCTACAACCGGATAGGACACAGATAACCGCCTATCGCTTAAAAAGGATTCAAGGCATGATGACAACGGATCCAGTATACCGACAGCCCACAATTTGTCGACGATATAATAATGAAGGTGGTCAAATGCGCATGAGTGATCAAAAAATAATCCAGCCGTATACTTCCCCGCATCAAGGTTATCCCATATGTAATGCAAAAACTGAATCGATGCTGAAGCAGTGGAGCAGTTCTTCCGATAACCATCCTGTGAATCGAAAAGAATATTATATTTGTTGAAAAACTGAGGATTCTGCTGCAAAAAAACACTTTCAAAAATTTTCGAAAATACCCTTAATACAGATGAAATCTATAGTTATTAATATTTATATAACTTAATTTCTTATATAAAGGTACAACACTAGCTAGTCTGAGATCACGTTGGCACTCACCCAGTGAAACCAACATATTGATAATCCCATCCAAAAGTACAGATACCATATCTACAACACAGAGAGCCTATGTTAAAAAGAACAGTGGCAATATCTTCATTTAGCCTTTTCTCTAAGTAGCGTTGCTTCATTAATATCATTGTTGACACAAGTTGTAAGCCTTTTCAGACTTAAAAAATCATCTTTGTTTCTCAAAATGGTCGACAACGTGGTCCTTTCAATAACAAAATCGCGTCAGTAGGCTATAAACTACCATCGATCAAGCAATTTAATCGGGTATAAAATGTGAAATATGGAGAAAATCGGGTATCACTCTGTTATCGAGTTCCTTACAGAACAAGGAAAGTGTCTGTTCATACTATACTGGAAAAGATGTCATCGGTTTATGGGGATTTTTTCCCGGAAAAAAACTATGGTTTTTAATGGCACATTCGCTTTAAGCAAGATAGGCAATCACTTGAAAATGACCCACCAAGCGACTTATCGAAGTGACCATTCTAGAACTTGTTGAAAAAGTAAAAAAATAATAATGGAAGATGCTCGGCTAAAAAGGACAACACTCGCAGAAATGACTGGAGTATCTGATACAATCATTTTGAAAATCCCTCATGATCATCTTGGTATAACTAGGATCAACGCAAGATGGGTACCGAGAATGCTCATGCCGCAGCAAAAACAACAGCGCGTAGAATGTTCCCGTGCGTTTTTAGACCTATAGAGGTCAAAACTAGGATGAAGCTTGGCTTCATCATTATGAACCTGAGTATGTGGTGGCATAAAAAAAGCACACCACCACCCAAAAAGTTTAAGTTGTTAGAGTCGGCTGGAAAACTAATGGCTACAGTTTTTTGGAATTCAGAAGGAATTCTCTTAATTGATTACAAAGATTTCCGTTTCCATAACTGGAGAATATTACATTTCAATCCTAGAGCGGTTAAAAGAAGTCATTAAAGAAAAAAGAAGGAATTTTTTTTGCACGATAATGCTCCAGTCCACAAGAGATGTGTTGCGCTGACTACCATGCATAAAGTCAGCATTCAGCATCAATATTTTAAATCACACATCCTGTAGTCCAGACTGGGCCCCTAGAGATTTTGAGCTGTTCCCTAAAATGAAAAAAGAGCTGCGTGGAAATAATTTCCACGCGATGAAGAAGTAAAGGACGCAGTTTCAACGTATATTTAAGACAAAGATAAAACTTTTTTTTAAGAAGGCATACGTAAGCTAATTGAAAGATCTGAAAAATATATAGGGTCGCCGTTGAATATATTGAAAAAGAAAAATAATGTTTATTTTCACTCATTTCGCGAACTTAAAAACATTCTCTCGTAACTTGTGTTCTTTCATAAAATTGTTCTACAATAAATTTTTCCATTTTGTGATTTCTAAATACAGAATTAAAATTAATGTCAAAAGTATGCGAGGGTACTGTCACGTGTATAATTTTTTTTTAGGCCAGCAAAATGCAACTACTTTAAGACGAATGGGTATAGGTATACACGGTGAAAGTAAATATGCATATGTTGTTAAGCTTCGTATAATAGAGACCGTGAATGCTTAGTTTTAAAGAAGCCCGGCAGTAAGTTTACGTTACAACTGTATCTAAAATCAGATATAGTCATAAAGGAGTCATTTCTTTTTGATTTTTTTGAGTGCCCTTCTGGTCGCTTTTTTTTCTTCTTCTTTCCACTCGGTCAAGTAAGTAATACGCTAATGAATAATTCACATCAAATCAGGGAAATACGACCGACGTACATTTAAAATTAAGAAAAACTCAAAAGGAAAGGCGCAATAGGTACGGAATACTGGAATACTGGTACTCGTATATGTATTTACTTAAAAAAGGGTATTTACGAATATTTAGCGTTTAAGAGTTTAAGTGTCTCTATTTTCTTTTATACATAAAAACACAAATAACGTATTCATGTTGTATGATGATTAGGGATCGGGAGTTAGGTTTACATTCCAGGTCTGGACTTAAAGGAATAATGTAATTCGAAATTGGGCACACTAATAGCAGTAATACGTACGTAACAAGGTTACATTATGTATGTAATGTTCTAATGTACAGTCGCGAACATGGAAAACGGCACACTTATTTTACATCTCTATCTTTAAATGACATTCAATGACAGTTCTAAAGTTATATGTCTGAGTTATTGCAATAACATTACTACAACGAAAATATTTATTATTAAGTACACTAACTTTCATTTTATTTAATATTTCGTTATAGCTCCATTTCCAGCAATAACTATCTCCAGTCTATGTGGCATAGATTCACATAGCCTGTCAATATAATCGTTTGATTTGTCATCCTATGCTGCGTTCAGGATATTCAATAGTTCGCTTTTATTTCGAAGTCGCACGTGCTATTTTTAAATGTTCCTCATCAGCAAACCCCATACATTCTCTATAATATTTAAATCAGGGCTATTGCTCAGCCAATTGAGAACATTAATGTTATTTTCAGCAAATGAATCAGACACTATACGAGAACTATGTACAGGGCAGTTGTCCTGTTAGTATATATAGTTGCCTTCTGGAAATAATTGTGTAACAAAGAATATCATATCATATGCCCCACATATTAACCGAAAAACGTCCACTCTTGTTTTATTTATTTACGTATTTTTCCACATATCGACTACTTTTGGGCCTATAAACTCTAATTCTGCAACTATGAGTAGATTGATGTACTTTTTCGTCCATAAAGACACCATTATTAAAAAAATGTTGATCTATGTTAATAAATTCAAGAGCAAATACTACACATTCTTCTTTATGTCGATCAATTAATAAAAAATTTCGAGCAGCCGCCGAATGTCTTAAACCACTTTCTTTCAATCGACGCCTTTTCAGTGTTAATCGAAGCGGGACAGTTTGCTACCTCAACTGCTTTAATAGCCGATATAAAAGGATGTTCGATTACTTCCAAACTAATATTGCATTTTGTTCTACTGTAGATATCCTTTTTGAACCAGTACCCTTTTTCCTTTCAATTGTACTTTCCCGATTCCGTTTTACTACTATTCTTCAAACAGCACTTCTACCAATTCCAAACTCTTGTGCAACTTATCTACTCGACCATCCCTTTGCAATTCTTTCTAAAATTTTAATTCTATCCTACAAGGTGACGTGGCATTTTGAATGTGCGACAGTGTGATAACATACAATAATGACATTGCAACGGTGACTGCACGCACATAGCTGAATTTCTGGCATTTTGGTATTAAGACATGGCCAATTTTCCATGCTCGCGACTGTACATATTACCCGAATAGCTAGAATTCGACGGTATTCAACTTCGATGCAAAATTTGTAATGTATTACTGCAATAAAATATGTGTCACCGGATACACACATAAAGTACGTAGTGCTATATCTGCAACTACTATGAAAAAAAGCATTTAATCCGGATCTACTTGAAGTGCTAGTAGCGTGTAACATTCCATGGAATTCGGTAAATTATCCTGCGTTTAGTCATTTCTAACAAAATTGTGTTAAAGACAAATATAGTGACTTGCGTGTGCCGACGGAATCCATCTTGAGAAAATATTATTTGTTGCCGATGTACGATTATTAACGAAATTAAGACTTCAATTGTCAATGAAATAAGCGATAAATTTATTTGGGTGTCAATTGATGAAACTACGAATGTTAAAGGACGCAATACTGCATATGTTTTGGTTGGGGTGATAGACAACGACACGGCAATGTCTACACATCGACTCGCATCTAAAACACAAAAAAGAACTAATGCAGAATCCATATCATATTACGTAAGTTCGTGTTTGAAACCGCTGTGAGGTGGAAAAAACGATGAAAATAAAATATAAAAATGTTAAGCGGTTCTAATTAGTATTTCAGAAATTTGTACTGCACGCCGAATTGTTGACTTGTGTATTAATAAAGAAGTAGACTTTTCCGAACCGGGGATAAACATGCAAGTACTAAAAACTCTATATACTTTAAATATCTATCACAACGGTAGATGTTGAACGGTCGTTTTCAATGTATAAATGTACTTACATTAATTTAAACTATCAACGTGACACACTGAACAGTCAGGATGTGTGATATATTTTCTTTACTGTTCTTTGGTCAGCACTTGGATTTTGATTCGCGTGAGAAAAGTATCAAATCGGGATTCATGATGTCCTCGATGCAACCCCGGTATTGACATCATGTAAACCTGACTTCCGATCCCTAATGATGATTTTTAAAGCGCCTATTTATTTTAGTCATTTATTATTTAATGTTGTATTGTAATAATTTAATAATTGGCATCCATAATGTTCTTTTTTTGAAATTTGCTAATTGTAATATGTATTTGTAATAAATAATTACGGTTATAGACTTTCTTTTACTTTAACAAGTAAAGTACAGCATACGTAATAATCAGCTAAATTTATTTAAATCCTTACTACTATAGAAAATGGATGAAATATTATCTCGGACGAAAGAACCAAGATGGATAATTAACATGAAACTTTGACTTGCGTGGCACGTAGCGATTCAGAATGGAGTGTAAATAATAATTGTTAATAAAATTATAAATGATGTTAATTCACTACTATGAAAATTTCTAAGTAATAATTACTAAATTAATGATATACATCCACTGTGATATTGTCAGTATACAAGAACGAACAAGATACACTTTATATTTACATTATTACCTCCTTATATTGACTTCCAATTGTAAATAAAACTGTAATTTTTTAATCACACTGTATCGGCACATTAATATTGTTTAATATTTTGTTATTAGGTAACAATCATTTACATAAATATAATTTATTATGGCAGGTGAATGTATTTTGTACATACGTGTTATGACATAAATTTATAAAATAGCTTATAGTTACAGATAATAAATCAAGATTCATTCAGTCATAAAATGCCTACAAATGAGGTCAAAGAAATTTACCGTAATTTGTATGGTATACGGTATTTAAAAACTGGGTATAATCCAAGTACAGATTATATACTACCATCATTTTAACGTATATTAACACACAAGTTTATATTTCAGATAGTGATTTTTATATAGATAGGTAGGAAAACAATAATAGAAAGAAAGGAGAAAAAGAAGAAATGATACAAACAGAACAGATAAATTCCTCCTGCGAATGCATTTTTTAAAAGAAATTGTAAATAATTGAAACAACAGGTCTCAGCGAGGATCTGTAACATGTCCCATCATAGTGGAAAGAAAATCAAATAAAAAAAATCTATCCTAATATAAGAAATAAGAGAAAGATCATAGGAGAAAGTAATTTTTCTTTACTGTTTAATAATAATCATCATGTATAATTATAGTATAATGTACCTTAAGGAAAACAAAAATATGAAATTAAATGCGACTTGCATACACTATTTTTTCTACGACCCCATAATGAAACATTATTTTTTGAACATTCCATTTCATATATTGAGCGTACATCTTTGCGAATTTAGCTGATAATAAATTGTGCGTGGCTCTAAGGCTTGTTCCATAATTTCTGGTGGAGTCAAATTTTACATTTCATTGTCATTATCCCTCATTTTAACCGTTTATATTTTCAAAAAAGCACAAATTTTAACTACTTACTAGTAAATTGCAGAGAACTGTCACATTTAATTAATTTTTATATATGTCAGATATGCAGTCGCCATATTGAATATTGATTGAATATTGGAATGTCGCATTCCTATTGGATATAAACTTGTATCTTAATGGACATCATAAAGTTTGTAGGACGAAGATGGCACTCAAATAAAAAACATATGTCTGAGCTTAAGCCATATTATCATACTCGTAATAGAACCTTGATTTTTAAAAATTATTTTGACGGTGTCATAGTGGTATCAATAAATATGTCATTTGATTTAAAGATACAATAAAACAACAAGCTGATTTGGTATTCAAGATTTTATTAATAAAAAAAAACGAAATTAAAGCATTGAAATTGTTGTCCATTATTTTCAATTTGCTGGCGTTATTAATACACATTCTTCAATAATTCTTTGCTGCAGATCTTGCAAATTAACAACAGGAGTTTTAAATATTCTATTCTTTAAGTGAGAAAACACAAAAAAGTCCATAACTCACGAAGAAAAGCAATATTTTGTTGTGTTGTGTGTGCAGTTGCACCATCTTGCTGGAAGCAGCCATATTGTAATTCATCTTCGTGCAGCTGTTCAATAACTTCATTCAAAATATTTCTATACCTTACGGCATTAATTATAAAATTTAAAAAAATAGGTCCAACAATTCTTCGACGAGAAACTGCCAAACACTAAGTTTCGCAGAAAGCAGAAACAAAACAAAAATATGAGGATTTTCACAACTTCACATCGGAGTATTTTGGAAATTTTGGAAATTGACGTACCCTGAAAGATGAAACCACGCAAGTCATTATCTTGCATTAAATTATTTGCGAACCACTGGCAGTAAGCAAAACGTCTAGGGTAGTCTACCGGCAAAATAGCCTGATGTGAAGTCTTTCTTTACAATTTTCTGGCATGTCCTATAAGAAAGTCCAATCTCTTTAGAAAGACGCCTCAAAGGTTTAGTGGTTTCATTTTCCATACCTTGACGAACATCATTTATAACTTCTTCCGAATTCCGAATTCTGAACGAACAGTTGCGCTACCACTACCAGTACGTGATTTATGACAAACAGAACCAATCTCACGAAAAACACCAACACAATTGGAAAGGCAATTATAACATTTTTAGGGAATTACAGCTAACCCTGGAAAGTGCTCTCTGAAATCATCAAAACATGCACGCTGGCTGTACACCCAAATTCCATCAATTCGCACTCCAGTTCGAAAATAGGCTTCAATCATGTACGTTTTTTGCATTCTACAGTAAACCATATTTGAATTTATTCAAACTCGATGTTCAAACTTGCTTTCTAGCAGTTCTAGCAGTTCTAGCACATTAATTGATGACAGTCAATGTCAATGATAAAACCGTTAAGTTATATATATATATATATATATAATTACAATTGGTTATTTCTTTGCCGTAATTTCAACAATACAAAAGATACTTTCTTGGGAAGTTTTCATAGTAAACTACAATTCACCTTAGAAATCGAAAACCAGGGATCAATGAATTTTCTAGATATGACATTGATAAGACATAATAATACTATTTTAACCAAATTTTTTCAAAAACCAACGGCGTCAGGCAGATATGTAAACTTCAATTCTTGCCAACCGGATATATATAAAAGAAATGTAGTCACAGCTTTGGTTGACAGAGCAATCAGATTGACAAGTGCAAAATTCAGAAAAGACATACTAAATAATATCAAGAGTATGTTACAAAATAATGACTACCCACTAAACTTCATTCAAAAGATAATAAAACACAGACTACACAAATTCTATAACCAAAACAAATACAAAACGAAAGACAAAACTCAATCTAACACGAACAAATATGTCTGTCTGCCCTATATTCGAGGTTTAACTGAAAAATTAAACAAAAGTTTAGCTCCATACAACGTAAAAGTAGCTCACAGAAACCATAATAATATAAAACATTTGTTTACTAAAACCAAAAACAAAGTACCAATTATGCAAGAAACACATGTTGTATATAAAGTTCCTTGTGCTAATTGCAATGGTATATACATTGGCCAAACACAACAGCATATAGCAGAGAGATTAAAGGGTCATAAATACGCTAACAATGTTACGTCACTAAAAAAACATTGTAACACCACAGGACATGGTTTTAATTTTGACAAAACAAGTATATTGAGCAAAGCAAAAAATACCAAAGTACGAAACGTGTTAGAAATGATACATATAAAGAAGGAAAAACATGCGGTGAATGATCGAACAGACATCAATGGACTATCCGACATTTATTTCGGAATTTTTTGATTATTGTATTAATTGCTAAGTTGATAACGGCTTATTTTAAGTAACCCTTGTATATACGAATAAATATTTCTGTGTGCGTTTATTTTTGTCTGGTTTTTCTTTTTTCTCTCTTTTTCTTTTATTATGTTTTTGACACAAATGCAGATGTTGGAGTTTCTCTGTTCAAGGTTTAATACAAAAATAACATCGACCACGAATAGATTTTAGAATACACTAATTTTGAAATTACAAAACAATACTAACAAGAAAATAAAAGAGACAGCTAAGGGTAATAATGAAGAAAAGAAAAACAAATAAGTCTAAAACCCTATTATTAATGTGAAGATAAACAAAGCTAAATGTAAGTTGATTTTATAAGTATATGTTCATCGGTCATACAATGTTTATATATTATATGTGAAACTTGTTTTTATTTATTGTACAGAGTGTTTTATACAAACTAATGAAAGTCAATAGATCTAATTTTAATTATTTGTAAAGTATAAGTAAAAAAAATTAAATTGTCCTTTTTTAAACAATTTCAGAATGTCTGATGAAAACATGAAATAAAATGTTGAAACGTCACAGTTATATGTAGTAGTTTTCTTAATTCATGCCGCTATTCCCAAGAAAGTATCTTTTGTATATATATATATATATATATATATATATATATATATATATATATATACGTGGCTTAAGTTCGGACATATATTTTCTATTTCAATGCCATGTTCGTCCTAGAAAATTTTATTATTATTGTTACACGTTTACTTATATTTATTGTATAAATAAGTTTACTTTTCTGTTCAAGTAATTCTAAATATTTATTTACCCTCTTCAATCAAAAATCCTGTTGCTGATGCTATAAAGACGAACTTTGCTTTAAACTTTATTATACCAGAACTATATCGAAGAATATTTTTAATTGTCCAAATGCTATAGCCGAATTACATTACGTTGTTTCTTCAAAACCTCATTTTTTCATTCTTTCTGTAATTTAACTTTCTTTTTATCATATTTTATACACACGTAGGTTTTTAATTTTTTTCATTATAGTTACATAAAACTATACTTTTTATATTCTAGGCTTGCTTCTAATTTCCTTCCTAATATGTCTTCATTTATTTTCTAAGCACCTAAAACAGTTTTAGTTAAATATTTGTCTTCTATGTTATGTTGATCAAAATGTATCAATTCAATTTATCGTTTGAAGTTTGAACATATTTCTTTCTACATCTACATTATCTATCAATTTAGTACTTTGCCATTCCAAGTTTTCTAATCCAATATTCTGTGTTTCAACATTTAATTTTAAAATTATATAGTTATGGGTAATTAAGTTTGTATTCATATATTGTCAGATAATGATGAATAAGGTACTCTTTTAAAAAGCTTTTCCATAATGTATGCACACTTTATCTAAATTGCGCCAGAATTGTCCTATTTTATACAGGTTCGTATCTTTAGTCCCATGTAAGTCTGCTTGTAGTAATCGGTTTTTCAAATAATAATATGAACAAAGCCGAGGATAGGTTTCTTGGTACCTTTGTTAATTGCTATGTTATGTAGGTATGTTCTGACCAATCCTTGGTCTTTATTTGGGAACCCATGAAATTCCAGTTTATCAATTAGTGTTTCTTTAGATACACTACCAAAAGCGTATACCGCAGACGCAGTTCTTGATAATTTTTGAAATGCGTGTACGTTTGGACCTCCTTTTTATACGCGGGCTGGAAGAAGATGTACGAAGTAAACCAATTTTCTTTGCCAATTTCATAATAAGATACTCAGTATGGTTTCAAAAGTTAGTTTTTTATCAATCAATTATATTTGCATACAGTGCATCTATGAATACCAGCAATTAAAATGTTCGATTCTTGTAATGCAGTACCACTAAATCATAGCATAGTCATGTTAGAGCTTATTATTACATTATATTTCAATGGTTATAGCTTTTTTGAATTTATATATCTCCCTGGAATCCCATAACTTTCCAGTTTGGGCTCACTGATGTTTTTTATGTGTATTACACCTTCGACTTGTCCTATTTCGACTTAAAGATTTACTTTCCCATTAGCACGTACAATGATGCGCTTCATTTCCAAAATAACTAGCATGTCATAGTTAACTGGTGTATTGATTTTAACTTATCTATAGATGGTAATCTCCTATATCGGATATTGGTATGTAGCCCTGTGACAAAATGTGAAGACATCTGAGATTTTGTTTTTCATTTTGTCAAATTTGAAATCAATTGAGCTTTTCTACTCATGTGTCAAGGATATGAATGACGATTTCTAGATGTTTAGGATTTGTGTTACGTACCATGATAATTTTTCATGAAGACCATGTTTTAGAGTTTCGTTCTTATAGTATACATAAGCTTGAATATGCATGTCTTCTATGGCAGCCCCAATATTTATTATTTTACTATTATTATTATTGTACTTGCGATTCTCAAATGAGAAATTTCTAAACTAAGTATTTGCTTTTATATTGACCACATAGACCCTCTGTAACGATATGGGATTTAGTGTTGGAGTTTTTGCCATAAGCGTCACGTATCCCATTTCATATGGAAACAGACCAATGCGTTTGTTAAAGCTTAAGAACTGTTTGCGAAATTTCTTCTGTGTGCCTAGAATTTCCACCTGACATGAATGTACTTATTATTTACCGTCTCCTACAAATAATTTGTATCAATTTCCCCAGTTTTCATAATGTTTAGAGCAGCAAATTCTACATCGCCACGAGGAAGACATTGTCAACCTACGTGCCATGTGCCATACGAACCCAGAAAATATAATCAACAAAGAAATTATGTCGAATACATAAAAAACAAGAAATAGAAGGATATTGGGTAAATTCCGCTGTAGAGCAACCGTAGATACGTGTTTCTGATGACTGAAACACGTGTCTACGGTTAACTATTGCGAGAATATTACTCTTTTCAATGGTACTTCATGGACTATTTCAAAATTGGTATTATTAATTAAATTATTGCATTTTCTTTGTAAGTTAGTGAAATGTGTATTGTTGTATATTTAGAAATATACAAATGAAAATAATTAACGCCCGAACCAAGGTAAAGCAGTGATAATAATATCGGGTAAGCGGTCTGTATGGAAAATAAAACGACTTTTTTGTCTAAATCTCAATATTTCGCAATCTATTTTTATTGCATCTTCAGGAGAATAAACTATATCGTTATTAAATAAAACAAATAGACATAATGATGTTAAACAGCGTGTCTATAACTTAAAATAAAATCTGTTGTGTTTACATGTGCCATTCTTCAAACATATGCATTAATACACATAGATGTTTGCAGTTTCGGAAATACAGTCGATAAAATAACATTATTTTTATTATTGTTTTTAATTCGTAATAATTTGCAATACAACTTGCTAATGTTAAGCCAGTTATTTTTAATTTGTGACGTGCTGTAACCGTTTAATTATTTTAATATGCATAAGTTTTGAAAAAGATGTGAATAAACATCGAAACGTCAGCAGTAATCACGTTTTTTTAATTTTAACCTAAAAACCACATACCCAAGAATACATACTATTGATTATTTATAAATATATGTATATGTAATATGACAAATAAGGTATATGTTAAATAAAAGTCATCTATCCATCTAATACTATATTGTAAATAGAATCAATAAATAACTTGCGATATAAATCATTATCAATATTTCTGAGAAAAAGCTCGTATTTATTCCTTTCTTTAATTCCTCTAAACTTCGTTTTTAACATCAATTTAATACTAATCTTTTTCTAGCAGCTGAGGATACCTGTTTAAGTTTTACCCAACCTTGCTTTCTTTTTCGTATCTTTCTTACGGGTAGAAAAAAATCAAATTATATGTTTAAGGCTTTGCGTGACGATTATTATACCAATTACACTTTTCAAGGAGATATGCCACACCTAAGCGATGAGAAGAGCCATAAAATTATGATGGAGAATATTTTTCATATTCAGAAACTATGTATGAATTTAAGTGCCAAAAGAACAAAAAGAAACTAATCGGAATATGAATGTAGTATATGGTGGGTCCAAACGGTTGCATGATGGTAATTGTTCAGACTATTCGAGAAACGAGAAAATTACAAGAATATCCTTTGAGTGCCTGCATATGTAAATGCATTTCTTTCTTATAAGTTGCATTATAAGTACTTTAAAAGATATATGTATACAATCACTTTATTTTCTTTTTGAATTTAGTGATATAAATCATAAGAATTGACACTTATTGTTACAATAGATGTGGGTATTGAATAATTTTACGCCAAAAAAGTGATTTGAACATTTTCTCTGTGATTAATAAAAGTTATAATGAGTTTAAACTGAAAACTGTTGGAATTCTGGTTTTAAAGCTTGCGTTTAAAAGGATGGATATTGTTTTGGAAGCGTCTGTGTTAAGAAAGTGAATCAAAACAGCAAGAATGATTTGGAAAACTACATATAATTTCATATATTCAAGTGTTATATATTTTACAAATATGTTACACTTGAATATATTTATGATCATGGCATAACGGGCTTATGTATAACCAAAACAAAATCACGACAGCCGACACAAATCACATGTTTTCTCTAATATTTGTAATTTGTAATTTTTATCTTGAATATTTTGTAAATAATTAAAATTTATATTCATTCATTTATTCGTGTATACCGGGTGTCCACACGAAAACTTTATATTGAATTATTTCTGGTGTTTTTGAAGACAAAAACTTGAAATTTTGGGTGGTTGTTCAGGATATAGGGGGACAATGAATAGTGTATTTCATATCGCCCCATCGGGTCACCCGCCGCCGCCGGCCACCCCCACTCCAATATTTTAAATGACACCCTGTATTTTTTTTTGGTGGTTTTGAAAGAACACAATTTTCTTGATATTCCTATGTGAAAAAACTAGTAATACACATTATGACATTTATGAGATATTTAAATTTAAAAGTTTCAGATATCAGAAATTATTAACTCCGAAAAATCATAAGTTAGTCATGGAAATAGTTTGCTTTAAATTAGAATCGTCAAAATTGTGACTTTTGTGTTTCATTAATATTAATACTTGTAAAATTGTTCTTAAAGTTTCGGCTTTTTCGCTGAAATGGTTTATACTCTTGAAGAGAGAACTGAAATAGTGATTTTGTATGGGATTGCAAACAAAAATTATTCCCAAGCGGCGACGTTATTCAATGAAAACCATCCAAACAGAAACGTATCTGTTGCTTATGTCAGAACGCTAATAGAAAAATTTTTGCAAACTGGATCTGTAAATAATAAAAAACGGAATACGAATAATTGTGGTGTACTAAATGAAGCTATGCAACTAGCAGTTCTTGGGCATATTAATTTAGACCCAGAGCTTTCGTTGAGAAAATTATCCGAAGTTTCGGGAGTGCCAAAATCAACCTGCCATAAGATATTAAAATTAAACAAAATGCACCCTTATAAAATTCAACTTCACCAAGAGTTGGGTGACGGTGATTTCGACAGAAGAGTCGACTTTTGTGAAATAATGACAGATATGATTCGGCAAAATGGAAATGTTTTGCGAAGTATTTGCTTTAGTGATGAAAGTTGCTTTTACTTAAATGGTCTTGTGAATAGACACAACTGTCGATATTGGAGCGACGTAAAACCCCATTTTTTCCGAGAAGGCAACACACAATATCCCCAAAAAATTAATGTATGGGCTGGAATTCTTAATAACCAAGTAATTGGCCCGATATTCTTCCAGGAAAATTTAAATGGACCTAAGTACTTACAATTTTTGGAAGAGCTAATACATCCTCTTATCATACAGTGTCTAGAAGAAAACTTGAATGAAATAGAGGAGGAGCAATTATATTTTCAACAAGATGGAGCTGGGCCACATTACTGTTTAGACGTTAGGAATTATTTGGATAATATTTTCCCAGGACATTGGATTGGACGTAGGGGCTCTATTGAATGGCCAGCTCGCTCCCCCGATTTAACTCCCCTAGATTTCTTTTTGTGGGGACATTTGAAGTCTGTTGTTTATAAGACACCGCCACAATCAATAGCTGATTTACGTAATAGAATAACAGAGGAATGTCGAAATTTAACGCCACAAGTGTTCGAAAATGTTAGAAATGCTTTTGAAAATAGACTTTATTTATGTTTAAATGTAAACGGTGAACAATTTGAGCATTTAATTTAACTAAAATGTTGTGAATAAATCTTGTTTTAAGTATTTCCATGACTAACTTTCGGAGTTAATAATTTCTGATATCTGAAACTTTTAAATTTAAATATCTCATAAATGTCATAATGTGTGTTACTAGTTTTTTCACATAGGAATATCAAGAAAATTGTGTTCTTTCAAAACCACCAAAAAAAAATACAGGGTGTCATTTAAAATATTGGAGTGGGGGTGGCCGGCGGCGGCGGGTAACCCGATGGGGCGGTATGAAATACACTATTCATTGTCCCCCTATATCCTGAACAACCACCCAAAATTTCAAGTTTTTGTCTTCAAAAACACCAGAAATAATTCAATATAAAGTTTTCGTGTGGACACCCGGTATATATATACAGGGTCGGGCAAAAAGAGCGGAACACCGAATTTATGGCTTAACTAGCACTTTTTCGAAAATTTAACCTAAATTAAAGTTTTTGTATACTTTATGTATTATTTATTGGTGTTTGAAGATTTTCCGTTTTTGTCACATTTTTGAAGATATGATGTCACCGGATAGTATTTTAAATGAATCACCCTGTATTTATATTTTTTTTTGAGTAGATATATTTTCCTGAATTCACTAATACCAGGTCTCTGACTTATGGTTTCATAAGAAAAAAATAAAATGTAATGGCACCTAAATATTTATTTAATAAAAAACGAACGACAATAACTAAAGATTCTATTTATTAACGTCCATTAACTTTAACAAATGGTTATGAAATTCATTTCTCGCTTAAAGGTGACATGAACTTTTAATGCAGCATTAACTTTTTTTAGAATCTTTAGTTATTGTCGTTCGTTTTTTATTAAATAAATATTTAGGTGCCATTACATTTTATTTTTTTCTTATGAAACCATAAGTCAGAGACCCACTAAACCTGGTATTAGTGAATTCAGGAAAAAAATATCTACTCAAAAAAAAATATAAATACAGGGTGATTCATTTAAAATACTATCCGGTGACATCATATCTCCAAAAATGTGACAAAAACGGAAAATCTGCAAACACCAATAAATAATACATAAAGTATACAAAAACTTTAATTTACGTTAAATTTTCGAAAAAGTGCTAGTTAAGCCATAAATTCGGTGTTCCGCTCTTTTTGCCCGACCCTGTATATATATATATATACTTGGAAAGAAGTCTCTGCTGTCTGAATGAAGAATTAAAAGGAATCGTTAGGGGATCCAGCATAAAAAAACATCTACAGTTACAAAGTTCTCTATTTTTTGCCGATATTTCGCATTACATACTAATGCTTCTTCTGGGCTTAACTACAATATTAATATGAATTACAGTATTGAAATTTAAAGTAGTAATAAAATAATCTATTTAATATTAAAATTGACTCACAATTTGAACTTTTTTGAGAGAGAATCGCATCTGACTATGAACTATGTTGTTTTACGCAAATCGTTTCAGATAACATATTAAAAAACTTTTTTAAAAAACTGGTACATATAAATTTAAAAAACAGATACGTGTGTTAATAGAGTATTAAAACGGACAAGAACATGTTTACCCATTGACAGGTGACAAATCAATGAATTGATCTGTAAGCACAGTATATAGCTATGTAATAGAAACAGTAGTTTCTCTCGAGGGAAATAATTGTCCTCCTACCGACGACCTTGAACCGACGCGTGCGTGAAAATTTCTGAATGCGCAGTAGTCAGCCATCAGCTGTTGAGTTGGCGGGATTATTTGATGCGAATGCTGGGCATGCAATTTGTGAATGGCCGTTAATATAAGTTATGCTGTACACCAATTATACAAAATGTTTGACAAAGAATTTATTATGAACACTAATTTTACAAATTAATGGGTAGTTGTACTCAGATTAAACAAGGCATTTGTAAAACTAAATTATACATTCTTTTGGCATTTATAATTAACGTCAAATAAATTTATTAACACATTATTAATTTAGAATTTGTGTTTAAAATGTGTGTCAAAAATGTTTGTTTGATTATTGTGCATTTCCTTGAAACATTTCCATATAATTTAATGGATGCTGACGTACTTCCAACATTTTTGACAAACAAATTGTTTTTTATAATTAGTGTGCACGCAGCATTACGTTTTATCAATAATTGTAGTGTTTCGTTTCGCGAATACTTGGAACAAAAATGCCCCATTATTGTTGTGCACCTCGGTGCAAGAATACTTCGAACAATTCTAAATTAAGCTTTTTCAGGTTTCCGAAAGAACCAATGCGGTAAGATCCTCAGGCGCATTAAAATGTCCTCAACTGTTAAAATGTGCATATTGTGTATTGTAGTTGTGAATAATTACTGAAACTTCATGACAAATTCACCACCACCAACGCAAAATTTAATTTTTGAAGATTGATTACCGACAATGGGAAAATATAACTGAACAAAATGCCTTCACTTATTTTATAGGTTATTTGGGACACAAATGTTTTGAAAATCATAGTTTTCCAACAATTATACGTTTAAAACACAAGAAATGAATGAATTCAAATTTTACACTTATTTTAAGGCATGTCCTAACTTTGTGAAACAGCTTTACTAATTTGGCAACGCCCGACCATAATTTCAGTATACCTATATATAAATACCGCATTAGGAAAAAGCCTTCTGTGAATTTTTTTCTTCATTTTCCTTCGAACCAAATGTTAGCTTTAAATTAAAACAGAAGTTGGAGGAGATATCATATAAACATCCCTGCGAAAATTTTCCTACTGAATTTTTGATAAAGATATTTATTCGTGTAAGAATTTTTTATACTTTGAAATTTTGCAATAGAAATTTCAAAGTTAGTGGCAATTCAAATATAATAACAATTTTACAACACCATTGATGAATTGTGTCAAGAAATTTAAGTAATCTTTAGGTTAGAGGAGCCTTTTTTTGTGTTGTACGTATAATGTATTACATTTTAAATGCGTGTGTAATATGTACTTAATAAAAAGCAGTGTTTTATCATCGTTTTTTGTATTATTGATATAGCTTTTTCATAATTTTAAAAATAGATTAACATAATTATCTCATAAACGATTTGGTTCTGCGTCACTGGCTTATTCCTGAATAGAAAAATTTACTACGCCTCTGGTTGCGCGTGCGTGAATGCGCAGTACTATTTTGGGACACAAACATCAAAGGTGCCGACGGCGAGAGAAACTACTGTGTCTATACAGTTCTATACTGTGCTGTAAGGGACAACCGTATCCAGGCTGCCTGCAACTTTAATATGATATTGACAACCTAGTGTGTTCAGATTTAGATTTGTTGAAAGAATTAAAGTATACAGTGCATTTAACTATACAGTGTGACTAGAAAATGAAGTGCTTATAATTAATATGGTTGAGTTAAGTTAAATCCATTAGTTATGACAATTAGTAATTTGTATAAATTAGTCTTGTATAACTTATTAAGGAAATGGCATTTTAATTTTTGTTGTTTGAATTGATAGTGATATTAGTTTTTGTTAAATGAAAGCAAATAAGAATAAACGTTACTTAATCTATCTATGTCCGATCTGAAGTTCATAGAATTATCGTTATTATTGATTTCAATCATTTCCAAAAATTCCCTAGATTTCTTGTGCCTCTCAACACACAAAATCTGAGTGTTATCATACATGGGTTGGTGATTAAGTCTGAGACAGTGTTGTGCCAAAGCACATCTCTGTTTTTTAGTGATAATATCGCTCTTGTGTGTTCTGAGGCGAGTTTTCAACCACGATGACGTATTTCCTATGTAAACTTCATCGCAATCTTTACACGGTATAGCATATACTATGTTGGAACGACATTCTTTATTGTCTTTGTCTTTGACTTTCGAGAAAAATTTGTCTACACCAAGCACACCATAATACCCGAATTTGACATTGTCACACCTAAGGACCTTTGTGATTTTATAGGTAACATTTTCTATGAATGGTAATCTGAAATAGGTAGGTTCTGAATTAAAATTTTTGTTGTTATTTTGTGAAACATTATTGTTAATGTGAGGTGTATTAAATAGAAATTTATTAACTAGTGACTTAGGATAACCATTGTTAATGAATATATTGCTTAATTTTTTCATGTTGTCATTGAGAAAAGAGGGGTGGCAAATCCTGGATACTCTGTTTTTTGTGGCAGTAATTAAATTAAGTTTTTGTTTTATTGGGTGACTAGAGTGATAATTAATGACTCTGCCTGAATACGTTGGCTTTGTGTACCAGTCTATCATAATGATGTTGTTCATGTTTCTTTTTAGTTTGGTATCCAAGAATGGCAAAGTCCTCTCTGTCTCTGTTTCTATTGTAAATTGAATTTTATCATGAAAAGAGTTGAATTTGTTTAGAGTGTAATGTATTTTGTCAGAAGGTAATCCTAATATTAAATCATCAACATATTTCTTTACTATTGACAATTCAAAGTCTAAAGAAGCAACTATGCCATCCAAGCAGAAGTCCATAACTATGTTGGCAATGATTGGGCTCAAAGGCATGCCCATTGGTACGCCATCAATTTGTAGGTAGAATCCCCCATTGAACGTAAAATAGCTATTATTGATTATAAATTTCAAGAGTGTCATAAATGAATTTTTATTTAGAGTGGTGAAAGTTTCTATTTGTTGCCATTTTAAATCAATGATTTCTAAAAGAAGGGGTATTGGTATGTTGGTAAATAATGAGTTTACTCCCGATATGCGCAAATTTACTTTACGCCACTGGCGAAGGGCTACAATGCATTGAAAACAAATACTCATATTAACAACAAACATCCGTCATTACGTATGTTGACCAATTTTTAAAAAGGTTGTTGTTAATTGTCTTTATTGACGAATATTATCGAATCTCTTTACACAATAAGTTTATTAAAGCTTTTATTTTCGTTTATTGGCGCAAAAAGTACCTTGACAAACTTTCAGTTTTGAAAGACGTTGTATAAATAAAGTTATCCATTCCCGAGTAGACCAACTAGTTGCATCTATTGTTTGTATGCAAATTTGTGAGTTACTTCCAACGTTTTATCAAATAATACAACTGTCACTTCCTACGTGACTACTTTCGACTTAAAATGCAATTCCTCTTTCTCGGTTTGTATTCATTTTCGTACCCGTTTCGACTAATGTTCATATTTCACCACAATGGAAAATATTATAGTTATTAAAATGCATATCAAAAATATAATTAAAAAAGAAAAGGAAAATAATAAAATAGAGATCAATTTCAAATTATAATTTGCTACCTAATATCCTTGACATCAATTAGGGACATTTCTTTTATTTTATTTTTATCACGCTTTTAGAAAACATTAAACTTCAAATAGTAAATAGTTAAGCAATCAATTGGCGTTTTATTTACAAGTCATTTACGTAAAATATTCAAATAAATGGGTTAACCAAGCATGTAGAGTACCTACATTGGCTATGTTTAAAAAAATGTAAATAAGAGAATGACATCATTACTAACTAATATTCTTCGGATACGAATGACTGGTTTTAGTTTTGCTTTTTTTATGGAGGTTTACATAATTATTAATCATTTCGCAAGACACTAAATCATTGGATTCAATTATACGAAACAGTTGTTGAATAAAGAAATCACTTTGTTTTATTATCTATTTTAATGTCCCATATTTCTGTTATTGGATTGTTAAAGAAAGTAATTGCTTATCTATAGTCATTACTTCATATTTACAGGAAGATAATTGTTATTTTTAAATTAATATATTTAATTAGCAGCAATAAGGAATACTTAATTAATAATTATGTTGTTGACGAATCTTACTTTGATTGGGAAATTATAAATTTATTTATTTATTTTGCCTAGTGAAAGTACATATTTTTTTAATGTTTATTGCGCTATAGGATAACAACAGTGTTTACTTTTTTTTCAAATTGATTTGGTTATCCGATTATAACAGGGCATCGGAACTTAGGGTAACATAACATCATTAACCCCGATTAAATATTTTTGACACCCGAATCAAAATACGCATACAGAAACAAGCACTTACCAAGTAACGCTAAATACATATTCCCAAGAAGCCACATTGCAGGGTTTATAACATATCACACATCCGGACTGCTGACTTGGTTATGCTGGGAGTTCAAATGAAAGTAAATCACCATTAATTGTTCCATACGCTCAGGTGTTAATAATTGTCTGTCACCGTAAATGCATTTATATTTTGAAAACGACTGTTCTACATCTATCGTTATAACAGATGCAAATTTAAAGTACATTAAGTTTCATAGGGCCCGCACATTTATCCCCGGTTCGGAAAAAACAATTTTTTAGCACTAAAAATGTCAACAATTCGACGTACAGTCCTGTATTCGTATCTAGTCGCCGTACTATAAGTTTAACGTCGTCAAATGACACATGTGGCAGTTCTTCACGAGGTAAATGCTTGCATACAGGTGCCATCTGAAAAACATTCATGACAGAAGACATTAAATTATATGCATGAAGGAAGCATTTCCTCCTCATTCTCTGATACTCGATCAGCATAATGCGAAACATGTAGTATGCTTCATACTGCTGTATGTTTGTTGTAAGAGCCAACCAGCCGCCTTCACATATGCAGCTGTATCTGTTGAACAGTATGTTAGCGGATCTCTAAAGTACTAATAAAGATGTGCTAACAAATACTAACAATCTTTTTTCTTTATTTTGATCGTGCTTTTCACCCATTCGCGATTTGAAACAAGAAGTTACGTAATGTGATATGAATTCTGCATTAGTTTTTTTGACTCTATTAAATGCAAGTGGATGTGTAGGCATTGCCGTGTCGCTGTGCATAATCCTAACCGAAACATTTGCAATATTGTGTCCTTTAACATTAGTAATTTCATCTACTGACACAAATATGCTTATCGTGTATGTCATTGAAAGTGTTAATTCATCGTATATCGTAGACAAATAATATTCTCTCAAGGTGACTTGCACACACAAGTCACGATATTTACCGTTAATATAATTTTGTAAAAAATGGGTAAACTCAATTATAACCTTTATATTTTATGGATAAACAAACGCCCCGGGCAAGCGATCATATATGACAGAGGTAACTAGTAGCAAACTCCACAGTTCAAAGCCATTCTCATTCAGGTTAAAAGTAGTAGTGACCAAAAAAGAAGTCAGTCAATGAATTATTTTAATAATGATTGGGGGAAAGAATTTTTCACTTTGACAAACCTTCGCGAATACCCAGTATATATAAAATACCCACTTATTGCACCTGCTGCCAGCACCATAGCAAATCTTTATATTTTAAAATTGCAAAGTAATGGCAATTCTATCAACTACAATTTGCAATTTTTTTACTACATTAACCAATACTGAGTAAATTTACTTTGTCAGATAGTTGAATCACCCAGTATATGTACGAAATAATAACATTTACTTCAAATAGATGTATGTATTACCAAAACAAAAATAAACGCCACATCAGAATATAAAAGGTAGAATAATTCATCAAATTTTTGATTGACTTTTACATAACTGACAAGCTATATTTGGTTTATACAATAAAAAAAGCACAATGAAAAAAAATTGTTACATTTGTCGAGCTCCAGAATATTTATAATGGATTCAAATTGCTTCATTACCGCAGAAGAAACGGATCTAGACGTTTATGAATATGTTGCTCCATTGTTTGTTGTACCAGGGCGTGGTATCCATGCACAATGATACTCAATATGCCTCAATAAGCAACTGGCCATTAGCAGCGAATATACAGTATGAAGGCATTAAGTTTAAATTAATTTTGATAAAATTTTATATACACAATGTATGTCAATTATTTTATTATTACATTTACATATATAAATTTTGTTTGAGCCATCAAAATAGTATAAATATAATTATTATTGTTACTGATATGAATTACAACGGCAAAAGAATAAATAGAACAATCAGCAAAAACAATCAGTTCATATAAAGTATGATTATTTATATCAATTGGAACAATGAAAAATAGAACAATGAACATAGGCGGATGGTCTTATATGTGCATATTTCACAAAATAACAACATACGTGCAATATGCGATCAGGCGAAGTCAGACGTATTGAATATATGTATAGGCAATAAACATTATATTTAATACATATGATCATTATGAGATTCTATACGCAGAATATATATAGTTAGGAATATATTATGTGTTTAATGGTTGTTGATTTATATTCACAAAAATATATTTAAGTTTTAAATCAAATATTAATTTGCAATTTTATTACTATTTAAATTCATTAAGGTATATCATTCAAGGTTCGTAGTTTGATATTACTTTTTTTTTGTTAATAAAATAAAATTGGTAAAAGTTTCGAATACAAGCATCATAATACTTAATAATATTTGTTTCTTTTAAACATGTTTAATCGGTGTAGTGAGTAACTCATCTTTGATATGTTTCAAAATACATACACAATTCGTGCAATTTAATTATTTTGTAAGAAATGTATCCTCTAGAATACATCATTATTTAGAGATATACTATCCATGATTAAGGTTTAGTTTGGTGTATTACTGTGATATAATACTTTTGCTTCCAATTTTGTACAAATTATTTCAAATATATATTCTAATAAACCTAATAAAAATATATAAGAATTTTATCAAATCGATGATGTACCTAATTATCAATTGATATAAATAAATGGTGATCTGTTGAAATTATTACGAATTCTAAACTGTTTTAATTTATCATTGCTCAATTGGCGGGTATAATAACATTAAGTTTCAGGGCAATTTCTTTTAATATTGAACTGCTATAAAATTAACCTTTGATCAAAATTACATGGAAATAACGAAATCAATTTTAACTGACAGATACCTAACACCAAGTTAATTTGGAGTTAGAAATATCGAGTCTTAATCTATGAATTTTTCCTATTCCATCTTCTTTGCAAGTAGAAAGTCCACACGCACACACACACAAACACACACACAATATATATATATATATATATATATATATATATATATATATATATATATATATATATATATGTTCTCTTTCAGGTTTCCGCGGGTAGTAGTATGTGTTGTCACTGGATTCCGGGTTTTCTTCCGCGTTTCCACTGCTTGGTCTTTGGAAAGACCGATGCTGGTTTCTTGACGACGTTTCGGCAAAATCACACTTGCCATCTTCAGGTCTGCGATAACTGTCTGCTTCTGCTTCTTGTTATTCGTAAACTGACGTTTTCGGGATTCGGATGGTGGTTATATACTTCGTTAGCGTTTCGGTTGGTTGCCCTTGGACGAGTGTGTGCATGGTTCCGTGTCGTTGGGCTCGTGTTTGGAGTGTGACGGCTGGTTTGCGATGTAGAAGTATATCTTGTTAGTGCTGGTTTCCATGCTGTTGGTAACCTCTGGGTATCATCTCGTGAATTCAGATTGTTCGGATGTTTTTCAATTTCGATGGCTTCCCTGATGATTCTGGTTTTAGTATGTTCGATGTTCGCTAAGAGCTTGGTGTTACTGAAGTCTATCGTGTGGGATGTTTCTTTTACATGTTGAGCCAGGGATGAAGTTTTCTCGTCTTTTCTTACGGAATTTTTGTGTTCGTCTCTTCTTGCGTTTACCCTTCTGTTCGTTTGTCCAATGTAAGTTTTTTCACAGGTGAGGCACGGAATTTCATAAACTCCTTGGTTTTCTAAAGGTATTTTTGTTTTAGGGTTTCGAAGGACTGTACTGATTTTTCTGTCTGCTTTGAATGTTGTTTCAATGTTGTGTCTTCGTAGGATTTTGGATATTCTATCGGTGGTGCCTTTCACATAGGGTAAGTAGGTTTTGGCAGTTGGTGTTTCTTTTTCCTCTTGTGGTGTTGTTGGTTTCGGCTTGGATGCCCTTTTGATAGCAGATTCACTGAAACCATTCTGCTGGAGTGCTTTGTGGAGTTTGTCCATTTCTTGGTTGATGTTATCTTCGTCTGCTAATCTCTGCGATCTTGTCACTAGGGTTTTCACTACTGATTGTAACTGAGCTGGGTGGTGGTGAGACTGAGCATTCAGATATCTGTCTGTATGGGTGGATTTTCGGTATACCGTGTGACTTAAGTTCCCATTTTCTTTCTTCTTGACCAAAACGTCGAGGAATGGTAATTCGTTGTTCGATTCTATTTCCATCGTAAATTTTATTTTTGGATGGGTTTTGTTTAAATGTTCCAGGAAGATGTCGAGTTGATCCTTTCCATGTGTCCAGATCACGAAAGTGTCATCGACGTAGCGTAGCCAGAGTTTGGGTTTGTGGGTGGCCGTCCTTAGTGCTGTTTTTTCTAAGTTTTCCATAAAAAGGTTTGCTATTACTGGTGATAGTGGAGAACCCATTGGGGCGCCTTCTATTTGTCTATAGCGCTGATCTTCGTATATAAAGTATGTGTTCGTCAGACAGTGTTTCACCAAGTTAATTATGTGCACTGGGGGTTGGTATATTCGTTCGATGGTCTCTAGAGCTTCGGCAACTGGTATATTGGTAAACAGTGATACTACGTCGAAGCTTACTAATAACCATTCTGGTTCTACTTTTTCTTGTCTCAATAGATCGATGAAGTGGCTTGCGTTCTTGACGTAAGATTCGGCTTCTTCGACATGAGGTTGTAGTTGTTGGGCTAGGTATCTAGCCAATTGTTGAACAGGTGATCCAATGGAGCTGACTATGGGTCTTAGGGGTGCACCTTCCTTGTGGACTTTAGGTAAGCCGTACAATTTGGGGCATCTTGATGACTTCTCCCTTGGAATGAGTGCTGTCTGGATTTCCTTGTCGATGGGACTCTCCTTGATTTTAGTTTTGGTTGTTTTCTCCAGGTATGTTGTTGGATCCGTGGAGATTGGTTGGTATGCTGGATCCTCCAAGAGGGTTCTTATTTTGGCGTCGTAGTCGGTTGTGTTCATTACCACAGTTGCATTTCCTTTATCGGCTGGTAGAATAATAATGTTTTCGTTTTCCCTTAGTTGTTTCAATGCCAAGAATTCTTCATGTGATAGGTTTTTCTTTGGTGGTTTGGCTGTCCTTAATATTTGCGATACATCTTGGCGGATAGTCTCGGCCGTATTCTTGTCAATCCCAGCTATAGTTGCTTCTACTCCACAAATTATTTCTTCTACTGGTATGCGGGCAGGAGCTATTGCGTAGTTAAATCCTTTAGCCAAAACATTGTGGGATGCTGCGTCCAATCCATGGGTGGATAAGTTGTATACTACTTTGAGTGATTTGTTCTCTACTCTGGTGTCTCTGGGTTTTTGTTCTGCTTGCAGGTGGTTGAACTTCTTTATTTGTTTTGCTTTTGTCCAATCGGTATTTGTCTCGGAACGGAATTCACTGAGCTGGTCCAGTATTCTCCAAATTATCGGGTGGAGAGCCCAACGACACGGAACCATGCACACACTCGTCCAAGGGCAACCAACCGAAACGCTAACGAAGTATATAACCACCATCCGAATCCCGAAAACGTCAGTTTACGAATAACAAGAAGCAAAAGCAGACAGTTATCGCAGACCTGAAGATGGCAAGTGTGATTTTGCCGAAACGTCGTCAAGAAACCAGCATCGGTCTTTCCAAAGACCAAGCAGTGGAAACGCGGAAGAACACCCGGAATCCAGTGACAACACATACTACTACCCGCGGAAACCTGAAAGAGAACATATTACGTCTTTACGGGGAGAAGACTTTACACCAAACCAAGACCTTCGAAAAACTAAGAACAAGAAGAAGCAAACTGCTTTGTGACCTGATTTTTCTACAACGTTGCCGAGAGGAAAACATAGTGCCACAGACATTGAAACTGAAGTTCAACAGAAACACCAGACAAACCAAGAACATTCTGAAGAAAGCAAGTATGGCGCTACTGAGGGAATCCATCCACGAGACTAGAAAAATGTTGGATGATACCAACAAACAATTACTGCAACTACATTTGAACCTCAGCAACATTATCCACCCGATAATTTGGAGAATACTGGACCAGCTCAGTGAATTCCGTTCCGAGACAAATACCGATTGGACAAAAGCAAAACAAATAAAGAAGTTCAACCACCTGCAAGCAGAACAAAAACCCAGAGACACCAGAGTAGAGAACAAATCACTCAAAGTAGTATACAACTTATCCACCCATGGATTGGACGCAGCATCCCACAATGTTTTGGCTAAAGGATTTAACTACGCAATAGCTCCTGCCCGCATACCAGTAGAAGAAATAATTTGTGGAGTAGAAGCAACTATAGCTGGGATTGACAAGAATACGGCCGAGACTATCCGCCAAGATGTATCGCAAATATTAAGGACAGCCAAACCACCAAAGAAAAACCTATCACATGAAGAATTCTTGGCATTGAAACAACTAAGGGAAAACGAAAACATTATTATTCTACCAGCCGATAAAGGAAATGCAACTGTGGTAATGAACACAACCGACTACGACGCCAAAATAAGAACCCTCTTGGAGGATCCAGCATACCAACCAATCTCCACGGATCCAACAACATACCTGGAGAAAACAACCAAAACTAAAATCAAGGAGAGTCCCATCGACAAGGAAATCCAGACAGCACTCATTCCAAGGGAGAAGTCATCAAGATGCCCCAAATTGTACGGCTTACCTAAAGTCCACAAGGAAGGTGCACCCCTAAGACCCATAGTCAGCTCCATTGGATCACCTGTTCAACAATTGGCTAGATACCTAGCCCAACAACTACAACCTCATGTCGAAGAAGCCGAATCTTACGTCAAGAACGCAAGCCACTTCATCGATCTATTGAGACAAGAAAAAGTAGAACCAGAATGGTTATTAGTAAGCTTCGACGTAGTATCACTGTTTACCAATATACCAGTTGCCGAAGCTCTAGAGACCATCGAACGAATATACCAACCCCCAGTGCACATAATTAACTTGGTGAAACACTGTCTGACGAACACATACTTTATATACGAAGATCAGCGCTATAGACAAATAGAAGGCGCCCCAATGGGTTCTCCACTATCACCAGTAATAGCAAACCTTTTTATGGAAAACTTAGAAAAAACAGCACTAAGGACGGCCACCCACAAACCCAAACTCTGGCTACGCTACGTCGATGACACTTTCGTGATCTGGACACATGGAAAGGACCAACTCGACATCTTCCTGGAACATTTAAACAAAACCCATCCAAAAATAAAATTTACGATGGAAATAGAATCGAACAACGAATTACCATTCCTCGACGTTTTGGTCAAGAAGAAAGAAAATGGGAACTTAAGTCACACGGTATACCGAAAATCCACCCATACAGACAGATATCTGAACGCTCAGTCTCACCACCACCCAGCTCAGTTACAATCAGTAGTGAAAACCCTAGTGACAAGCTCGCAGAGATTAGCAGACGAAGATAACATCAACCAAGAAATGGACAAACTCCACAAAGCACTCCAGCAGAATGGTTTCAGTGAATCTGCTATCAAAAGGGCATCCAAGCCGAAACCAACAACACCACAAGAGGAAAAAGAAACACCAACTGCCAAAACCTACTTACCCTATGTGAAAGGCACCACCGATAGAATATCCAAAATCCTACGAAGACACAACATTGAAACAACATTCAAAGCAGACAGAAAAATCAGTACAGTCCTTCGAAACCCTAAAACAAAAATACCTTTAGAAAACCAAGGAGTTTATGAAATTCCGTGCCTCACCTGTGAAAAAACTTACATTGGACAAACGAACAGAAGGGTAAACGCAAGAAGAGACGAACACAAAAATTCCGTAAGAAAAGACGAGAAAACTTCATCCCTGGCTCAACATGTAAAAGAAACATCCCACACGATAGACTTCAGTAACACCAAGCTATTAGCGAACATCGAACATACTAAAACCAGAATCATCAGGGAAGCCATCGAAATTGAAAAACATCCGAACAATCTGAATTCACGAGATGATACCCAAAGGTTACCAACAGCATGGAAACCAGCACTAACAAGATATACTTCTACATCGCAAACCAGCCGTCACACTCCAAACACGAGCCCAACGACACGGAACCATGCACACACTCGTCCAAGGGCAACCAACCGAAACGCTAACGAAGTATATAACCACCATCCGAATCCCGAAAACGTCAGTTTACGAATAACAAGAAGCAGAAGCAGACAGTTATCGCAGACCTGAAGATGGCAAGTGTGATTTTGCCGAAACGTCGTCAAGAAACCAGCATCGGTCTTTCCAAAGACCAAGCAGTGGAAACGCGGAAGAAAACCCGGAATCCAGTGACAACATATATATACAGGGTGAGTTTTTTTGAATGTTTAGCATTGGGATCTCAGAAACTACTGGAGATAGAAAAACGCTTAAATGGGGAAAGATGCGCAGTTTTACGAATTTGATTTAAAACTGCTTTTGTTTCTCCGATAACTTTCATGGCTTATTAGATATTCAAAGAAAACTAAATTTTACGTTTTTCTTTAAACATGCTTAGCATCGTTAATAGTAATTTTAGAGAAAAAGTGTTCAGACAAAAGTTTTAGATAATTTTACGCCAAATAAAACTATGTAGCTAATATTTTTTTTTCGTTCGCCATTATCGAGTTATGACACAAACTTGTGTTTTTTTAAATGGAAACCATAGTTGGTTTTGACATCATTAAAAAGCTTATTTTTTGCTGATTACAATGATATATGGTTTGATATGGTTATTTTAAAAAATAAAGAGGATATAGACATTTTTATGGTTTTTATGGAAAACAATTGAATTTCGAACTGATAAAATACAAACCAAACGAAAACTTATTTTGAAATCTTATGTAGTAATAAAATGAAAACTATAAGAACTTTTATTAAGGGCACACAACATTATTAATGTTCAAAGATACCTCCATTATTATTAATACACAAATTGCATCTCTTCACAACAGAATTTGTAGCATTGCGTACTTTACGCCTACCAATGTTATTAAAAGCAACTAAGACAGCTTCTCTTAAATCGTCGATTGTTTCATATGTTCTTTTGTATACTGTGTCCTTTAGTACACCCCACAAGAAAAAATCCAAAACTGATAAATCAGGGGATCTAGCCGGCCATTCAATGGGTGCATTTCGTACTATCCATTGATTACGGAAGTTCAAATTTAAATAATTTATAACATTCAGTTGATTGTGCGGAGGCGCTCCGTTATGTTGAAACCATTGCATTGCTCGGGTTCTTAAATTTAAATTATCTAACATTTCCTCGAAATCTTGTAAAAAATTAAGATAACGATTGCCAGTTAGTGATCCATCAAAAATAAAAGGAGGAAGAACAGTTGATCCTATAACACCACCCCAAACATTAAACCCAAATTTAATTTGTGGTCTCCTATGTTCAACGTGAAGCGGATTTGTTTGAGACCATATTATGTGCTCATTGTGCCTATTAAACATTCCACAATTTGTGAAACGAAATTCATCAGTCCATAATATTTTCATTGAGCAGTGTGGATCGTTTTGACACTGATCTTTAAACCATCTACAAAAAGCTATTCGTCTGATGTTATCACCTTCATGTAAAGTTTGTGATACTGATAATTTGTAGGGACGAAATTTATGCTTCTTCAACACTCTGACAATAGTGCGTTGAGAGGAGCCCATTTCTGTTAAAATTTGTCGGGTCGATATAGATGGATTCTGAGCGACACATGCTAATATGTTTATTTCTCTATCTTCATCCATCCCTTTTTTTGATTTTGGTTTAACGAACGAACCATAATCTGCTAAATTATCCCATAATCTCTTAAAAGTAGGTAGCCACGGCTGACATCGATCAAAATAATTTTTAAAATAAACTTCAGCAGCTCTAGTAGAATTTCTCTGGCACTGAATGTAACATTCAACCATATCACGCTTTTCTACGTTAGAAAATTCCATAGCCAATGCAAACTTATGATTAACGGCCGTTTACACCGCTTATAGTTAAGTTACAATTAAATTAATTAATAGTTAATTGTCAAACATTGACAATTAAATTAATTAATAGTTAATTGTCAAACATTGACAATTAACTATTAATTAATTTAATTGTAACTTAACTATAAGCGGTGTAAACGGCCGTTAATCATAAGTTTGCATTGGCTATGGAATTTTCTAACGTAGAAAAGCGTGATATGGTTGAATGTTACATTCAGTGCCAGAGAAATTCTACTAGAGCTGCTGAAGTTTATTTTAAAAATTATTTTGATCGATGTCAGCCGTGGCTACCTACTTTTAAGAGATTATGGGATAATTTAGCAGATTATGGTTCGTTCGTTAAACCAAAATCAAAAAAAGGGATGGATGAAGATAGAGAAATAAACATATTAGCATGTGTCGCTCAGAATCCATCTATATCGACCCGACAAATTTTAACAGAAATGGGCTCCTCTCAACGCACTATTGTCAGAGTGTTGAAGAAGCATAAATTTCGTCCCTACAAATTATCAGTATCACAAACTTTACATGAAGGTGATAACATCAGACGAATAGCTTTTTGTAGATGGTTTAAAGATCAGTGTCAAAACGATCCACACTGCTCAATGAAAATATTATGGACTGATGAATTTCGTTTCACAAATTGTGGAATGTTTAATAGGCACAATGAGCACATAATATGGTCTCAAACAAATCCGCTTCACGTTGAACATAGGAGACCACAAATTAAATTTGGGTTTAATGTTTGGGGTGGTGTTATAGGATCAACTGTTCTTCCTCCTTTTATTTTTGATGGATCACTAACTGGCAATCGTTATCTTAATTTTTTACAAGATTTCGAGGAAATGTTAGATAATTTAAATTTAAGAACCCGAGCAATGCAATGGTTTCAACATAACGGAGCGCCTCCGCACAATCAACTGAATGTTATAAATTATTTAAATTTGAACTTCCGTAATCAATGGATAGTACGAAATGCACCCATTGAATGGCCGGCTAGATCCCCTGATTTATCAGTTTTGGATTTTTTCTTGTGGGGTGTACTAAAGGACACAGTATACAAAAGAACATATGAAACAATCGACGATTTAAGAGAAGCTGTCTTAGTTGCTTTTAATAACATTGGTAGGCGTAAAGTACGCAATGCTACAAATTCTGTTGTGAAGAGATGCAATTTGTGTATTAATAATAATGGAGGTATCTTTGAACATTAATAATGTTGTGTGCCCTTAATAAAAGTTCTTATAGTTTTCATTTTATTACTACATAAGATTTCAAAATAAGTTTTCGTTTGGTTTGTATTTTATCAGTTCGAAATTCAATTGTTTTCCATAAAAACCATAAAAATGTCTATATCCTCTTTATTTTTTAAAATAACCATATCAAACCTTATATCATTGTAATCAGCAAAAAATAAGCTTTTTAATGATGTCAAAACCAACTATGTTTTCCATTTAAAAAAACACAAGTTTGTGTCATAACTCGATAATGGCGAACGAAAAAAAAATATTAGCTACATAGTTTTATTTGGCGTAAAATTATCTAAAACTTTTGTCTGAACACTTTTTCTCTAAAATTACTATTAACGATGCCAAGCATGTTTAAAGAAAAACGTAAAATTTAGTTTTCTTTGAATATCTAATAAGCCATGAAACTTATCGGAGAAACAAAAGCAGTTTTAAATCAAATTCGTAAAACTGCGCATCTTTCCCCATTTAAGCGTTTTTCTATCTCCAGTAGTTTCTGAGATCCCAATGCTAAACATTCAAAAAAACTCACCCTGTATATATCGGGTGCCTGTTTAAGCTCGGCCACCGGCCATATCTCGGCAACCGTTTATCGTAGAACCTCGCGGAAAAAATCTTGATAGTAAAATGGATGACGGAAATTACAACTAAAATATTTTTAAGTTTCCAAAATGATCGTAAGGGGGCGCAATTCTGAAATTAAATTAAAAATTCGATAATTTTTCATTAAATTCTAGATTAAGATAGATTGAAAATTTTTCTAGCAAAATTTTTAGACGTTTTTATACAACTTTCATTTGAAACTTTTTGATCTAACTCCCATACGAAGGGAAGAGGGGAGGGGGGTATGTCTGCGTACAAAAGTCGGTATAATTTTGGTTTGCACAAACGGATTTTAATGTTTCTGGGCTCATTAGATAGAGAATCTTACAAAGAATTGAAGGACATGTAGCACGAAATTACGTGGTTGTCAAAGAAAATAACAGGGGGCGCTGTTCACAATGTATGTATATTTCTTGTTTTTTCTTTGAAATTTTAAATGGAACGGCATATTTATAATATAGTAATATTGAAGCACATAAAAAACTGAAGAGAATGATAGTCATACGAAGACAATCCAAAAAAAAATAAACAATTTTTAATATAAATTTATTTATTGATTGTGAGCAATAACTTTATTTTACTTTATTATTATATTTTAAGTGACACTTGACAGTGTATAGTTCGCTTTCACTTGAATTTTCATCGTAGTGTTCCATAAATGTATTTATTTCAATCTTCTCACCGATTTTTTAATCCTTGCATATGTTACATTAGATTCTCCTCTTAAATGTTTTCAAATTCTCTAGCAATTTTTAAATTTCATGTCTTGCCCTCTTAGACATTGAAATAAAATAATAATAATAATGATAATAATATATCTTTATCACCCAACTGATATAGGTATATCTAATTATAGGAACATAGCAAAAATAATTTCCATAACTCATGAACTAAGTAGACAATAACGAGAAAAAAAAACAATATAATATAATGCATTAGTTATAATCAAATCATTTACTGATTAGTAACGAAATGGTACACAAATTGATATCTAAATCATCCCCGCCTAAAATGAAAGTAAATAAAAGAACCTAAACATAAATAAGAAAATATATTGACCAAGTAATATAAAGGAAAAGAAAATATATTTAAATCAGAAAGTACAAAAAAAAAACAAGAAAAAACTTCAACTTAACAAATGTTCAAAGTGTTCACCTTCATTTTCAATACCCGTTTACTTGTCGATTAGTAGAGAGCAGAGTTACTTCCATTTCGGAGGCAGCAAGTGTTGTACTCGGTTTTTTGTGATAAACTATGTTTTTATTCTGCCCCATAAATAAACATCAAGAACATCTAGCAAGGTGAATAAAAACTCAATAATGTCTTCTTTCGGGATAACTTAGAGAATATTTCCCCGAAGCAAGAATGCATTTTCAAAGCATTGAAAATACATTCTGATCATGTCATAAGCTTCAACGTTAGAATACGACATTTTATAAACAGGTGTCCAAAAAGGCTTAATTTGCTAAATACGTACAAAAATTTTAACTACAAGTGACACTAATATCTTTGCATTTCGATTTTCATGGCCTACCTTGGAAATCTCATCATAATGTAATTTAGTATTACTGTGCATGCCATATTGTATGATGAAAATTTAAAAAAAAGCAAACTACACTGTTCACTATTATTATTTTATTTCAATGTTGGAAAGGATAAGAAACGATATTTAAAAAATAATAGCTAGAGTATTTAAAAACATTTAAAAGGAGAATCTAACGTAACATATGCAATGAATTAAAAAATCGATAAAAAGATTGAAATAAATACATTTAGCGAAGAGTATAATGAAATTTCAAGTGAAAATGTACTATACACTGTCTAGAGACCCTATTAAAATTAAAATAAAATTATTACTCCCAATAAATAAATAAATTCATACTTAAAGAGTTTTATTTTTCTGGATTGTCTTGGTATGACTATATCTTCGTCAACAAAAAAGGTAGCAACTTCCGTTCCATTTGAAATTTTAAAGAAAAAACAAGAAATATACATACATTGAGAACAGCGCCCCTGTTATTTTCTTTGACAACCACGTAATTTCGTGCTACATATCCTTCAATTCTTTGTAAAATTCTCTATTTAATGAGCCCAGAAACATTAAAATCCGTTGGGGCAAACCAAAGTTATACCTACTTTTGTGCGCAGACATACCCCCCTCCACTCTCCCTTTCGTATGGGAGTTAGATCAAAAAGTTTCAAATGAAAGTTGTATAAAAACGTCTAAAAATTTTGCTAGTAAATTTTTTAATCTATCTTAATCTAGAGTTTAATAAAAAAATTATCGAATTTTTAATTCATCTTGAGAATTGCGCCACCTTGCGATCATTTTGGAAACTTAAAAATATTTTTGTTGTAATTCCCGCCATCCATTTTACTATCAAGATTTTTTCCGCGAGGTTGTACGATAAACGGTTGCCGAGAGATGGCCGGTGGCCGAGCTTAAACAGACACCCGGTATATACATATATATTGTGGTTTTTTTTCCTTGCCGTGAAGAAATTTAAAAATAGTGTAGTTAGGTTAAAATATTATTGCAAAAAACAAATTAATAACAAAGTAGTTAATTATTTTCTTGTTGATTTAACATTAAAAATATGATATAAAAAATATATAAAAACATTAAAGAATAATTAAGTGTATATATTACGATATAAGAGGTTTGATTTAACAAAAAAAGCAAATCATATAGGAAATTAGATATAATAAATGCTTCTTGGATATGCATTAAATTCTAATATTTTATTTAAAAAAGCCATCACTATGATGAAGAGGGAAAAAAAAGAATTTCAGTCTATCCTTATTGACCAAATAGCACTAATTATAAGAATTAAAAACTTAACAACAATTATAAACGGTAGAGAATTGCTTCCTGTGTTATGTACACATAGAAAGAAAAAGTAATTTAAAAAAATAGGACGGTATGAGAACATAAATGGTTAGAGTTGAGCCATCCCCTTTTTTCGTATATATTACGATATAAGAGGTGTTGGTTTAACCCTGGAATGCTACTTGGGGTACACCTGTACCCCACCCTTCTTCAAAAATCCCGCCATTCGGAAATAGATGGAGCTGTGGTCGTGAGCTCCTGAGTAGTTTCAGCACACGATGCATCAGTCCATGTGCGATATTGGTAACAGAGAGTGTCTTTGCATTTCGGAGATATTTAATAGTTGGGGTACAGCTGTACCCCAGTGTAGCAGAATAACACTATATTAGATTTGTTTTTGGTTGTAAGTATATATTTGTTTTACACAATTATTTGATTATTAATGTTTTTGTTGCATAGCTTATGCATGCTATTTTTTAATTTAATTGTTGTTTTTTAGATAACGCAATGGCTTCTCAAAAAAAGAATTTCGATCTAACAAATCCTGATGATCTAGCTGAAATACACCGTTTTCTCTATGATTCTGATTCCGATGCTTCTCAGGACGAGAGCGATGAGGACGATGTCATTATACCAGATTTTAGAGACGACCTCGAAGAGGACAAAGATTCTGAAACTGAAGACGACCCAGTAGTTTCTCCTATTTCGGTTCAGTCTCACGATCCTTTACCACCCGCCTATGATTCTGAGGAAGATGTACCGTTGGCACAAATACAGCTTGCAGACCAAGATAAGGTTAAAGTTTTGAAGGTTCCCACCAAACTAAGGGGCAAAAATGGATTCAAATGGTCAGGTGTGAAAGGAGCAGTTCATCGTACACCAAAAAGAAATCTTGTTATACATTTACCCGGAAATAAAAATGAATCAAAGCAAATACAATCAGGAATAGAAGCGTGGAAATTATGTTTCACCAGAGAAAATCTGGATTCGATCACAGAATATACCAACAAAGAAATAAAAACTCAAAGACTGAATTATGGCAAAGAAATGGGCAATAGTGATACCGAAGATACACCAATAGCTAATAAACCTTCCTACACCAAGGACACAAATAATGTTGAAATGATGGCTCTCTTTGGTTTATTATATTATGCCGGCGTAATGAAGTTGAATGGAGTATTTACCAAAGAACTCTTTGACAAAGACAATGGTATACCCATATTTCGAGCAACAATGCCTGAAGCACGTTTTAGATTTTTACTAAACAGCCTTCGGTTTGACGATAAAGACACCAGAGCTGAAAGAAGAGAAATCGACAAACTTGCAGCATTTCGAGATGTGTTTGAGAGATCCATAAACGAAATGAAAAAATTGTATGTACCTTCGGAATACACCACAATTGATGAACAATTGGTGGGATTTCGTGGCCGATGTCCATTCAAAATGTACATTCCTTCGAAACCCGACAAATATGGGATTAAAATTGTGATGTGCTGTGATGCTAAAACGGCTTATGTACTCGACGCTGAAGTTTATATAGGCAAAAACTCCACACCATCTGATATTCCTGTTGCCCAATATTATTGTGAAAAACTTACCACTTCTTTTCAAGGAACCAATAGAAATCTGACAATGGACAACTGGTTCACGTCTGTGCAGACGGCAAAAAACCTTTTAGAAAAAAAAATTACGGTTGTAGGTACATTGAGAAAAAATAAAAAAGAAATTCCTGCATCATTTTTGGACCTCAAGAAGAGACAGATAAACTCCGCCATGTTTTGCTATAGTGACCAACTTACATTATTATCATATTGTCCACCAAAAACTAAGAAAAAAGCTGTTATTATGCTTTCGACAATGCATGAAATAGGTGATGAGTCAAATACCACCAAATTACCAGAAATTATAGAATTTTATAATTCCACCAAGGGAGGAGTGGACACTTTGGACCAACTGTGCCACACTTACTCCACTAGTAGAAAGACACGCCGTTGGCCATTATGCCTGTTTTATAATTTGCTAAATATTGTGGGATATAACTCGTTAGTACTTTTACGAGGTTCTAATGCACCGAATAAAGAAATTGTCAAAAACAGAAGAGATTACCTGAAAAAACTCGCACTTGATTTAGTGAAGCCTCATATGGAAAGTCGCTTAGAAACTCCAACTATGAGGCGTGAACTCCGTCAAAGTATATGCAATGTACTAAAAATAACTTGCCCAGCAGAAGTACCAACAAGGCCACCTGCTACCACCGGTAGATGTTCCTTTTGCCCCAGAAGCCAAGACCGAAAATCCAGAGTCAACTGCAGTGTATGCAAAAAATTCGTTTGTTTACAACATCAGAATAAAATTTGTCCTACATGTGCGGAGTAACAATAAAATATATTTTTGTACTCGCTTATCAAAACCTGTCATTTCACGATTCGATTTGCGTGCGTAAAAAGTCACTTTAAACACGAGTGCGTAAAAGTAAAGTTGGTACTACCCAGAACTTAATTAATTTAGTCACATTTTAAAATCATAAATCCCTAACCTTAATAATATGCTACCCAGTTCGTTGTTTTTCTATGAAAATAAAAGGAAATGAAATAGAAATTGTTATATTTGGAAGGTATGTAATTCAATGTCAGAACAGTAACAAATATTATATAAATTACCATTATTCATTCTTTTCAGAAATTGAAACGGAACAATTATTAAAAATTTTGATTGGGCAATTTTGACAACCAGAGATTGATACCCCAGGGATTAACTGGTTTGTTTGAATTGATCTTGATTGCGAAGGTAGAGTAACGTTGATTGTATTATTACATATATCTTGTATTTCAGATGTCGAACAAGTTGCAGGCGGAGTCGATATCTCTAACGGGGTCATTGTTTTAGCTAATTGAATTCTACTATGCAGAGAATTTTCGATATATCCTTCTGCAACCGTAGATGATTTCCATCCACCATGCCTTTTAATTGTAAGCAAGTCACCTCCTTGATTTGCCAACAATGTCGCTGAACTCCTTCGGAAACAGTGACCTGTGAAGTTACTTGCGCTATCAAGCTGAAGGTACTCAGCTATTCGCATTGGAATTTTGCCAATTGTATTAAGACCAACAGGTGAACAAACACACTTGCCATTGCGATATGTTAAAAAGAATCGATGCTGGTTGTCCGGTCTTAAATTTGCATATTGCCGAATTAATGTAATCCATTTGGGCTTAATGATAGCAAATGTACGGCTGTTACCTGTTTTAGTTTCTGGAATTGTTACGATAATTAAATTCGATTTAAATTCTATGTCTCGCAATGACATTTTGCAAAGTTCTTCACGTCGACACGCTCCAGAAATACCCAATATTAATACAGCCTATAAATACATATATATAGTGTTGTATGGAATTTAAATATACGGAAATGACTTTACCTTCATTAGTAGGAACAAAGAATTTGGTGCTTCAACAATAAATTTAGTAATTTGTTCTTCGGTTAATACTGCTGATTTTTTAGGCTGATGTTGCTTGGTTGTCTGTTTTAAATACGCTATGAGTTTTGCATATTTAGATATATCCGTATTATCATATATTATTAAGCATGATTTTAACATAGAATAAGTGGACCATAATGATTTATTTGATTGTAAATTTTGAAAATAAACTAACAAACAATTTTCGGAGTATTTTTGTATATTTTTAGATCTAGCCCAAGTTACGAATTTAGTATAAGTGTTTTTGTATACGTTTTTTGATTTTATGGGTAATAAATTATCCACTGCAATATTGGCAGCTTCGCGAATTTCAGGCGGTGTACATTGCATTTCATTATCAGAATTCATGTTGTTGGTGAGGTTTTTATTTTGTATGGAATTTTTTGAATTTGATAATTTTAAATTAAATGTCACTTCAAATAATCAATACTGCCAACTCAATTTTTTTTAATTAATATCAAGAGATTAGTAGTGTGTCATAAACGATAACGTATTTAACAATATGTATTATTATTATAGTTCTCGTACAAAAAATATTGTACAAACTTCGTGCGTGAAACATTTCGCGAATTCGTGTCCATAAAACGCTCGCCTTTCGGCTCGCGCTTTAAACTGGTCACTCATTCGCGAAATTTGATTTCACGCACTTGGTTCGTAAATAACTATTTTGTTGAATAAACCCAAATGTAGAAAGTTAATTCACTTGTTTTTGCATTATTTTTTAAATAAACATATTTTTTGACAAAAATAAACCAACATTTATTTGGGGTACACCTGCACCCCACTGTAGCAGATTGAGTCCTGAAAATAAGTGTAGCATTCCAGGGTTAAAAAGAAAACGAAAATTTCACATTGTATGATAAATTGATAAAATATAATTATATGTGACCAAATCTCAAGTATGAATATCACAAAAAAAAAAACAAATCATATAGGAAATTAGATATAATAAATGCTTCTTAGATATGCATTAAATTCTAATATTTTATTTAAAAAAACCATCACTATGATGAAGAGGAAAAAAAAGCATTTCCGTCTATCCTTATTGACCAAATAGCACTAATTATTAGAATTAAAAACTTAACAACAATTATAAACGGTAGAGAATTGCTTCCTGTGTTATATAGGTACACATAGAAAGAAAAAGTAATTTAAAAAAATAGGACGGCATGAGAACATAAATGGTTAGAGTTGAGCCATCCCCTTTTTTTGCCAGTTCAGTAAATGTTGCCCATTTTCAATTAGAAACCTATCTAAAGTTGAGAAGTCTCATTAAGTATATACATAGAAGCACGTATCTTACATATAAAAGATTGCCAATGAATATTAATAAAGTCTGGTAAATGCAGAAAAAAAATTAAATTGCTTTTATGTAAGCGGCACTTTTTTCATATACATAGCATTATCAGAGGTTGTAATTCAATAATATATGTATATATAGAAATATATATGTACAATACATCTATTAGTTTACTTTCATTTTATTTCATATTTGAATTACCCTTTCTATACATATTTTTATGTATAAATCATTGCATTGGTTATGTTTCTTTTGAAAACTCTTTTTACATAAGTTTTCAATTATAGGAATATTGCGGACAGGATTGTATATTAAATTCAAATTTTGCACATAAAATAGAACATAATAAACAAGTTGCCTGAATGAATGTAGATTAAATTTTTAATTAAAAAATTCTTTTTGAATTTCAATTTGAAGTTGCTGAATGTAGACATATTCAGCAACTATATATACACAAAAGATGTTATGAGGGAACATATTCGACAAATATTTAGAAATGTAAATACTCAACGTCTTATTAATGTCGATTTATCATTTCGGAAGCATGTTCAAAAAGTTTTAAAAGTAACTTTGACACTTTTAATTTTTACCTATTTTAAAGATCGTAGTTATTGTTATTCAATAATTTCTGTTCCACTAATTATTCATCCATTCACGTACAGTTCCTGTATCTACACTTACTAAAATCAAGTTATTAATTCTTTTTATTTGGTTTTAAAATTTGTTTATTGTGCCACATTCTACATATTCTTATATATATATATATATATATAGGATGTCTCTAAAAGGTCTTTAAACAACTCTACCACGTATTTTTCGGACCAAAATAAACCGATTTAGCAAAACTTGGCTTAGTGAAAGTTGCTTAGTTTGTGCGCAATACGGTCCTGAAGTTGCAATTGGAAAATTATTTTTTTGTTATAAATTTGAAACGGCTGGAGTCAAGAAATTCTGTATCAAAATTGTGATAGTAATCAATCCATAGGCGGAGAACCTGCGTTTATAAATATTAAAACATTTCCATTTTCTACGCCAATGGATAAAAAAGAGTTTGTCTATAAAATTTTAGATTAAGTGTCTTAAGTACAAGAAAAAAGGTGCTCTTGGTAAGACTCGAAAAATTGCATCGTTTTCTCAAAAATCGCATTTTAAGAATTGTTAACAATTTTTTTATGATATGTTTTCTTTTTTAATAAATACGGAACGACCAATACCAAATAGGTCAAAACAAATAGGCACTAGTTAATAAAAAAGATATTCTGTTTATTTCGTCAATTAATACAAAGATGCTATTTTTTTAATAATGTTTTTTCATATAAATTCCAATTGTGTTCTGGTTGGTGGACAACAGAGAATTATTAACAATTAAACAATGAAATAATGAAAATGAAACAATGATTTTTTAAAAAAAAAAAGAAAAGATATTATAAAAGGTGTTCAAAATGTCTACCATTTTCGTGAATACAAAGGTCTATTCGCCGGAGGAAATTAAATTGAACTCTTTGCAAAACTTCTACATCACCTCTGAGATTATTGGTTGCTTCTTGAATACGTTGCCACAATTCTTCTTCATTATTTACAGGTGTATTGTAAACAATGGATTTCTGGTGTCCCCAAAAAAAATAATCCAGAGGATTCAGATCTGGACTTCGAGGTGCCCATTGTACAGGAGCGTCATTACCTCGACCGATCCATCTATTTGGAAAGTGATGGTTTAAGTAGTGTCGTACGTTCATCGAAAAATGTGGTGGTGCACCATCGTGCATAAACCACATATTCCGCCGAATATCTAGCGGTATATCATCTAACAAGTCCGGAAGAGTATGTTGTAAAAAAATCAAATAGGCTTCTCCAGTTTATCTTTGCGGTAGTCTGACAGGTCCAATAATAAAATTTCCGATTATTCCAGCCCATACATTCATTTTAAATTCATGTTGAAAATGGTTAATTTTAATGGCATGTGGATTTTCCTCTGCATAAACATGTTCATTATGAAAGTTCGTTATCCCTCTTCTTGTAAAACAAGCTTTGTCGGTAAATAAGATTTTTTTGCAAAAGTTTAAATTTCTTGCTCTTTTATGTTCAATAAACCGGCAAAAATTTAAGCGCCTTTCAGAATCTTGAAGTAAGAGGTCTTGAACTCGAATCTTATGGTATGAATGTAATAATTGTTCTGTAATTACTCTATTGACCACATCTTTAGATACTGCAATTTCTCTAGCTATTCGTCTAACGCTCAGTTCCGGACCTTCTTGAACACGGTCTAAAATTTCTTCTTCTACTTCAGGTTGCCTCACAAAGCGCTGCCTGCCATAGTTTGCTGTTACAGGAGCTAAGCGACCGGTTTCTCGAAGGCGTCTCTCTACTGCGGCAAACGTTGGATGACTTGGAACACGACGATTTGGAAACCGTTCCGAATATACTCTAACACTCTCGGCACAATTGCCTTGACAATATCCATATACTAATAACATATCGGTATATTCTTCGTTGGTGTATTGAACAGCCATGACAAAACAAAAATAAAAGTAATGATGGAAAACACTTTTGAAAATCCAGAAAAGTCGTTGTCAAATATTCAAATAGTCATAACTATGGAAACCAACAATAACAACTAAATACAAACATATGTATTTTACAAAACGCAGGGCACAAGTGGAATTCTTAAAACAAAAAAAAACATCAAAAAAATAGCATTTTTTGCATCAATTGTCGAGATAAATAGAATATCTTTTTTGTAAACCAGTGCCTTTTTGTTTTAACCTATCTGGTATTGGCCGTTCTGTATTTTTTAAAAAAGAAAACATTTTACAAAAAAAATTATCAATTCAAAAACGACGTCAAAAGACGTGTACATAGTTTAAAGAGACGTCTAAACGGCCTAAGACACGTGTACACGGCTTAAAGATACATGTACATGGAGCACACAGTATGCGCTGCCGTCCTCTAGTTAATGTTCTCAAATCTTAAAATGCGATTTTTGAGAAAACGATGCAATTTTTCGAGTCTTACCAAGAGTACCTTTTTTCTTGTGCTTAAGACACTTAATCTAAATTTTATAGACAAACTCTTTTTTATCCATTGGCGTAGAAAATGGAAATGTTTTAATATTTATAAACGCAGGTTCTCCGCCTATGGATTGATTACTATCACAATTTTGATACAGAATTTCTTGACTCATAAAACTATGTAAACGTGACAAAATTTAGCGCAATCGCTCCAGCCGTTTCAAATTTATAACAAAAAAACAATTTTCCAACTGCAACTTCAGGACCGTATTGCGCACAAACTAAGCAACTTTGACTAAGCCAAGTTTTGCTAAATCGGTTTATTTTGGCCCGAAAAATACGTGGTAGAGTTGTTTAAAGACCTTTTAGAGACACCTTGTATATATATATATATATATATATATATATATTGTTTGACCTCTTTTTAAGTGTATTTTAAACGTGATGTTATTGTAAAATTTTAAAATGTATTCAAAAAATTGATAAGGGGTAAAAAAATTAGCTTAATGTTATCACAGTTTGCTTATACATGGTGTTGTTTCAAAAAATAATTTTTCTCGGCTGTATATGTCTTTTCTGAGGAAGACCAAAAAAAAGAAGGTCGAAACGTAAAAATAAATGCAAACATTATGATGTTCTAAAGCAGGGGTCTCCAAACTTTCCAGCCTTAGGGCCATACTGATTACTCCAGTAAGTTCCGAGGGCCAAAACCATATTATCATTGTTGCCGGTGGTAAAAAGTGAAATAGTCCACTGATGAAAAAAAGTCCGAAAAAGTACGCAACGTTTAAAAAAGGCTGCAAAACGGCAACACTGCATATTATTAATTTTCCTGTCATTATCTATAATTTCTAGATTAGTCGTAGAGTACGAGCCATGAGGAGTAACGTGACACGACATCTGGTGGACACAAGCGGAAATAGGTAGTACCTTCTATCGCTAACAGATGGCGCTAATAGCACGTACAGAATAATCTCGTTGGTTCGAGAAAGTTCTGGTGTCTTCCACTCACTTCTAGATGGCAGTAATTGGAATATATAAGAAGGCTAGTGGCGCAACCACAAGTCAGTTCCTATGACACTGTTGTGAAATAAAATAGTGCGTACCTCCTTAAAACGTGTTTGTGCGTGTTTAAGTTTAAGACATCTTTGTAACAGTATTTTGATTTGAATTGTTGCTTTTGTGTGTGATTTAGTAGTATGGAAAAGAAGCGAAAAATTGATAGTGAATGCAGAAAATTCAAAGATCAGTGGAACATTCAGTATTTCGTAATTGAGTCCAGTAAGAAGGCGCTATGTTTGATTTGCAATGAACGCATAGCCGTTCTCAAAGAATATAACATTAAACGTCATTATGAAACAAAACATTTTCAAAATTACTCAAAATATATAGGAAGTTTGCGGACAGAAAAATTCGAAGCTATGAAGCGCGGATTGAAATCGCAGCAATCTTCATTTACAAAACTCAAAACTGAACAAGAGGCTGCAACGCGTGCCAGCTTTCGTGTGGCTCTTGAAATTGCAAAACGTGGAAAACCATTCACCGATGGAGAAATGATCAAAGAATGCATAATTGCAGTAGCCGAAGAAATGTGCCCTGAAAAGGTAAATTTATTAAAAAGTGTCAGTATGTCAGCAAACACTGTGGCTCGAAGGGTAGAAAACATCGCTGAAAATATATCCTCTCAACTGTTCGACAAAAATGGACATGTTGAGTGGTTTTCTTTGGCCTTGGATGAGTCAACGGATGTGTCAGATACTGCTCAGGTGTTGATTTATATTCGAGGAGTAGATAAAGCTATGAAGTGCATGAAGAACTTCTTGATATGAATAGTATTCATGGCACAACTACTGGTACAGATATTTTTAAAGGAGTTGAAATGGCCATTAATCACAAGAACCTTCGATGGAAAAACTTGAAATGTATTACAACTGATGGAGGCAAAAACATGAGTGGGAAAGATAAAGGAGTGGTCGCTCTTGTGTCAAAGGCTGTAGAAAATGACGGTGGTTTAAAACCATTAGTCTTACATTGTATCATTCATCAACAGTCTTTGTGCGGAAAATGTTTGGATATGTCTGCAGTTCTGAAACCAGTCATATCAACTGTTAATTTTATCAGATCTTTTGGGCTGAATCACCGACAATTCCGACAATTTATTGAAGAGATTGGAGAAAATGACTTACCTTATCATACTGCCGTACGTTGGCTTAGTTGTGGGAAAGTCCTTCAGCGCTTTTTTGAACTTCGAGCAGTGATCGAAATTTTTTTGAATGAAAAGCATCGCCCTCTTACTGAATTACAAAACAACGCATGGCTGTGGAAGTTAGCATTCTATGTTGATTTGACAAAACATGTGAACGAACTGAATTTGAGATTGCAAGGTGAAAACCAGCATCTTCCTGATTTATACACTAATATCAAATCATTCCGGAAGAAATTGATACTGTTTCAATCACAACTACGAAGTAAATGTTTTTCACATTTTAAAACATGTGAAATATTCAGCCACACTACTGAGACTGAGTTTCCTATCGATTTTGCAATCGAAACTTTGAGTGCTTTGAAAATAAATTTTGATACTCGTTTCTCGGACTTTGATGCCATTGCGAATCAAATTAAGATTTTTCAGAATCCTTTTGATACTGACATTGAAACCCTAGCCCCGGAACTTCAAATGGAAATAATTGATCTACAGTGCAGTGATATAATTAAGAACAAATATCAAAACTCATCTTTGTTGGAATTTTATAAGAGTCTTCCACTGACACAATTTGATAATTTGCATAAATTTGCTCGTGGGCTGTTTTCTGTTTTTGGTGCTACTTATTTGTGTGAGAAGACCTTCTCCAAAATGAAGTACACAAAAAATGTTTACAGATCTAAATTAACTGATGAGCATCTTAAATCTCTTTTAATAATTGGTACAAGTAAAATTAGTCCACAACTACAAACTATTGTCAGTGGAAAATCTCAATTACACAAATCTCATTAGTATTTCATATGTCATTATGCTTGTTATAAGTTATGTTTTTATTTAAAATGTATAAAATGTTAGTTGGATTCATTTCAATAATTTGTTAGTTATTATATACTGAAGTAAAATTTTCTGCATATTATACATGTCTTTACTCATTACAATTCTGTGTTTTTTTATCCAACTTATCACAAAAACAATAACAATAAGCCTACAACAATGTTATGAGTAGTTAGCCCATGACCATATCAATGTAGATGTCATATTAATAATTATTCAACATAAAATTAGAATACTTCAGTAAACTAAATTTAATTTGCTATAAAAAATATGTTCTCTAAAAGGAGTTTTCAAGTATGCTAGCTCTCCGCGGGCCGGACAAAATCTGTCCGTGGGCCGGATGTGGCCCTCGGGCCGTAGTTTGGAGACCCCTGTTCTAAAGCGTGTTTGATTAATTACTTGCCGAAAAATCCCAATTATTCTCATCAAGAGGTCAAACAATATATAAATACGGCAACAAAGAATAGCAAATATATATATATATATATATATATATATAATAATTGAAATATCGACCGTACTCAATAATAAAAACAAAATTACGGGTGTTCGGTCTGTGTGTGGAAATAAAAAAGTATTTGTTCAAAGGCTCAATATTTCGCCATTTATTTTATGGCCTCTTCAGGAGCTACCACTAAAAAAGCAAACACATACAACTAATACAACAAGTCAACAAACACAATCAATATAAACCTACAACAAAAAATTAACATGGAAACACTTCGTCAGACATATAAAGGTTTGATGGTAAAACCAACGTTAACCGGACATTCACAAACTGTTTGTCATGACTAAATAAAATGAAAATTATTTCGTACTAAAATGTTAACAGATAAAACATTCATGTGTATACAAATAGCGTTTTTTTGTTATTTTTTCCTTACAAAAAATTTTTACATTTCTTTTAAATTTTCTTATATTGGATGTGAACAAACCAAAATTACACTTCATAGATAAATAACTGTATACAAAGGTGTACGAAGTAGTAAAGAAACTCAAACATCATTTATTTATAATTTGAAAAATGTTGCAATAAATACTGCTCAACTGATTGGTATCGGATTTGAAATTAATCGCATCGTTGTGTCTGTTAATGTGGACCATTTCTAAAAATAATCGTTTTTTATAATGCGTTTCGACGTCCAAAATAGTTGCATCATCATAGTTAAAACCGTGGCCCAAGTTTTGAGAATGTATCGCTAGGGCACATGATTTTTTACCCAACCTAACATCGCTCTTATGCTGAGTGATACGTGCTTTTAGCGTTTGTGACGTGTGGCCAATATAGCAACCACATTTTTCAAATTATAAATAAATGATGTTTGAGTTTCTTTACTACTTCGTACACCTTTGTATACAGTTATTTATCTATGAAGTGTAATTTTGGTTTGTTCACATCCAATATAAGAAAATTTAAAAGAAATGTAAAAATTTTTTGTAAGGAAAAAATAACAAAAAAACGCTATTTGTATACACATGAATGTTTTATCTGTTAACATTTTAGTACGAAATAATTTTCATTTTATTTAGTCATGACAAACAGTTTGTGAATGTCCGGTTAACGTTGGTTTTACCATCAAACCTTTATATGTCTGACGAAGTGTTTCCATGTTAATTTTTTGTTGTAGGTTTATATTGATTGTGTTTGTTGACTTGTTGTATTAGTTGTATGTGTTTGCTTTTTTAGTGGTAGCTCCTGAAGAGGCCATAAAATAAATGGCGAAATATTGAGCCTTTGAACAAATACTTTTTTATTTCCACACACAGACCGAACACCCGTAATTTTGTTTTTATTATATATATATATATATATATATATATATATATATATATATAAATAAATTAGTTTACCATTCCTAGGGAAATGGAATAAGGGTTTGTAAAAAACTTGTAATAAAAAAACAACTCTTCTTAGCTTTGTGACGTTTCGGCTGCTCTTTTCAGCCTTCTTCAGACCTGTTTAATAGGAAAGACGTATGTGTTACATTTTTGTGGATTTACAAATCGTTTAACAAGATTTAGGTATCAATACTATGACAGAAAAACAACATTTTTTTAAGACTTAATAATTGACACTCAATTAAAGAATAAACAAAAAAAAAAAACACTTACTCTCGCTAACGTTGTGCAGGTTTTGCTAATACCACACATTGTGTGATAGGGACTGCTTTACAGATACATTTTAAAAAATCACAATTTTAAGATTAACACAGAAATACAGAAAAAAACAAAACGAGCGAAACTCTAAAAACTATTTATATTGATTACTGCATTGTTATATGCTACTATCGTATATGTCCAAAAAATAAACGCTATTCGTTTCAGTTTAGAAATCTCAAGTTAGTATTATCTATTGCAATTGCTTTAATAATGTGCGAGGAAATATATTCTTCGCCCGCTTGTCTGTGTCGGTCGCCAAACATCTGTTTCTTATCCGTTTTTGTTTTTCGCAAAATACTTGTTATTTTTATATTATCGATAACTTTTTTAATAGGTTTCCCCGAATGCATGAACATACCGTAAGGCTGTGCATTGTTCGTTAATTATTCACTGTATATCTCATGTATTGAAAATCTTGTGTCTAAAACCCCTATTGAAAATACCCCCTTTATCCTTTTCCCCCTTTATTGATATTTAATGGCAAATTTTATGTTATCTTTGCTTATGTTTGTGTTTATGCAAGTTTATAGTTTATTCTACGCATTAGATGTGGTAGATGTATATCGTATATGTTGCTGAAACTCTTTGAATCTGTTTTTGAGTTTAGATTATCTTCAAATGCTCTAATTGTGAGTGTTTCCAGAAATAATCTTCTGGTGTAGTTTTGTTCTTTGAAAATTATTCTGGCATCATTATAATTGGCTATATGTCCCGTAGTTGCTATATGGTTTGCCAAAGCGCAACATTGTGGTTTTATTCTACTATCACTCATTTTTTAATCTCTGTTTGGTTTGTCCAAAATAATAAGTATTGCACTCACAAGGTATGGCATATACCACATTATTATTCATTTCTGCCGGTATTTTATCTTTTAGTGTGCTGTATAATTTTGCGTTTGAAAAAGCCGTTGTGTATGCAATGGAAATAGTTATTTACGAACCAAGTGCGTGAAATCAAATTTCGCGAATGAGTGACCAGTTTAAAGCGCGAGCCGAAAGGCGAGCGTTTTATGGACACGAATTCGCGAAATGTTTCACGCACGAAGTTTGTACAATATTTTTTGTACGAGAACTATAATAATAATACATATTGTTAAATACGTTATCGTTTATGACACACTACTAATCTCTTGATATTAATTAAAAAAAATTGAGTTGGCAGTATTGATTATTTGAAGTGACATTTAATTTAAAATTATCAAATTCAAAAAATTCCATACAAAATAAAAACCTCACCAACAACATGAATTCTGATAATGAAATGCAATGTACACCGCCTGAAATTCGCGAAGCTGCCAATATTGCAGTGGATAATTTATTACCCATAAAATCAAAAAACGTATACAAAAACACTTATACTAAATTCGTAACTTGGGCTAGATCTAAAAATATACAAAAATACTCCGAAAATTGTTTGTTAGTTTATTTTCAAAATTTACAATCAAATAAATCATTATGGTCCACTTATTCTATGTTAAAATCATGCTTAATAATATATGATAATACGGATATATCTAAATATGCAAAACTCATAGCGTATTTAAAACAGACAACCAAGCAACATCAGCCTAAAAAATCAGCAGTATTAACCGAAGAACAAATTACTAAATTTATTGTTGAAGCACCAAATTCTTTGTTCCTACTAATGAAGGTAAAGTCATTTCCGTATATTTAAATTCCATACAACACTATATATATGTATTTATAGGCTGTATTAATATTGGGTATTTCTGGAGCGTGTCGACGTGAAGAACTTTGCAAAATGTCATTGCGAGACATAGAATTTAAATCGAATTTAATTATCGTAACAATTCCAGAAACTAAAACAGGTAACAGCCGTACATTTGCTATCATTAAGCCCGAATGGATTACATTAATTCGGCAATATGCAAATTTAAGACCGGACAACCAGCATCGATTCTTTTTAACATATCGCAATGGCAAGTGTGTTTGTTCACCTGTTGGTCTTAATACAATTGGCAAAATTCCAATGCGAATAGCTGAGTACCTTCAGCTTGATAGCGCAAGTAACTTCACAGGTCACTGTTTCCGAAGGAGTTCAGCGACATTGTTGGCAAATCAAGGAGGTGACTTGCTTACAATTAAAAGGCATGGTGGATGGAAATCATCTACGGTTGCAGAAGGATATATCGAAAATTCTCTGCATAGTAGAATTCAATTAGCTAAAACAATGACCCCGTTAGAGATATCGACTCCGCCTGCAACTTGTTCGACATCTGAAATACAAGATATATGTAATAATACAATCAACGTTACTCTACCTTCGCAATCAAGATCAATTCAAACAAACCAGTTAATCCCTGGGGTATCAATCTCTGGTTGTCAAAATTGCCCAATCAAAATTTTTAATAATTGTTCCGTTTCAATTTCTGAAAAGAATGAATAATGGTAATTTATATAATATTTGTTACTGTTCTGACATTGAATTACATACCTTCCAAATATAACAATTTCTATTTCATTTCCTTTTATTTTCATAGAAAAACAACGAACTGGGTAGCATATTATTAAGGTTAGGGATTTATGATTTTAAAATGTGACTAAATTAATTAAGTTCTGGGTAGTACCAACTTTACTTTTACGCACTCGTGTTTAAAGTGACTTTTTACGCACGCAAATCGAATCGTGAAATGACAGGTTTTGATAAGCGAGTACAAAAAGGTATTTTGGAAAAGCATTTTAATTTTGTTCGTGAGATCTGGTATATACTGTATCTTTTTGTATTTCTTCCTGTCATCATTGTTGATAGTTTGCAGTGCATTATGTTGGGTTGTTGCGACTCTGTGACTTTTGTCTTTATTGCAGCTCGAAAAGAGAATCTTGTTTATTAATGGCTTAGGGTAGCTATTGTTCAATAAGATTTGCTGTAGGCAGTGAAGGTCTTGGTTAAGGTAATCTACATGGGTAATTTTGGTAATTCTATCTTTAAGTGCTTTTATTAGATTGATTTTATATTTTTTCGGGCAATTAGAATGAAAATTTAGAAGTCTATTGGAGTTTGACGGTTTTCTGTACCATCTTAATTTAAGGTTGTTATTGTCATTTATGATTAATGTATCCAGAAATGGAATGGATTTGTTTGATTCTGTTTCCATTGTGAAATTTAGACTATTGTGAAATGCATTGAAACGTTCTAATGTAGTGTCTATTTTATTGTTAGGTAAACAACAGATCAAATCATCCACGTATTGCCCTATGAAAAGGAACTCAAAATCTATACCCTTCTCTACAAATACTATTATTGTATTCATCACAAGGTCTGCTATTATTGGTGAAAGGGAAAGTCCCATAGGTGCCCCTTTTATTTGTTGGTAAAATTGTTCTTCGTATACGAAATATACACTATTGAAGATCCATTTTGTAATATCTATAAATTCTTTCTTTGGTATGTTCGTGTTATTCTTGATTAGTGCCCATTGCTTATCTATAATCTCTATAGCTATATCTATTGGGATATTCGTAAAAAGACTCGTTACATCAAATGATACCAAAACGTAATTTTCTGGTATTTTGAGATTATTTGTCTTTTGTGCAAATTCAAAAGTATCTTTGATTTTGTGTTTGTTATATGTCAAGAAAGATTTGTCTAAGATGTCTGCTATGTGTTTTGCTAGGTGTTTTGTGTGAGATTCTACACTGCTAACTACCGGCCTCAGTTTACCTAACAATAAAATAGACACTACATTAGAACGTTTCAATGCATTTCACAATAGTCTAAATTTCACAATGGAAACAGAATCAAACAAATCCATTCCATTTCTGGATACATTAATCATAAATGACAATAACAACCTTAAATTAAGATGGTACAGAAAACCGTCAAACTCCAATAGACTTCTAAATTTTCATTCTAATTGCCCGAAAAAATATAAAATAAATCTAATAAAAGCACTTAAAGATAGAATTACCAAAATTACCCATGTAGATTACCTTAACCAAGACCTTCACTGCCTACAGCAAATCTTATTGAACGATAGCTACCCTAAGCCATTAATAAACAAGATTCTCTTTTCGAGCTGCAATAAAGACAAAAGTCACAGAGTCGCAACAACCCAACATAATGCACTGCAAACTATCAACAATGATGACAGGAAGAAATATAAAAAGATACAGTATATACCAGATCTCACGAACAAAATTAAAATGCTTTTCCAAAATACCTTTTCCATTGCATACACAACGGCTTTTTCAAACGCAAAATTATACAGCACACTAAAAGATAAAATACCGGCAGAAATGAATAATAATGTGGTATATGCCATACCTTGTGAGTACAATACTTATTATTTTGGACAAACCAAACAGAGATTAAAAAATAGAATCACACAACACATGAGTGATAGTAGAATAAAACCACAATGTTGCGCTTTGGCAAACCATATAGCAACTACGGGACATATAGCCAATTATAATGATGCCAGAATAATTTTCAAAGAACAAAACTACACTAGAAGATTATTTCTGGAAACACTCACAATTAGAGCATTTGAAGATAATCTAAACTCAAAAACAGATTCAAAGAGTTTCAGCAACATATACGATATACATCTACCACATCTAATGCGTAGAATAAACTATAAACTTGCATAAACACAAACATAAGCAAAGATAACATAAAATTTGCCATTAAATATCAATAAAGGGGGAAAAGGATAAAGGGGGTATTTTCAATAGGGGTTTTAGACACAAGATTTTCAATACATGAGATATACAGTGAATAATTAACGAACAATGCACAGCCTTACGGTATGTTCATGCATTCGGGGAAACCTATTAAAAAAGTTATCGATAATATAAAAATAACAAGTATTTTGCGAAAAACAAAAACGGATAAGAAACAGATGTTTGGCGACCGACACAGACAAGCGGGCGAAGAATATATTTCCTCGCACATTATTAAAGCAATTGCAATAGATAATACTAACTTGAGATTTCTAAACTGAAACGAATAGCGTTTATTTTTTGGACATATACGATAGTAGCATATAACAATGCAGTAATCAATATAAATAGTTTTTAGAGTTTCGCTCGTTTTGTTTTTTTCTGTATTTCTGTGTTAATCTTAAAATTGTGATTTTTTAAAATGTATCTGTAAAGCAGTCCCTATCACACAATGTGTGGTATTAGCAAAACCTGCACAACGTTAGCGAGAGTAAGTGTTTTTTTTTTTTTTTGTTTATTCTTTAATTGAGTGTCAATTATTAAGTCTTAAAAAAATGTTGTTTTTCTGTCATAGTATTGATACCTAAATCTTGTTAAACGATTTGTAAATCCACAAAAATGTAACACATACGTCTTTCCTATTAAACAAGTCTGAAGAAGGCTGAAAAGAGCAGCCGAAACGTCACAAAGCTAAGAAGAGTTGTTTTTTTATTACAAGTTTTTTACAAACCCTTATTCCATTTCCCTAGGAATGGTAAACTAATTTATTTATAGTACATAGTGAAATACAGCTTCAGTTAAAAACTGAATTTCGTCAAATTTATATATATATATATATACCGGGTGTCCCAGGGTAGCGGTAAAGTCCATTATTGGTATCTAATAATGTAGATAGCGAATAATTTTTATTACAAAAATTGTAGATAATCATAAGCTGTACAATTTGAAAATATTTTATTTATACAGGGTGTTCGACAACAACGAACCAACACAAACTTATGTTTTTTTAAATGGAATGCAATGATTTTTTTTGCGTTTTATGATAGCCCTTAAAGGATTGATTAAACTGACATCAACTTGTATTTGTCGATTTTCAACTGTTTCTGAGATATGGCGATATTTCGTTAAAAATTGTGCAACATTTGAAAAGTTGCTATGAAATAACGACTGATGATGAAATACCTTTCATGGGCTCAATTAGTAGAGATACCTTTTCAGTACGTGAAACTAATTTTTATTTTGACATATTTACGTATGATTTAACATTTTCAGACCCGTATAATACGAGAAGCCATAGAGATAGAGAAACGCCCTAATAGCCTAAACAAAAGAGATGAAGGACGTAGACTTCCAAACACCTGGAAAACGGCCATCAAACACACACAATCAAGAAACTCAGACATACACACGGACCGAAGGTTCAACACAACACAACCTGATTCGCCAGCCTTTACCCCTACCGCCGGCCCCGCCACAAGAGCTATGACTCGCAGACTCCAGCAACACATACAAATATGCCCACCGCACACGGCTTGTCTTACTTCGACACGATCTACAGCTACAAGCAGAACTTATAATGGTAACAGCGAGAGTGCAGAAAGCTCGACAGAACAGAAGTCCACTTACGGACTCTACGACAACGCGGATCAATTCCCGAAGCAGAAACGACACACATATATATTTATGCGTTTATATATATATATATATATATATATATATATATAATAATTAGGGTATTGGGGAATCCAGCAATCAAAACAAATTTTATAAAATGATGGAAATCGGTTCCTGTACTTCCTCAGGATTAACTGTAAATTACAATGGCATGATAACATCGAAACAAGTCTGCACAAAAAATTCTTTTTATAAATGACTTACAGATATGATTTCTCTCTATGGAGAAGATAATGCATATACGAAATGCAGGTTATAATTGTTAGGAAACAGCATTACAATGTGTACAGAATGCCACGAGCATTACGTTTTTTAATATGAGAGGATTAAACCAGCTGTATTGTGTCACCAAGACAATGTGATTAATATATTTGCTTATAGCGCAAGTCATAAAATGAGTAAAATCAACACACAAAATCTGCCCGATGTGTAGGCGGATGGGGCTTGAGCCCAGGGAGCACTCAGCTTTGGATGGGCTGTGTCCAATATACCAGAGGAGGCTGGTCATTGAAAAAACTCGCAGGAGGTTTAATTAAATAGGAATACTTTTAATGACTCCTGCGCTGAAGTAATGCGAGAGCGGATGCCGGCGCAGAGAGTCACGGGGCGAAGGGTGGGAGAGGTTTTTAGTCAGTAAGAATCTGACACACCCCACAACACTGACATCTGGTTGTGGAAGTCTTATGTAAGATTTTCCTCTCCTCCAAAAAAAAAAAAAGGTGTTTATGCAATTTCTATGGCATAAAAAAATTCAAGAACAAAATGAAAACAGATCATGATAAAATCTGTAATCTCAATTATATAGAAATCATGACGTTGAGGCTTACCAGTAATTAGTGTGAAGATGTTACCTATGACTAAGCATGCTAAGCATCTTAAATGACTGTGTGTCTCGAACTTAACTTGCAAACCACACCCAGCCCACCTACAGCTGTAACTTTTATTGAGCTATAACTTGTAACCTAACTTTGTATTTTACTTTTTTAGAACCAAGATGCTTTTTGTTTGTTTTAGTGTATCAATATACGGGGTCACCGCTAAATAGGTACCAGGCTATGCGCATTTGAAGAATACGTATAAATGTCTAACTGAAAATCAAAAAAGAAATTAATTTGTAACTCATCAAATATTTCTAAATTTTTAGGGCCAAAATGTAGTTAAAGTCGGTCCATAACTTTGTTTATCTTATACGCATTTACGTAATTCCAGTTTAAAGTTCTTCCAAAAAAACGATAAAATGCATATAGTTTTTTTTGTGTGCATAGCACGCCTTTATGTGGAAAAGGTCGACAACCTTGGTGCATTACCATGTTTTTTTTCGTTAAATAGAAGTATTTTATTTTGAAACTTAAATTCCTCTATATGAAAATTATTATGTTTGTATATTAACTGCGACAGACTCGGACTCGAGGAAAGAAAAATCAATTTCTCGTCACTTGGACCGCGATTATTTTTTGTACGGGCATTTCTCATATTTTTCTTTCATTTCCTTTTTTTAACAACGCTATTTAAAACTAACTCTGCATATATATAAAAATTTAATGTTGTAGTCACTACGTTGTATGTATACACTACAATGTAGTGTATACATACAACGCGGTTTTTAATCAGTACTACTGAAGAAGACAACATAGTTGTCGAAATACGTAGTTAGTTTTTGTGATTTAGTGTTTAAATTGTAGAGGTTATGATTGCCACCAATTTTGGATTAAAAATTATTCGCTATCTATATTATTAGATACCAATAATGGTCATTTCAACATCTGCTAGTATATAATAAAACTTCATAAAGTGCCTCATAATTTCGTTATTAATTCAATAAATTCATCAGGAGATTAAAAGTATTAGAACAGTTTGTCACTGGCAAAGAGCACCATAATAAAATAACGATATATAAAAAAAGAACAGATAATTTCAAAAATATCCTGTGTTACAACCAATAAAAGTTGTTTTCAAAATTCATTAAAATTTATATATTTATACGACAACATCGTTTTGAAAGGAATGCATTTGTTGTTACTGTTTAAATATATAACTGTTAATAAAGTTTTATTTTATTATATTTATTTATCGTGATTTTATTATGGTCGTTTTTGCTACCAACAAACTCTACTATTGAAATCAAAATGAAATATTGAATTTCATTAGACAACAGACTGCATTTCTGAGAATTGTCTTTTTGCTAACATATGATGTGTTGGTAAAATGGATTTTAAAGAAGAACGGCTTGAGAGAAGGTGACGTTTAGGGTTTGTTACCGAAAAGTAAAGAAATGATAATATAAAGATGCAGCCTGCCAATACTTTACCGAGACATTGAACATTCGTTTATTAAAAATATCTTTTTTTCAACGAAGCACAGCGCAATTATCGAAAGAGGAAAGTTGTTACACAGCAGGTATAGAAAATTATATAGCGCATGACCATGCCCATAATACAGTATTTTGTATATTCATGCACGCGTTAGTTTGAATATCGCCAAGCCCATATGATGTTTCAAGAAAAACGATATTGTCGAATGAGAATCCGTCAATCCGTGCTATGCGTTTTAATAAAGCAGCTTACATTGTCATACCATACATTTATTATATTCAATTTAAAGCCATACAACTCCGAAACACAAATTTAAACAATGAAATGTAGACATTTACAATTGAATATCGATTATTTGAAATAATAAAAAAAAAAGGAAATTGATATTTCAGACTACCATGAAAATAAATGCAATAAAAATATTTACCTAAAAATGTATAGTCAGTCGAAACATTCTTTTTTACAAATTTACGATTATGTAACAATATATTTAGGTAATAATTATTGAACAATTCATTTCTAAATGAGGAGAGACTGACGCAAATGAATACAAATAAAGAACTGAAGACTCCAGAAAAATTAGTGTAGGAGAAATAAAAAAGGCACGAATGAAATAAAAAGATGATAAAACTTCAGAAGAAGATGGAATGCAAAACTGCTCAAATACCTAGAGTCTACAGAAAAATGAGAATTTTTGAGTAGTGGAAGTGACAAACAGAGTGGATTTAAACCAGTCCAAACTATACATCAGGGGTGCTTAGTCTTTTACGGATTGCGATCTACCACAAAACATTTAGGGGACAAGCGACTAACACGTATGACTACCTACTAATAGCCTGGTTACAATAAAAAAACAGATTTATGAAAATGATTTATTGCAAATACTTATAATATATAAATACAAAGTATGTTATACTTGTATAAGTTAACCATCTTATAAAATTATAACGTCAGAAATTTTCTTTAGTTACTGCTTCGTTTAGAATTTAGATGCTGATGCATGGCACTGCATATGATCCACAAACTTATCGAAGGACGGTTCGTCCCCACTGTGCAAGAAACGTCACAGTTCGTTTAAACAACTTCCATTTTAGGTTAAAAACTAACGTTCTAATATGTAATACTGTTAACTTCCAATCAACTTTTGATTTGCACTTCTAATATTGGAAGTTTATACAACGTTATTCCTGAAAGTGTTAGAAACGAGACCTTATACAGGGTGTCCAGAAACTCTTCTGACAAACGAAGACCGGAGATTCCTCAGATAATTTTAAGACAATTTAACCCAATTCACCCTAGTCCGAAACTGCTTCCTAAGGTCATAGGCGTCCGTTTTGGGTAGGTAAACGGTTATTTTAACGCATAACTTTTTTGTCTTTAACTTTTAAGCATTTGTGACACTAGATTATTAAATTTTCAGGTATCGTAGTACTAAAAGGTACTCTTACTTTAAGTCGGTAGGATACACCGTTTTCTAGAAAAATCGATTTGAAAATTTTTCGTTTTTTCAACATTAAAATTCAATTTATTATTTTTTGCACTAGTTCGCTCTGAACTGCCAACAGAAATAAAACCTACGTTTTTAATTGTCAAATTGTTGTCAGTTCGTGAAGGTGAAATGACGAAAGATGAAATGACGAAAAAACGAAAAATTTTCAAATCGATTTTTCTAGAAAACGGTGTATCCTACCGACTTAAAGTAAGAGTACCTTTTAGTACTAGAATACCTGAAAATTTAATAATCTAGTGTCACAAATGCTTAAAAGTTAAAGACAAAAAAGTTATGCGTTAAAATAACCGTTTACCTACCCAAAACGGACGCCTATGACCGGTACTAGAAATTCGCAATTGATGGAATCGATTCATCTCTGGAGGATAAATAAGCATACCAGTTTTTGTTTTTCTAAATAGAAGCGTTCGGGAGATATTAAAAAAAAACTAATTTCAAGGCGCCATCTTCAAAGTGCTCTAGCTCCCTTAGGAAGCATTTTCGGACTAGGGTGACTTGGGTTAAATTGTCTTAAAATTATCTGAGGAATCTCCGGTCTTCGTTTGTCAGGAGAGTTTCTGGACAGCCTGTATAGTCAGTTTGTACTTCCTTTTTGTACTAAGAAAGAACGTTTCTGAAGGTAAGAATTTTAATTTCGATATGACTTTGAATGCGCACTTTAAGGATTGAAAGTGTATTTAACGTTGTTGCTAAAAGCTATAGTGACGAAGCGTCACAGTCAGTGTACAAGACTTCCTTTTTGGTCTAAAACATAACGTTTTGAAACTTCCAAATAACTTCTAATAAAAATATTAATATTGTGATTAATTGTGATTTTGCTGCTTGAAAGCAGTGGTACTAGCAGTAACACATTATAACACGAACATGTGTTTAGGTATGTATATTTGTAAAAGTTAAGTATTAAATAGTGATTTGTTTAACTTGCATATAATCAATTCCACAAATAAGGGGAATAAAAAACAAAAAACGAATTCCCAAGAATTTATTCAAAACGGGACAGGAAGTTCATAATTCCACTAAAAGGGCCGTAATTTCTCGAAGAATCAAAAGTGAGTATGTACGTACAATTTAAATTTTACAGGGATCAAAAAGATAAATCAGTAAGCGAGTGCAATAGGTAGAGACAGCAGTAAGTCGCATCGTCTGGTATGACATCACAGACAAGCAAAAAGAAATAGACAAATATTAAACTGGGCATCTGTCTTTTTTTTTTTGTAAACATAAATTAAGCTGAATAGATTCACATTGCCTTCCTTTGCAATTTTATTTAATATTTTAGAAAACGTTTTGTAATTTTATTTAAGATCATTTGGTAATAATCATTTTACCGTCTTATATTTAAGCATAATTACTAGGGCGCGGACATGACAGAGTTAAACGACGACGGAGTTACAATGGAGCAAAGAAATAATGTAAACAACACACATTTACTGAATAGCACTAATTCATATGGTGAACTGCAACATCTGTTTACGCTCGAGAAGAGCCCGAGAATGAGAGCAAAAAATGACCATAAAATAAGGAATTTATGAGTAAAATTCTTTCTACATCGGCGTAGATAGCCTGAGGAGTTTTTAAAATTTATTATATTTACCTTATATTTCGCAAGAGAAATAATGTAAATATGTATATACTTACTGTTATTTAGTTTCAATAACATACGCGTACATTTTTAGTTATCATTTATTTAGATCTAGAACGTTGTTTATGGTACTTTTTCTAATATGAAAATGAATTGTCAGTGATTGCGAAATTTATTACAAAGTCTGTAAAATATCGTTACAGAATGCCAAAATATCGCACGTTCGTCACTTAGCTTTGCTAAAACATACACATAAATAGTTTTCATGCAGAGAATTTCGATAGTTTACAAAATTTCGTTACATGTTTAAATGACGATGCTCGAAGTATTTCTGAGTACAAGGAACTAACACAAATCCCAAATTTAACAAATCAGTTGTTATTCCTACAGGAACACTTTGTAAATTTCAAAAGTATTCAAAGTGACTTCGGATGTGGCCTTCGGCAAAAGTTAGACGCAGTTTTTAATAGAAATCCAGATTTAATAACATTGCGGCAATTGTGTATGCTAAATACGCTGAAATAAAAGAATATTTCCAGTACGCACATATAACCAGTTGCGATGTAGAAAGGACGTTTTATATCTACAAGGATGTACTTAATTCAAAGAGAAGAAGTCTTACAGAGGAGAAAATGAACAAATAATAAGGTATTTTATATTTTATAGATCACCATCCACTTGTTATCCAATTATATAAATAAAATTAAAACCTCTTTAAAAATACAACATCTCAATAGTGCGCCCATGGGCGATGAGTCATGACTCGCTCATGTCCGCGCCCTAAATAATTACATACAGGGTGTTAGAATATTTATTATTTGTTAATTAATGCATACAAATATGACAATGTTAAAAGACATTTCACCTATTTTGAGCTATTTAAAAACTGGTAAAACGGACACAATAAGAACTCTGCATAAATTAATTTTTGAAATAATGGCGACAGAGGAAACCGGAAAAGACTTGTGATGCTCCTGCAAAAGCATTTATTTGAACATAAAAAGTCATAATGCTGCAATAGTTGTACAAAGTGTAAAGTATAAGGGGATTTCATAAATAATCGAATGACATTTAGAGAAACCACTTCATCATTAAGAACTGTCACAGAATTATTCAACAGCTGGGAATTGGCTTTGTCTCACATACTTGTTTGGGTAACATGCATTTAGTATGCTTAGGTGTTGTGAAACGTTTGATTATTTTTTGGGTAAAGGGAAACAGGGAAGATTGGATGACTGAAAAACAAATATCAAACGTATGTGAACAGTTAAAAGAATTTAGAAATTGTATGTCAAAAGAATTTAATCGCCTTGCACGATCAATTTTAGAAATGGATCGTTGAAAGGCAACAGAATTAAGACAATTTTTTTACATACTGGCCCGAAGTTCAGATCAATTTAATCATTTCTTAAGCTTTCATGGTGCCATTAGAATTTCAGTAGATGTAACTTTATGTCATAAATATTACGAGTTTTTCAAAACATTGTTAACTTACTTTAAAGAAAATGTTGGTGATCTTTATGGTAAGGAATATGTCAACCATAATGTACATAATTTAATTCACTTACCAGAAGATATACAAATTAACATAAATTTGGAGCGCTCAATAACTTTATATAGTGAAACAGAAACTTTCAAACATATCCCCAACTTGCAAAAGAGATTCCAAAGTAGTACATACGCGTATGTTTCTATTATACACATTTTAAAATCAGGTAAACCGTGTAAAAGTCATTATTATATTGTTTTGATATTTCCGGTTATTCAGTTTTCTTATGCTATAGTACAATTTGGCGATACGTCGTATTCTGTCATACCATCATCTTGGCTTTTGGAAAATGGCAAATCATGTTATTGGCCGAATAGTAAAAGTCCGAGAAACTTAATAGTTCGTGCAGTAGAGCCAGAATCAACTTGGAAACTACACGAAGTTAATATCCTGCAAACTTTTGATAAGATGACGTTTAACTTATTCATATTTAATACAACATATTTTTTATATTTTAGATTCCTACGAAGAAGCATTTCATAAAGAAAAATATTTTACAAGTTCCTCCTCCTCTTCTTCTTCCGATGAAATCAATTTTTCGAATATAAAACAATTTAAATGAAAATTAAAAATTAAAAGTTCAATTGACCACGACTTACCTCAACTTGAGGAAGAAATTTCTGGTAAACAAAAAAATAACTTTTTATATTCACTTTTTAAATTACGTTTATAATAATATTAACTTATAGGTGACAGTGAACCACAAAACACCGATAACCAAATATTTAATATTGAAGAACCGTTTGACAATTTGCAAAAGGAAATTGATGGTACTTAATACTTACATTTTGCTAACCATTTAAATACACTTTTGTTTGCTATTTAGTAGTTATGCTGAATTATAAAATCGAAGCTAATATTTATTTTTTAGAGGCCGTAAAAGAAAATTATCCAAAAATTACCGATAGACGTTTCCAGCTAGCAACGATAGAATGCTTGAAACATGCTAACTAACGATACCAGCGGGAGACGACAAAATGATTTTTTTTTGATCTCAAATTAGAAATATCTGAACTACTAGAGTCCAAAAATCTTTAATATACTAATAGAAATTAATGGTGATATTTGGAACATAGAACATCAGTAGAAAGGATTACATTCACAGAATTAGGAATTTTAAATTTTAAAATGCTGTCTTTAATTGTTTTACTTTGTACATTTGTCTATTTGTTTATGCTTCGTGGGGTCTGTTCTAGTTATTTCTCTTATTTCTATGTAATTATTTGTTGATATGGATGTGTGTCACGTGCTTAATTGTATGGCCTACACAAATAAAATTATTATTATTATACATAAAAGTAATTGTATCAGAATATACATTGCTTTAAGCTTCCGTATTGATAATCGCTGTGGGTCTGTAGATATTTTTATATAGAAAACTTAATTCGATACTAATGAATAAATCAAATAAATGATTAGATATTCCTTAGATTAGATAGATTAGATATTTTTAAAAAAAGCCGAAAATACCAAGAATTTCGACGATACATAATATATATATATATATATATATATTTCCTAAATAAATCTTATTAAGGGAAGCACAATATCCAACAGAACTTTGTTAACAAACCGGCGCTACTTTATCAAAATTACATTGAATTATGTGAACGATTTAGTAAACAGACTAGAAGATAAGATTTGGCTAAAGGATATATACATTTTCAGCTATGTTCGGTGGATTTCGTTCCGCCAATATAACACAATCCTTCATATTCACTCCCCATCTAGTCATTGGCGACCCCAGACCCCACGCCATGAAAAGGAATTTAGAGGTTATTGTGCTCCTCCAATGCCGCCGTTCACTGTACTTTTACTATACAGGCAGAGTGTACTTTACTCAGTACCCTTGCAATTTTATCTATTTTAACTGGAAATTTATTTCCTTGTTTCCTCCTTCAGAAATGTTACCTATTATACGTATCTAATGCATTATTAAAATCATGAGAAATATATTTTTTTAATTAAGGTGATTTATATATTAGGCATGAAGACAATATATATATGTATATATATGTATATATATATATATATATATATATATATATATATATATATAAAATACTCACACACACAGGGTATGTCATAAATACCGTTCAGTAAAGGTTGTCGGAATTCTAAAGTATGCACAATTATCAAACTTGTGTATTAGTAATACACCATAACTTTCTCTTTGTTATTCCTTGTTTTCGATTGGTTTGCCTTACGTTCTAAATTGTCTTGGTACAGGAAATTAGTATCTAAAAATGAGGGATTTTAATATGACTTTATGCCACTTTTATGTCTTTTCGACGATTTCTTTGTGAGCAATTTTTAGTAGACGACAAATCTTTCTCAATGTGTTTTTAAGCTGATTATTTTGAAATGTTGGCATTTGTTGGACAACGAAACTAGTAATTGACTTTTGAGACTCTTTATTTTAAAAATTAAATCTCTTACGTTTTTTTTAAGTGCCGAGATTTCTTTAGGGACAGCTAACCACCTAGAACCAGCGTTTTTGGTAATTTTTAAGATAACTTGGATTAAATTTTGCGTAATGAATTCTGAAATAGTTTCGCGGAAACTACATATTTCAGTCAATAAAAATAATGAACAAGTAATTTTATAAACATGTCCTCCAAAGTTGAATAAATTATTTTGAGAAGTCAGTGAATCGAAATAAGTCAATGCCTAGATTAAATCAAATTAATAATGACAAAACGGAGAAAATAAGTGAAAGAAGCAAGAAAAAAAGTACCAACATAAATCAAACCAATTGAATTATGTATTTATCTCATCCAAATTAAAAAGATGATAAATATCCACCAAATCACAAAACGAGATGTTTTCAATTTTCGATGTACGAGGATGGTGCGGAAACTATGTGGCCTAACAAAGAAAACACAAGTTTTTGTTGACAAGTACATTTATTATTCAATGTAGTCTGCTGTTCGCTGAACACACTTATTCCAACCATATTCCAAATCAGTAATGCCTTCATTGTAGGTCGATGAATCCAAGTCCTCGAAATAGCTATTTACAGCAGTGATCACCTCGGAATTAGGCGAGCCATTTTTTCAAGTTTGGAAAGAGATGATAATCTCTGGAAGCCAAATGGAATAGGGCAAATGAGGCACTAATTCAAATCCCAATTCAAAAATGTTTGCCATTGCAATTGCAGACTTGTAAGCAGGTGCTTGATCCTGATTGAATATCACTTCTTTCTTTGCCAAATTAGGGTGTTTCTGTTTGATTTTCTCGCTTAATTGTTGCTACAAATTGGCATAATACTCCCCCATTTATTGTTTTGCCCTTTTCTAAGTAATCGATCAAGATAATACCATGAGAATCTCAAAAAACAGTGCCATAACCTTTATTGCTGACAAAGCCGTTTTTGCCTTCTTTGGTGGCGGATAACCTTTTCTTGTTCATTGTTTTGATTGTTCTTTGGTTCACGGAGTGTAATGGTAAATCCAGGTTTCATCGACGGTAATGAAACTGCGTACAAAGACCTTCTGATTGCGGCGAAAACTTGCCAAAGTTCGCGAGAAACACTCAAACGATTAAGTTTTTGCTCTGGTGTGAATAACCGCGGCACCCAACGCGACGTATATTTTTTCATTAACAATTCTTCACTTAAAATTCTCTTTTGAGATACCTAAAATCTCTGCTATCTCGGGCACTTTTATTCTACGCTCATCTAAGACGATACGGTGAACTTCTTCAATCTTTCCCGGAACAGTAACAGTTTTTCGATGTCCACTACGGGGTCCATCATTTGTACTCATACGACCACGCTTAAATTCGGCAACCCAAGTTTTAACCACTGGAAACCAAGGAGCGGATTCTAATAGTGTTAAATCCAGCTCTTCTTTGATTTCGGTTGGTGTTAAGCCTTTCAAATAAACGTATTTTATCACTGCTCCCAACTCAGTTGTATCCATTATTACAAAATCACACAAGACGTTCACTATGGCGTACTGTCAAAAACAAACTGATTGACATATTGCTCTGTACTGCCATATTTAACATATTAAAGAATGATTCTATAGAATAGTAAAGAAGATTCTAGCGAATTCGCGCCATCTCTGTGTCAGGTCACGTAGTTTCTGAACCACCATCGTATTCAATAGTCACCAGCAGAGGTCAGGTTTGCATGACATCAGTACCAGGGATTCGTCAAGGACATCATGAATCCCGATTTGACATTTTTCACAGGAGAATCAAAATACGTATAAAGAAACCAGAACTTACCAAGTAACAGCAATTACATCTTCTCCAGAAGCAATATTGCAAGGTTTATAAAACATATCCAATATGTTGACTGTTCATAACGTTGAGAGTTCAAAAGAAAGTAAATCACCATTAATTGTTCCATATGCTCAGGTGTTAATAATTGTCTCTCACAGGAAATAAATTTGTACATTGAAAACGACTGTTCAACATCTACCGTTGTAATAAGTACATAATTTGAGTAAATTCAGGATGACTCATCGTATTTCTTGACATGTTACACGCTACTAGCAATTTAAGTAGAACCGAATTAAATGCTTTCTGCCGTTCATAAGCAGTTGCTTGCAGACGTGCTTTATGTGTACCGACGACACATGTTTCACTACGCCAGTTTTCACTTGCCACGACAGTAATGCATTGCAAATTTTGCATCGAATGTGGGCGGGACATATTTACGCAATATAATAGATGTAACTAATAAAAGTAAATAATCGATCAGGCTACAACATTATTCCAGTCCTGGAATGTAAACCCGACATCCGATCCTTAGTCACAGGTATATTATTTAAACAGAAAAAACTATTTACAATAATTTGCATTTTAAGCCATAGTAAATTTATTTCCTAAGTATCCACAACTACTGAACACTTAATTATATAATATTTAATAATTCGAAATTTACATGTTTTGTGGTCATTTCATAATGTAATTATTAATTGAAATGTCAAACACATTATATTTAAATAGATTTTCTTGAAATAAGAAAAACAGAATTGACATATTCCAATTATATCTAGTGGCACAGTGTAAAACTTATCAGAAAATGACAATCAAGTTCGATTGCATGGAAGAAACTGTATTATATATATAAATCGTCTAAAATAAAATGATAGAAAATAAAAAGGAAGCAATGTAAATTAATACAAGATGAACAGCTGCAAGGAATATTAATTACTAAATAAACAACAAATGTTGTATTTTCACTATTTAATATTTGAAGTAATATTTGACAATTGTTTCGCCAACACAGTGGCTTCTTCAGAAATGAATAAAAATATTACACAAACACTTATATATCTAACAATATAGCACAATTTATGTAGAGGGGGTGATCTATTGAATAGTGTACATTATAAAACAAATTTAATAAAGGGGAGTTATTTGTTTCTAACTGATCGTTAAGTAAATTATTAGAGGGTCTATTTTTATTAATTTCAAGGGATTCTAGTAGGTTTAATTTAACACCTTTATTTTCTATATGTAGGATATCGAAATTATGACTAAAACTATGGCTTTCTTCTATGAGGTGGTTTGCGTATGATGAATCAATCTTCTTCATTTTGAAGGATCTAAAATGTTCTGACATCCTTTTCTCAAACGTTCTTCCTGTTTGGCCTATGTAAAACTTAGGGCAATCACTACATTTTAACTGATAGACTCCTGACTGTTGGTTTCTAGGTGTTTTATCTTTATTTTTCTTAATATAGATAATAATATAGATAAAACACCTAGAAAGCAACAGTCATGAGTCTATCAGTTAAAATGTAGTGATTGCCCTAAGTTTTACATAGGCCAAACAGGAAGAACGTTTGAGAAAAGGATGTCAGAACATTTTAGATCCTTCAAAATGAAGAAGACTGATTCTTCATACGCAAACCACCTCATAGAAGAAAGCCATAGTTTTAGTCATAATTTCGATATCCTACATATAGAAAATAAAGGTGTTAAATTAAACCTACTAGAATCCCTTGAAATGAATAAAAATAGACCCTCTAATAATTTACTTAACGATCAGTTAGAAACAAATAACTCCCCTTTATTAAATTTGTTTTTATATTGTACACTATTCAATAGATCACCCCCTCTACATAAATTGTGCTATATTGTTAGATATATAAGTGTTTGTGTAATATTTTTATTCATTTCTGAAGAAGCCACTGTGTTGGCGAAACAATTGTCAAATATTACTTCAAATATTAAATAGTGAAAATCCAACATTTGTTGTTTATTTAGTAATTAATACGATGGATCTTCATCAAGTAAAGACCGAATCAATTCAATATTTGCAAGGAATTGTGTGTTAGAAAAACAAAAGCATCATCGAGCAATGCCAAAACATGAAAACCATTTACTTTGCTTTATTATAAAGAAAGTAGGGGGAACTCCTCCAGAATTAAATTCTTTAATGATAAAATTCCTTGTTCTTTTTTTGTCAAACACTTCCCCCGGTATTATTTTCTCTTTATCCTCATTTTTACACAAAAGAAGTACATTATTAACGTTGGTAATGTTATTTTGCAAAGGTTACATAAATATTAAAATGCCAACAAATAATATAATTACTTAATAATGAAATTTCATTTAATGTGTATATTATCTTTATATACAGAATCTTGTTACTTAAAAAGGAGCTGCCGAATGCCATTAAATGTATATTACTTCTGGAATTTATAAATTCTAATTTGATATCTTGTTTTTGAAATATCTAACTATCCTTCCTTTCCCTTATAAATTTCTATTTTAGAATAAAGTTAAAGCTTATTTTTAGTCAACAAAAGGACGAAACTGATATCATTTTATAAGGAACAGAGTATATTACTTCTTTATTTACGGTGGGAATAGCGGCAGGTGGCACTATATAACGATATATTTTTTGTGACAGTAGAGGTGTTACTTGGAGATACTATTTATAAAAACTTAACACACATACGACAACTACAAATACAAATGTCTTAAACGACTTTTATGTCCCTAGAAAATACTTAATTATCAATGTCTATTTTAGTTGTTTTAAATTAAGAAGAGGGAATTTAACCTCTGGAGATAATCATAAATATTTCAAGATATACATAAACGCTCTAAGAGTGTATAAAAATACTGAACGGATTTATACAGTGTTTTAAAATTGTAAGAAATAGACATAAAAGATCATAGATATTATTCCTAGAAAGCATTTAGTTCACACCTGTATTTAAATAAACATGTTGATTACAGTTATGTTGCAAATTAATTATCATAAACTCCAACTGTAGAGGGTTAACAAAATATTACAAAATTAAAATATAGGGATGAAATAAAACAAAAGTTTTAATCAGACTACTCTGAAACGGCTGTCTTTAGAACGTAAGTTTAAGTCTTTTTGTTTATGTATGCTTTCTTGTACAAAAAATTGAAATTTGGTCTGAGAAATTTTCTAAAAAGTGCAACACTTGAAATTTGTTTATACAGAGTTAATATAATAGATTCGAAGTTTTGAGCAATTTTAATGGATTCTTCAATGTTGATAAGCTCTAGATGCAAAGGCGTAGAGGTTATACTCATTTAAGTGTGAGATTCGTTTTCACTGCCGTTTATAACATAAATACACACTATTTTATAACATTTAGTGACTTGAAAGAAAAAAAATTACATGTTTGTTGAAAAAAATCAAAATTTCACACAAATTCGAAGTTTGCAAAATAAGCATAAAAGTATATAAAGCAGAATATCTCAATCAGTAAATTAAAAGTATGCATGATTCAGAGCGATCGCAATTATCCATTTAAAAGTTTCGAAATATTTGTGTATTTTTGGTGATTTTTATCAACGTTGAGGACGTTGATAAACTCTAAATGAAAATAACGTGGTAAATATACTAATGTAATTGGAGATACGTTCTCAACGTCAATTAACACATTAATATACTCCTTTCCACTAAAATCGGTGACCTAAAAAAAATTGACATTTTTCCTTTGAAAAAATTTTAAATTTGACTAAGAAACCGAAGTTTGCAAAATAAGCATAAAAGTATACAAAACACAACCTCTCAACCAAGACATTAAAAGTATGTATGATTCAGAGTCATCGTAATTATCTATTTCAATATTTTGAGCATTTGGTGGTGATTTCTTCGATGTGGATAAGCTACGAGGCAAATGGATAGTAGGTATACTAATATGAATGAATATAGGATTCGAGTTCAGCGCTTTTTAAGACATCAATACACAATTTTTCATGACAATCAGTGACTTAAAGAAAATTGACATTTCTGCTGATTTAATTCACAAAAAAAAAATCGAAATTTGACAAAAATATCAAAGCTTGTAAATAAGCATAAAAGTATATAAAATAGAAGCTCAACCAGTAAATTAAAAGTAAGTATAATTCAAAGCAGTCGTAATTATATATTTTAAGATTTTTAAATATTTAATGACGATTTCCTCGATGTGGTTAGACTCTAAAGGCAAATGCATTGTACTTATATTAATTTGCACGTCAGATTCCATTCAAGCATGTATGAAAACATTAATATACACTTTATATGCACGATTTATCGCAATTGTCTATTTAGAAATTTTGAGCAATATTGGAAACTTGGTTAATAGATTCTTCAGTACTGATTAGCTCTAAAGGAAAATGCATATATGCATAGATATGCTAATTTATGGGGGATTAGTTTACAGTGCTATTTAGAACATTGATAGACACATTTTCACAACAATCAGTGACTTCAAGAAAATACATTTAATGTCGGTGTCGGTTGTTGTCACTTAAACCTGAAGATCTTCTGACTTTTAAGCTGCAATTGGTGGTCTGTCTTCCCGATGGTTTTTCTTCTGTTTCTATCTCCAAGGATGTCCCACCTTATCCTTGGCTACACTGTACTGACGATGACCAACGAGGCCGAAACACGTGTCTGCCGTTGCACTACAGCGGAATACCCCGATATTCTTTCTCCTATTTTTGTATGTAAATATATATGCATATATGTATATTACTATTTTAAGGATGGAGCATTTGGTGGTGGGACCTTCAATTTTTATAACCTATACAAGCAAATACTATATTATATACCAGATTTATTTTCTGCAATCTAGTTGGCTTGACCAAAATTATCATTTTGCCGAAAACACTCCTTTGGAGAAATTCTTAGTTGATTAGATCAAAATTTCTAGTTCTACAAAAATGACTTACATAGTACACCAAATGAATGCTTTCATCTAGCAGGATATAAACATATACCTTCAATTACATCACAAGTATCTATTCAGAATTTTGAGCTTTTGGTGATGGTTTCCTCAATTTTCATGAGTTTTACGCGCAAATGCATAAGAGATATATAACTTTAAATGTAATTTCGTTTTCGCGAATATACACTACCATTGAGTGGCAATTAGTGACCTGTATGGAAAAATTCCAAATTTTACCACAAATTCTTCAAAAACTGGCTTAATAGGTTAGCATATTATTATTAAAAGTATGTGTGATTTAAATACATCGCAATAGTTCTATAGAAACATTTGGTATTAAAATGACCTAAATTTAGAAAATACACCATTTTTGTAACGCGATAAGGATATGCCATCAAAAATATTTTATTATTATTATCACGTGTTGCTACTTGGAAACATGTGCAAAATATTAATAATAAGATAATAAAATAAAATATTTAAACCAAATATTTAATAAAAATAGTTAGTCCTTCCTTGGCTAAAACATATATATCAAGTTGGCTAGATAAATTCACCTGATTTTGGTAAATTTATATTTCTAAGGATATGTAATATTATAGGTACATTTAGGCCTTGTAAAGTTATAAAAATTGTCATATGAAAACAAATAACTTTAAAAAAACTAAAAAAATTTTTGGGTTTTTGTATATATCTACATCCTTTGAAGACGCCTTCTTGTTATATAGATAAATAGGATCTTTTATATATTCAAAAAGTATATAGATTTTCAAAGCATGTCATTCTTCATTTCCAAAACGATTTTAATTAAACTTCACAATATGCATCGTTTTTCATATTATTTAACACATAGGACGGTTCCTCTGATCAAATTTATCTGGTCTATCAATAATTTTTGCATAAATAATCCCATTTCTTAAATTTATAATTATTTATACCTGTTACACTTTCAATAGCTAAATAAAAATTACACAGGATTTTCCGTATCAGCTGTTGATCCATTTTCAAGTTTAATAACCCCTAGATTTCTTTTTACAAAAAACACCCGTAACTAAATGGGTATTTAAATGGGTCGTTATGCGTTGGGTATAACTAGTCAATAGTCTTATTGTGTTTAATACATAATAATAAACAATAAATAATAAACACAGTAGGATTATTCTCGTCTGACTAAACGTTTTTTGTATTTTTATGGTATCTTCGGGTGTTTATTTAGGAACATCGAACATACGAATGGTATATGCCAGAACCGGAATGTAAATTTCTTATCTAAAAATTTCACCAAAAAATTACAGTTTTGATTTCTTCTTTATTACGATAACATATCTGTTGTAGTACTTTACATTTCTACTAGTCAGTATTTTTATTGCCCGGACAACCTGTATATAAATATAAACAAATATAACACTATAATAAATATCCCTAACGAAAAGTCAATAAACCCTGGGACAATAATGTTGTCCCTTAAAAATCCTTAGTCAGTAGTGTCAAAAGCATTATTGCTCTGTTTTTTTCAGGTTCTGGGCAACAAATTGTAAAACGTAATTAAAATATCTTAATATGACTTGATATTGTTAACCGGGCAAATTGTGGCTCCACGAATTAATCGTCTTTTGTGTTATATTTCGTATTTTAATTATCCCTAACATATATGATACACTCAAAGATACAACTAGCAATGGAAGTCATTCTTTTTATTATTAGAATAGTGACTTACATGAATTAAAAACCTTTTTATGCATTATAGAACTTAATGCTCTTTATTGTAAAATAAAAATTCTGTTTATTTTGAGTCATATTAGTGTGCCTTACACATTATTCAATGGAATAGAAGCCACCACATCTACCACCACTTTCATAGTCCTCAGTACACAAATCCAACCGCCATATAAGATTTTAGTGCGGCACATTATATATGTAGTTCGAAAGTAAGACCGTATTTCTAAATAATTTCTATAAAAGTTGTGTATATACAAGAAAGCGTTTTTAAGTATGCAAAATGGATAGGTTGGATCATAGTGTGTGTCGTAACTTGTCCAGTAACTCATTATTAATATAGTACATATAGAGTTTTAACACAATCGCGGCAATAGTCTTTAAACTATCGTCAACCAACCAACTTAATACGGAAGAAAGTGTTAAATATGGAGTATCGCGCAGTTGTCAAGTTCCTTACAAAATCCGGAAAGTCTGAGATAAAACTTGGGTTCATCATTATGAACCTGAGTCCAAGCATCACTCCAAGCAATGGCACAGTACCGCCCAAGTAGTTTAAGATATCACACGCGGAACAGATAGAATTGCTTACAAAGATAAAAGCGTTTCCATAACTGGAGAATACAATGCTTCAGTCTTGGCATGGTCAAAAGAAGTCATTAAAGATAAAAGAAAAAATTGACGGAAGGTAGTAAAAAACACAGTTTTGGCGTATTTTTCAGACAAAGATAAAAGATTTTATATGAAGATATACACAAGCTAACTGAAAGATCTGAAAAATGTATTAGGGTTGTAGGTGAATATATTGAAAAAGAAAAATAATTTTGTATTTTTATTTTCTCTACTTTTTTCCCATTCTGCGAACTTAAAAACGCTCCCTCGTAGTTTTAAATTATTTAATGTTAGGTATGACGTTCGAAATGTGTTAAACAATATATTTCTTGCAATTTTATGTTTGTAGGATTTGTAGTACGTAATTTTATATTTTTGGGGTATGCCAAAATTATTCGTTTTTTTTTTTGAGAAAACACCAACGACGAAAATTTAGAATCTTCATGAAAACATTATAACCTGCACCTATCTATTTTTGCAAATGTTCGCAAGGACATAAAAAATATAGTCTAGAACGCAACGATTAAATTTCAGAAATGCTGAAAATTGCCATACTTCTAATAATTTGTGTATGTAATAACGCGTTTATTTTCAATATGACATACAAAATATTCTTAGTTTTTGTGTAGGTATCCGGTCATCTTCTGTGCTTCTGCTGCCGACGTTTCAATCACTATCCCAAGGGAGATCTTCAGGGCCGTTCGAGTGTGCTTCAGGTCATTGCACTACTAGAAAAGCGCTGGAGATGTCCTTTAGGACAGTAGACAAAACGTCGACAGCAGAAGTAGAGACGACGACAACCGTGAAAGCCTAAGACCTAGAATATAATTTCTAAATTTCGCGTTTTATTTTGCTTACATCAGGTTTTTTTTTAACAATTATTCGTGTTTTCGACACGGCTGGCATAAGTAAGGAAATAAAGAATTACTTTACTAACCTGTAGTTCGTGTATAAGTTCTTGTTCATCCAGAAGTATTATTTTACATTGTATGGTTCTTGGTTTTGAACAAAAACATTCCATTTTTTTTCAACGTTGACTTTCGAAGAATCCACGCCTGTAACAAGAAAGAAAAATAAAAAAATAATAATTTAAAATGGAAAAATAGTATTAAGGTAAAGCAACGTATTAAGTACTTTATCAAGTCGAAACTACTTCCACATCGAGAAAAAAGACATCAAATTAACTAAATTCATCAGTTAATGACATTACTTAAATTATACAGGGTGTTTGGTACATCGTTTGCCAAATAAAATTGTCCGATGAAAGGGGTGATTTGCTGTCTCTTAAGACCCGCCCAATAACTCAATATTAGTTCTATGTTTTTTTTCGATTTTTTTAATTTCTTATACGTAGTATAAGGAAGTATTGTGATGGTGAAAATTTTCGACCTCGATTTCTTTGCAGATGTCCACGTTTTGAAGTCCCCTGATACCGAAAAAGTGGTTTTTAAAAAATGTCTGTGTGATGTGTGTGTGTATGTCTCTCTGTGTGTGTGTGACCACGATAGCGGCCAAACCGCTGTAGATATCAATTCCAAATTTTGTATTTACGTGTATAATCTCCCTCTTGAGATCTGATTAGTTTTTCAGTAAAATCGGTGGACCGGAAGTAGCAGTTTACTTCAGCGAAAGAATCGAATTTTGCCAATATTTCGTCAACTACTAAGTTTAAACAAATTTATAAAGAATTCATATATACTTAAAATTAAAATTGAGAATAATTTTATTTAAAAAGTTTTTCGAAATTCCTACCGGAAGTAGGTGTTTTACTCTTATCTAAACTCGGTTTTTTGCGAATATTTCGCAAGTCAAGCTTTTTAGACAGGTACGTTACGGATATAAAAGTATTTAAAACATAGTTTTCAATATCTTTTGTATAAAAAAAATTTCAAAATTCGGACCGGAAGTAACACTTTTACTCTTACCGAATAGCGATTTTTTGCAAATATGTCGTAAATTATGCATTCTATATATATTTATTGAGAGTACAAAAGTATTTAGAGTTGGATTTGCAATATTTTTTGTATACATGAAATTTCAAAATTCTGACCGGAAGTAGCACTTTTACTTTAGCGAGTAGCACTTTTTTTCGAATATCTTGCAAAGTATGCATTCTATAGCGATTTATTAAGAAAATGAAAGTACTTAGAATAGGATTTTGAATAAGTTTTGTATAAAAAAATTCTTAAGATTGTATAGTTTGAAACGCTCATACGTATAAGAAAGTCGTGTGGTGGCCACCCCTCATTTTTATTTTTATTATTAGCAACATCCCAAATTTCAGCATTTAAGCATAAATTTATAAAAAAGTTACATATACAGCCTCCAAATTTAAGTTCAATTTTAATGTGTACTGGTTGAACGAAATTCAAAATTAATAGCAAATATTATTATTAAGTGGCATTGCTGACAATCAAACGCACAGACACCGGTGTTTCGACCTTTGAGGTCTCGTCAGTGGGCGTGGAGACTGTCGACAATGGCTTCAAGACTTAAAAAGCTGCTTATGTCATTTTTGCGTGTTAAATGCAGTGAGAGTATCACAGCGACATCTAACACCCAAAAGATGACACAGAAAAAGCGGTGGCTTCTGACGGCATGTTCTGCCATACAGAGGCCTGTATGTTAATAGTGTATCTCGTGTAATAGAGCCTTGTGCGGCGTCACCTATCAAACAATAGCAAATAACCTAGTTTTCATTTTATTGACTAACAAAGTTTTTGAAAGAGGTTAAAATAAACTTTAATCTCAACTTTACATTGCAATAAAAAAATAACTGAAAGCGATCCTGCTATTCTACTTCTTTTAAAAACTGCTCTAGTTTATCCCCATTCCAACGGTATGCAATATGCAATATGCCATAAAAAAAATTTATTACAACTTGACTAATTCGCTAATTTTTGTATGGCGACACATCAGGCTGATATGGGATATTCCAGATGAAAACTTATTTTTGCGTAAATAACACGCGCGAAACAGGTAGAAACTGTTATCTACCTCTTGTGCAGCAGAAATCTGTCTCTTATTTTCTTTGGGTATTGCCCAAACTGGCCCGGCAAGCGCACGCAACATGTTCACTTTTCTAGTCGAGATTTGACTGTCTCTACGTAACGCCGCACACCACTCTTCTCATTCTGTTTCTGTTGAGTTTAGTTAGTGTTTTCCTTTTGTTAGTGCTCTTGTTAAATTTCGTTGATTTCTTGTTTTTGCTATATACAATGGCCACGTTCTTCAATGAAGAATACGCTGACATTTTGATGGCTTATGGAAGCGCCAATGGTGTTGCTTGTGAACCAGCGGCTAGAGACAGATCTCAACTAAAAAAAAGTTAACTTGGGGCACGCGCTTGATGAGCCAGTTTGCGGAATACCCAAAGCAAAAACTAGACAAATGTTGATTTCTGCTGCCCAGGAAGGAAGTTTCAGTCGGATTTGTCCCGATCCAAAAATGTAGTAAATTAGTGAAGTTGTAATGAAGGCATATTGCATACCGTTGGAAAGGGAATACCCTAAAGAAGTTTTTAAAAGAATTAGAAGATCACGATCGCTTTTAGTTATTTTTTTATTGCAATGTTAAGTTGAGTTAAAAGTTTATTTTTACCGCTTCCAAAAATTTTGTGAGTTAATAAACTGAAAACTACATGTTATCTGCTAATAATTTTGAATTTGGTTGAACCACACAACAGTACAGATTAAAACTAAATTTAAATTTGGAGGCTGTACCTGAAACTTTTTTTTTATATTTAAGCTTAAATGCTGAATTTTGGAATTTTGCGAAATAAAAATTAAAAAGTCGGAGAAAAACTCCCGTGGGACTAATATTGAGTTACTGGGCCTTAAGAGACAGAAAATTACCTCTTCTATCGGCCAATTTCCTTTGGCAGACGATGCACCAAACACCCTGTATATGGAATTATATTCAAAAGTACCTATTTAAAAAAATATATATGATGAGTTAGTGACTACATGGCTTAAACAAGAATTAACCACGATAAATAAAAGAAATATATACCTACTGATTATGAATCAATGTACGCCATTATGTACCGGGTGGCCAACTAAGAATGGCCGCCGGCTATATCTCAGAAACCAGTAGTCATATTGCTTCCGGGTAAAAAACTTTGAAGTAAAAGTGACCAAGAGAAAATGCTGGAAATTATTTTGGAGTTTGTAAAATGTCCGCAAGGGGGCGTAACAGTCAGAATCAATTTTAAAATTTAGAATTTCTTCATATTTTTACTAATTAAGGGGTATTGAAAATTTCAAAACTTTTTTCCTTACACATTCTTTAATACTTTTAGTCTTGCACATTTTTCACTATCTAGTGAAATAAAGTGGTGGGGGCAGTTCAGATGTTTTTTTTATATAAACTGGGATTACTCCCGTTTGGCTTAACTGATTTGAATAAGTTTGGTTTCATTTAAAAGAGCCTTATTTGCTCTACAAACTGCACTTGTGTTTTTGTATCTCGAACTTCTGCCGTCACCGGTAGATGGCGTTAACTGAAATGTCAACAAATATTAGACCTTTTTTCAAAAAAGTCAAATACAATGATATGTTTCTTTTTACATAAATTAATAAAAAATTAAAACCTCTACATTTCGGTAAAAAAGCGATATTTGTATGTTTTTTAGAACAGGAGATATTGGCAAAAATAGATGAAAATGCATGAATTCTCTTGTTTTAATTGCCTTCTTTTTGATATATACATATATATATATATAATTAATATTTTATATGTGGTTAATGTATATATTAAACACATATAATTATATATATATATATATATATACAGGGTGTCTCTAAAAGGTCTTTAAACAACTCTACCACGTATTTTTCGGACCAAAATAAACCGATTTAGCAAAACTTGGCTTAGTGAAAGTTGCTTAGTTTGTGCGCAATACGGTCCTGAAGTTGCAGTTGGAAAATTGTTTTTTTGTTATAAATTTGAAACGGCTGGAGCGATTGCGCTAAATTTTGTCACGTTTACATAGTTTTATGAGTCAAGAAATTCTGTATCAAAATTGTGATAGTACCTAATCAATCCATAGGCGGAGAACCTGCGTTTATAAATATTAAAACATTTCCATTTTCTACGCCAATGGATAAAAAAGAGTTTGTCTATAAAATTTAGATTAAGTGTCTTAAGTACAAGAAAAAAGGTACTCTTGGTAAGACTCGAAAAATTGCATCGTTTTCTCAAAAATCGCATTTTAAGATTTGAGAACATTAACTAGAGGACGGCAGCGCATACTGTGTGCTCCATGTACATGTATCTTTAAGCCGTGTACACGTGTCTTAGGCCGTTTAGACGTCTCTTTAAACTATGTACACGTCTTTTGACGTCGTTTTTGAAGTGATAATTTTTTTTGTAAAATGTTTTCTTTTTTAAAAAATACAGAACGGCCAATACCAGATAGGTTAAAACGAAAAGGCACTGGTTTACAAAAAAGATATTCTATTTATCTCGACAAAAATTATCAATTCAAAAACGACGTCAAAAGACGTGTACATAGTTTAAAGAGACGTCTAAACGGCCTAAGACACGTGTACACGGCTTAAAGATACATGTACATGGAGCACACAGTATGCGCTGCCGTCCTCTAGTTAATGTTCTCAAATCTTAAAATGCGATTTTTGAGAAAACGATGCAATTTTTCGAGTCTTACCAAGAGTACCTTTTTTCTTGTACTTAAAACACTTAATCTAAATTTTATAGACAAACTCTTTTTTATCCATTGGCGTAGAAAATGGAAATGTTTTAATACTTATAAACGCAGGTTCTCCGCCTATGGATTGATTGCTATCACAATTTTCTTACAGAATTTCTTGACTCATAAAACTATGTAAACGTGACAAAATTTAGCGCAATCGCTCCAGCCGTTTCAAATTTATAACAAAAAAGCTATTTTCCAACTGCAACTTCAGGACCGTATTGCGCACAAACTAAGCAACTTTGACTAAGCCAAGTTTTGCTAAATCGGTTTATTTTGGTCCGAAAAATACGTGGTAGAGTTGTTTAAAGACCTTTTAGAGACACCTTGTATATATATATATATATAAAATTGTAACCTAGCTGGCTTACTTTTATTATACACAGTGCCATTTGCTTATATAACACCAAGGGCAACCTCGCCGGTTACAGAATTGGTCTTCTGAATGTCGTCCAGACACCAAAAATACGCACTCCTGGCTGCCTATATGTTCAGGCTTCAATGTTATGATCTGGTAAAAGTACGGCCGTTGACCTTAATGTCAACTTGTTCGGGCGGTTTAAAATAAATCAAAGTTATGGTGGTTTTAGAGTGGTGCCTTGGGACAAAAGACCTATTGCTCACAGCTGACTCAGCGGAGAAAAATAACGTGAGTACTTCTTATTGTTTTAATATGATTCGTTACCTTTGAATATACTACTTTCTCTATCTCACTAGCAAACGGTAAAGGTAAACAAAAAAACACACGGTTAGAAATTCATTTGAAAAGTACATAATAATTAACTTTTATTTCTGTTAAAACATTATAAAATCATATCAAACGAATAAACAATTCAACAATTAAATTATGGTCACAATTGATACACTTTATGGTTTAATATTAATTATATATTTACAAAATCTATGTACATAAATAGAATACAAATTAAATACGCGTCAATGACCTCTATATGTCGCGTATAAAATCAAGCAAGAACGTTCGTACGTTCCTAGTCCCTGAATTAACAATTACAATCCCAGAATATCCCGTTAAAGAAAAACATAAATAAAATGGTGTTTGAAATAAAATACGGATGATCAGGTTTGCTTAAATTATATTACAACTAAATTTTTGTACGTTACCCTGCTCGCAGAAGAACCTTATATATATTTCGTCGCGGAGAACAATCTCAATCGGTGCGGACTTTCGCGCGTCTATTCGGAGAATTATTATTATATCTTTGTTTATGCTACAAAGCGCGGACAATGTATTGAATTTATACGCGCGTTACAAACAAAATTTGAAATCTAACGTTTCTGAAAATGAAATACATATATTAAATACAGAGATATATACATAGTCATGACATTTATAGTCTGACTCGGACGGGAATTATAGGTAGTAGCGGTAAAAATGTCTATTCCTTCACGACCCCTGGTCTGAATGAAACAAACACTTTCGGACGGATTTTAGCGGATTTTGAAACGATTACTCCACGGCGCATGAGACCTGAATGTAATACGTTTCTAGGATAAACACCTATCTTTCCCACGCCATCAAGGCTGAGTAAAGAAAGGTAAAGGCAGCAGAAGGATAGGAAAATAAAATGGAAGAGACACACTTGTTGGTGTCTTTATATATCCGTAAACCCCCCTATTTCTGTAGGAAAAACTCGTTTTAAAATATACAATTTGCGCGCGACTACGAGCATGACGTATACATCCTTATATTGAAAAATAACAAATAACTTGAATGATCGTTGCACATGAATACATATACAGGTCCGTCCAAAACATTTTATACAATATTTGAGCAAAATAACTTACATTCTATTAATTTAATATTGTTAAATAAATTAATAATGGACTAAAAATGTTAATTTGAGCAATTAACGAGGAACTTCGTTACAGCCCCCTCCTTAAAAGTAAACAACGAACCCTAACAACTAAATATCAAAAGTACAGAAACGGAAAATTAAAATTTAAACAATTAATTCTTGAAAGTCTATCATCTTAAAATTAAAAAAACTAAAACTCGTCAGTTTATCATCACTCACGATGTCTATGACGCACGCACTATCACTGCTTGTTCTGTCTTTTCAGATTCGCGTGGTGGATCTCAGCTTCCCTGCGAGTCATCACGACGCTCACTCCGTCGACCCGCACATGGACTCGCTTGTTCCCATGTCGCCTCTTACGGACTCCTTTCCCCAGCGAACCTTCCTTCCTCACCCAGGCCCCAGGATTTGCCAGACGAGGTTTAACGGTCGGCGGCGGAATCGTCGGCAGCGGCGGAGGGTCTGAGCAAAGGAACGGCATGTCCAAGGAAAAATGAGGCAGAAAAGGAATAACTGGTAGATTTGAGGTACCATGTGCGGGAGGCGGCGAAGGAATTGAGATTGTCGGAGGGGAGGCATTGACAAAGGGTGCTTTCTTCGCTTCAGGCGTTGCTGGCAACGGTGACAATGAGTCGGGCACTGGAGAAGCACCGAAAAGTTGTAGAAGCCTGAAACCCAGATAGGCTTCTGCGTCGGGACTGTGTAACGTGGGTCCCACATCGACTGTTGTCTCATCGGAGGGCGGCACGGAGACTACTGGCTTGGGAGGTGTCCTGCAACAATATGTCTGATATTTCTCCTCCATGAGGGCAACGGTCGCTGGTGACACCAGATAGCGAGGCGTTATTGGTCGTTCGGGCGTCTTCAACCCAGGCGGTGTACCCCACAACGCTCGATATCGATCATCCATGGCGGATGGTGGCGGAGATACCAAGGGACGGGGAGCGGTCATCTTGCCTGGTTGCTTGGAAGTGCCCATTGCGTCGACTGTGTATACTGGATGGTACGTACGAATTTATATATCCTCCTGGCCTTCCCCCACTACTTCCAGCGGATTTGGAGGTGGAAGATCGGTTTGGAGTTCGTCTGCGGACGGAATCTTTACATCTTTCACATGGACTTTCACGGGTTTTCGTCTGTTTGGTACCTGTAACATAAGAATAGACGGAGACAGGATCTGGATAACTTTAGAGGGACCTTCAAATTTCGGAGCAAGTTTAGCGGTAAATTTCTTAGAGGCGTCGGATAAATTATGGGTCTGGTGATACACCCATTGTCCAATTTGAGGGCGGTAAGGACGATGTCTCAGATTGTAGGGCCTACTTTGCCTCTGGAACGCTTGAGCCAACTTTATCCTGACAATCTTGAAAAAGTCGTCCAATTTCGACAGTTCTTGAGCCAATTCTTCTGTGTTCGGTCGAGCAGGATCCATTAATTGCCCATCAGCGGTTCTCCGCAGAGAGCTCGGCGGCATGAGTTCTCTACCAAAGTTAAGAAAGGCAGGTGTGAATCCTGTAGACTCATGTTTAGCGGTGTTGATGGCGAAAACGAACTGAGGTAGGTATTGGTCCCATTCTCTATGATCTTTATTGATGTATTGTGCAATCATAGGTCCTAATACCCTATTTGTCCTTTCCACAGGATTCGATTGCGGAGCATACGGAGCATTAAATCTTATCTTGACACCTAACCCATTAAAATAACTGGTGAAACTGTGACTGGCAAATTGCGGACCATTGTCAGCCAACAGGATCTTCGGACAACCAAAACGATAGATTACCTTTTCCTTCAGTGCCTGGATGATGGTTCGTGATGTGGCAGAGCGTAGCGGCTGGCACTCTACCCACTTCGTGAATCGATCATGTATTACCAATAATGAAGTATATCCTCTCTTGGAACGCGGAAAAGGTCCGAGGAGGTCCACACTCACTTGTTCCCATGGACAATCAACGGGTGAGAATAACATCTGGCCTAGAGGTTTTCCCTGATTAAATTTATAATGTTTACAGGATCGACATCGATTGACGTAGCGGCGGACATCTCTGAACATCCCTGGCCAATAATATAACGAAGCGGCTCTCGCTATACTTTTGGCGACCCCAAGATGTCCAGCTTCAGGAGCGTCATGGATTTCCTTCAGGACGTCGTTTCTGTCAGGCGTAGCTACACACAATTTCCATGCGCGCACTCCCTCGGTATGTTGTGTATCAGGTATGTGTCTGTACAAATTACCATTCTCCAATCGGTATTCTTGAAATTTTTCAGGATCTGACTGAACGTCCGCAGCCTTCTTGTTATACCAAGAACAAGACGTTTCTTCTAACAAGGCACAGGTATCTTCATCGGTTTCGTGTTTGAAAGGAAGCGGTGCTCGGGACAGAGAATCGGCTAAGTTATTCATCGCTCCTTTACGGTATTGAATGACAAAATCATACTGTTGTAAATCAACAGCCCATCGACTGAGTCGTCCTGACGGATTCTTCAAGTCGTTCAGGAATCTTAAACATTGATGATCGGAAATAACGGTGAATTGGTAAAATTCTAAATAGTACTTAAATTTTTTGATACCCCAAACGACGGCAAGAGCTTCTTTCTGGGTCGTCGAATAATTTAATTCTGCCTTACTTAAAGTCCTACTGGCATAGGCAATCACTCTTTCGGCACCCTCTATTATTTGTATTAAAACGACTCCTAAACCTTTCTCACTGGCGTCGGTATGCAATTGGAATGGTTTGGAGAAGTCCGGACACGCGAGAACTGGGCTCTCTGTTAATGCTTTCTTTACGGCGGCGAATGCGGCGTCTTGTTCCGTCGTCCATTCCCAGCGCACATCTTTTTTAATTAATTTTATAAGCGGAACGGTAAGTTGTGCGAAATTCGGTACGAACCGACGGTACCATGACGTTTGTCCCAGAAAACCACGTATTTCTTTCTTGTTTCGCGGCGGCGGTACATTTAATATAGCAGCGATCTTGTCCGGGTCTGTACGGATTCCGTCCGGTGTTACAACATGACCTAAATATTTTATGTCTTGTTTGGCAAAAGTACATTTGTCTGGTTGTAGTTGAAGGCCTGCTTCCCGTAAACGCGCGAAAACATTACTTAAATTTTTCAAATGCTCCTCAAAAGTCTTGCCTAAAATAATGATATCGTCCAAATATACAAATGCGTACTCTGCCATTTCGGGACCTATCACCGAATCTAATAGGCGTTGGAACGTTGCTCCCGCACTATGCAATCCATACGGTAATGATACAAAATGAAATAGGCCCTTTCCCGGAATTGTAAAAGCTGTCACGGGTCTGCTATCCTTTTCTAATTCCACTTGCCAGTACCCACTTTTAAGATCAAGCGTCGAAAAATATTTACTGTCGCGGAGTTTATCAAGAATATTTGAAATATACGGCAAAGGATATGAATCTTTAATCGATACAGAATTAATTTTTCGGAAATCGACGCAAAACCGAACGCCACCGTTCTTTTTCGTGACCACGACGATTGGAGAACTCCACGGGCTGTTACTGGGTTCTATTATACCGTCTTGTAGCATCTTGTCTACTTCGGCGTCGATTAGTGCTTGCTTCTTCGGGTTGCACGGATAATAACGTTGTTTTATTGGGGCGGTATTCGGTTGCAAACGGATTGTGTGACGTATTAGATTCGTCCGACCAGGCACGGTAGTAAATTTACTTAACTCTTGATCAAGGAATTTTTTTAAGGCGGTCTCGTGGCGGTCCTGTACTCCGGAGATCCCACAGCTCGCGGCAAAGACTGCATTGTCTCCCTTAAAGTACAGTTTCCTTTCGGAAAAATCGAGAACAGCCCCAATTTCCTTGAGAAAATTAATTCCGAAGATGACTGAGCACGGGCTCTTCGGCATAATTATAAAATTTACGTCTGTAGTTCGGCTACCCATGCGGACCGGTAACAAAACTGAGCCAGGCGATTCTACAACGTCTCCATTTGCGAGGCGGACTTTAGATTTTCTATTTAAGACGCGTTGTGTATTGTTTTCCAACAACCGGGCAACTAGCGATTCGGACAAAAACGATGAAGTCGCTCCGCTGTCCACGAGGGCTCGTAAATTCTGGTTATGTATGTGTACGCGGATCCAGACGCGATTGTCTGGCACTGTCGAGTCTTTGATACCTGTGTTTGCGGATTCAGGCGGCTTTACTGCTTGCGGACGGTCTTTGCCTGCAGACCGCCCTTCTCGGCGTTTCCCTGGCATCGGCAGTCAACGGAACGCACATTTAACTTGCCACACCGTGAACAAAACATTTTAAATGGGTTACGGCAATAACCACGCGTATGCCCCTCTCTGCCACAGCGCCAACAACGGTTTTCCGGGTGTGATAATTTTTGTGACGGCGACGGCGGTACAGGAAATTGGCGAGGCTTACTATCCTGGGCGGCATATGACAAATGATGCGAACGCGAAGTACTCGGTTTATCGCTGGGCGGACGTTCCGGTGCTGATAGCGTACTCTCTTTCTTACAAAAGCGCGCCTGCTCTTCCAGCAGTAATTCGTAGTCGGCAGCGAGTTTAGATAATTGCCGGAGGGATTGTATCGCGTCCCTACGTATATACATCCTGTAACTAGGTGACATGTTACCGTATACACGTTCCAATTTATCACCTTCGGACATATCTTGGCCGCGTCTCATCAACGTCAATATGGCGGTTAAATAATCTTTAAAAGATTCTTTTGGTTTTTGCAACCGAGCGCGTATTTCTTCTTCGATTGAAAAATTATACCGAGGCGGAAGATATTGAAGTTTGAAATCCTCTAAGAACTCGTCCCATGTACCCCATAAAGTTTTATTATTCCGGAGCCAAAGCAGTGCTTTGTCTCTAAAAAGCTCAGGCAATGCATGTAGCATATGTTCGTCTTTAATCCCATAGCATACTTGGAGTTCGTTGACTCTTTCCAGGAAAAATACAGCGTCCGAGCTGCCATTAAAATGAATCCCCCATTTCCTTATTTGAGCACAGATTTCCGCGGAAGAAATCTGAACGTTAGTGTCCCTTTGCGGTGGAGCGTTTCCCTTATTCGTTGAACCCGTTTTATCCTCTTTCAGAAAGGTACTAATGCGTTTACGTACGTCCTCGACATTACCGGTAGCGTCTAACCCTAAAGATTCTGCTGCGGCATTTAAATCCTCTTTTTTCAAAGTATATATCCACCCAAGAGGGTTTGGATTTTTGCCTTTGTCCTGATCGGTCATTTTATAATTTATACTGTACAAAATAAAAATAAAATAATAATAAAATGAAAATGTATTGTAGTTGCAATTTTATTCTCCTATCCTTTTACTCCCTCACAATTAATAAAGAATATGTACGTTTTACTATCCTTTAATAAAAACTTATCTCTATGTATGTACGTAAAAATGTGTATCAATTTTCCTATCTTACTATTTACAAAAAATAATTATACATGTATATCTAGCGGAAAACTGTGAAATTATTCAAACAGTTTTATTAAACGCGGCGGAATTTAATTTTTTAAATCTCTTAAAACACGGCCCCACGTTGGGCGCCATCTGTAACCTAGCTGGCTTACTTTTATTATACACAGTGCCATTTGCTTATATAACACCAAGGGCAACCTCGCCGGTTACAGAATTGGTCTTCTGAATGTCGTCCAGACACCAAAAATACGCACTCCTGGCTGCCTATATGTTCAGGCTTCAATGTTATGATCTGGTAAAAGTACGGCCGTTGACCTTAATGTCAACTTGTTCGGGCGGTTTAAAATAAATCAAAGTTATGGTGGTTTTAGAGTGGTGCCTTGGGACAAAAGACCTATTGCTCACAGCTGACTCAGCGGAGAAAAATAACGTGAGTACTTCTTATTGTTTTAATATGATTCGTTACCTTTGAATATACTACTTTCTCTATCTCACTAGCAAACGGTAAAGGTAAACAAAAAAACACACGGTTAGAAATTCATTTGAAAAGTACATAATAATTAACTTTTATTTCTGTTAAAACATTATAAAATCATATCAAACGAATAAACAATTCAACAATTAAATTATGGTCACAATTGATACACTTTATGGTTTAATATTAATTATATATTTACAAAATCTATGTACATAAATAGAATACAAATTAAATACGCGTCAATGACCTCTATATGTCGCGTATAAAATCAAGCAAGAACGTTCGTACGTTCCTAGTCCCTGAATTAACAATTACAATCCCAGAATATCCCGTTAAAGAAAAACATAAATAAAATGGTGTTTGAAATAAAATACGGATGATCAGGTTTGCTTAAATTATATTACAACTAAATTTTTGTACGTTACCCTGCTCGCAGAAGAACCTTATATATATTTCGTCGCGGAGAACAATCTCAATCGGTGCGGACTTTCGCGCGTCTATTCGGAGAATTATTATTATATCTTTGTTTATGCTACAAAGCGCGGACAATGTATTGAATTTATACGCGCGTTACAAACAAAATTTGAAATCTAACGTTTCTGAAAATGAAATACATATATTAAATACAGAGATATATACATAGTCATGACATTTATAGTCTGACTCGGACGGGAATTATAGGTAGTAGCGGTAAAAATGTCTATTCCTTCACGACCCCTGGTCTGAATGAAACAAACACTTTCGGACGGATTTTAGCGGATTTTGAAACGATTACTCCACGGCGCATGAGACCTGAATGTAATACGTTTCTAGGATAAACACCTATCTTTCCCACGCCATCAAGGCTGAGTAAAGAAAGGTAAAGGCAGCAGAAGGATAGGAAAATAAAATGGAAGAGACACACTTGTTGGTGTCTTTATATATCCGTAAACCCCCCTATTTCTGTAGGAAAAACTCGTTTTAAAATATACAATTTGCGCGCGACTACGAGCATGACGTATACATCCTTATATTGAAAAATAACAAATAACTTGAATGATCGTTGCACATGAATACATATACAGGTCCGTCCAAAACATTTTATAAAATATTTGAGCAAAATAACTTACATTCTATTAATTTAATATTGTTAAATAAATTAATAATGGACTAAAAATGTTAATTTGAGCAATTAACGAGGAACTTCGTTACAAAATATATTACAATTCTTTGCCAAATATACAAATGTATTGAAAAAATGAATGAAAATCTTCTTGGTAGTAGTGGCATACAATGAATTGAAAATAATAACAATATGACAACTGGTTGTCAATTAGAAAACAATGACAAATATAAAATGTAAATCAAAATGTATAAATGAAAATGTATTCAAAAATACATTTTCATTTATACATTGTACATGTTTAGATGAATCTAAGCCATTTTGATAGGATTACATAGGTAATACCGATTGTCCTATGCTTATTTGCTTTCATTTACATTTATACATGACTGATTTTACATTCTATATTGTTATAATTCAACAGTTCTACTCTTAATTTTTCATTACATAGTTGCGTCGTTGTTATTATTTTTTATAATTGCATTGACTGAACAGCTTGTGGTAAACCCAGGCCCTTTGATGTGACTATATAAGTAATACCGATAGTCCTATGCTTATTTGAATACATTTTCATTTATACATTTTGATTTACATTTTATATTTGTCATTGTTTTCTAATTGACAACCAGTTGTCATATTGTTATTATTTTCAATTCATTGTATGCCACTACTACCAAGAAGATTTTCATTCATTTTTTCAATACAATTATATATATATATATATATATATATATATATATATATAATAAAAATATTAATATTCTTGGTGTTAGCGGCCTGTTTCTTATTCCTTGTCAAATATTAAAAATTTAACAATAAAAAACACATAATTAAAACGTTTCGACAATTTTATTTTTGTCTTCTTCAGTTAAAAAGTTTTTGTACTTATTACACATTTTTTTGAAAATGTCTAACTGCAACCAGAACCAACTGCAAAAGATACAATTTCTCATTAAAACTACAGAACGCATTCTATGCCAACGCTTTTTAACTTACCGTAATTTGTAATCTTTGTTTTTAACTTTGGATGCACGTTGTTTTTATATCACCCCCCGAACTCAATTGCATGTTTTATATTTGTAGAAATAAAAACAAACTAATGCCTGTAACGGACAAACAAATTCAATTTATTCACACGTTGAAAACAGTTTTATTTGAAATGTATATCTATCTGTCCGCATACGCATATAATAAACAACTTCTATGTATCAAGATGTTTTATCGTGTGTTATTTATTTTGTATTGTTTTTTCTCTGATGGTTTCTTTTCGTTGTTTTTTAATTCTATTTAATACCAGACGACTTCATACACTGCGCGGTAATATGTTATAAAATGGGAAAGTAGATTTTAGAGAGGCCCTCTATTTCTGCCCTATCATTAACTGTGTTTTTGTTACGATTTATTTCGATCATCTCGAGGACACCTCTTGCTTTATTATTTCTTTCTGTTTTGAGGATTTTAACATTATTAAAGTCGAAATTATGTTTCATCTTGTCTTTGTGTTTTTTGAGAGACGTTGGGTTTTTTGCGTACTTGTGTCCATTTATTCTTTCATCTAACCACTGTTTGGTTTGGCCTATGTATACTTTGTTGCAATCACCACATGGAATTCCATATACTACATGCGATCGTTTTGAATTTGGAATGGGATCCTTTAAACTTGTGTATAAGTGATTTAAGTTGTTGTTGGTTCGATAGGCTAATTTACAGTCATACGGTTTTACAATATTGTTTAACTTTTCTGAAAGCCCTGCAATATATGGAACAGGTATATACGTAACGTTTTTTTGTGATTGCTTTATTTGATTTTCTCGTCTTTGCGAGTCGTTATAGATTTTATGTAATCTCTGTTTTATGATCCCTTTAATAAATGTTCTTGGGTAATTGTTCTGTTCCAACATGGCCTGTATTTTGAAAATTATTTGTGGTCGGTATTGAGGACTTGTTAACATTATTGCTCGATCTACTAACCCTGTTACTACGTTTCTCTTATAGGTGACAGGACAATTTGCCTTGTAATTCATGTAGCGTCCCGATGATGTGGGCTTGTTGTACCATACTGTTTGTAATGTGTTGTTGTGTTTGATCACTGTGATATCAAGGAAATTTATGCTGTCGTCCTTTTCAACTTCCACAGTAAACCTCAATCTGGCATTAAACGAATTAAAACTATACCGACCACAAATAATTTTCAAAATACAGGCCATGTTGGAACAGAACAATTACCCAAGAACATTTATTAAAGGGATCATAAAACAGAGATTACATAAAATCTATAACGACTCGCAAAGACGAGAAAATCAAATAAAGCAATCACAAAAAAACGTTACGTATATACCTGTTCCATATATTGCAGGGCTTTCAGAAAAGTTAAACAATATTGTAAAACCGTATGACTGTAAATTAGCCTATCGAACCAACAACAACTTAAATCACTTATACACAAGTTTAAAGGATCCCATTCCAAATTCAAAACGATCGCATGTAGTATATGGAATTCCATGTGGTGATTGCAACAAAGTATACATAGGCCAAACCAAACAGTGGTTAGATGAAAGAATAAATGGACACAAGTACGCAAAAAACCCAACGTCTCTCAAAAAACACAAAGACAAGATGAAACATAATTTCGACTTTAATAATGTTAAAATCCTCAAAACAGAAAGAAATAATAAAGCAAGAGGTGTCCTCGAGATGATCGAAATAAATCGTAACAAAAACACAGTTAATGATAGGGCAGAAATAGAGGGCCTCTCTAAAATCTACTTTCCCATTTTATAACATATTACCGCGCAGTGTATGAAGTCGTCTGGTATTAAATAGAATTAAAAAACAACGAAAAGAAACCATCAGAGAAAAAACAATACAAAATAAATAACACACGATAAAACATCTTGATACATAGAAGTTGTTTATTATATGCGTATGCGGACAGATAGATATACATTTCAAATAAAACTGTTTTCAACGTGTGAATAAATTGAATTTGTTTGTCCGTTACAGGCATTAGTTTGTTTTTATTTCTACAAATATAAAACATGCAATTGAGTTCGGGGGGGTGATATAAAAACAACGTGCATCCAAAGTTAAAAACAAAGATTACAAATTACGGTAAGTTAAAAAGCGTTGGCATAGAATGCGTTCTGTAGTTTTAATGAGAAATTGTATCTTTTGCAGTTGGTTCTGGTTGCAGTTAGACATTTTCAAAAAAAAAAAAAAATGTGTAATAAGTACAAAAACTTTTTAACTGAAGAAGACAAAAATAAAATTGTCGAAACGTTTTAATTATGTGTTTTTTATTGTTAAATTTTTAATATTTGACAAGGAATAAGAAACAGGCCGCTAACACCAAGAATATTAATATTTTTATTGCTATAAAGGGCCAAGAAAAAAGATTTTATTTTATTATATATATATATATATATATACATATATCATAAATTCAGTAAAATTCTAACACGCAGACCAAATAATAAAATGTCACAAAAGCGGAAGAAATTTGAAAGGCATTCCTGTAATACCGATGCAAAATATATAAAAATATATTAAAAAGAAATATGTATAACATTTCGTTAGTTCCTGTTTAAGAAACCAAAATTACATAAATGTAATATTATGTAAACGTTCGAAAATCATGTAAGTATTTCAAATTTTCATATACTATGATTTACTATACTAACAATTAATACTAACACTATCAGAATAAAACTAATATTAAACACTAAAATAACTGCAGTTACATTACTCTAAAGATTGGTTTGCAAAATTTTTAATGACAGCCTAATTGTTCAAAATGGAGCCCATCATTGTTAATGTAAGCCTGCAACCTTTGCCGCGTGGATAAAACAGAAGTTTCAATTTCCGCCTCCGATATGTTTCGTACTGCTGCTATAATTTTCTTCATTATATTTTGTCTTGTTGTAGGCCGGTTTTCAAAAACAATGTCGTTAACTCTCCCCCAAAAATAAAAATCTAGGATGTTGAGGTCTGGTGACCTGGCGGGCCAGGGAAATATACTACCCCGTCCAATTCACTTGCCAGGATATGTCAGATCTGAGAAATCCCGGACGCTTGCCGCCAAACGCGCCGGGCACCCATCGTGCTGAAAAAACTTATCACGACGAACGTCCAGAGGGACATCTTCTGCTAGAAGGAGCAGCTCATTCATAAAAAAAATTAAATAAACCTCTCCAGTGAGATGTCGGTTAAAGAAAACGGGTCCAGTAATTTTACCTCCTAGAATACCGCACCAGACGTTTACCGACCAGCGGCCTTGATGCTAAACTTCCTGCATCCAACGCGGATTTGTCCTGGACCAATAGTTCATATTGTGCAAGTTCAGACCACCATTGCTATTAAATGTTGCCTCATCCGTCCATAGGACGCGAGAAAGAATTTCGGGGTTTCCGCTACCATATTTAATAGCCATTGACAATAGTCAATCCGGGGATCGAAATCTTCAGCCGTTAAAGCTTGATGAAGAACGATGTAATAAGGATACATCCTGAAAATAATATGGCAAACGTGACCGAAACTGTGAGATCAAATTTATCCAAACTTGTTAGACACTGTTTTAGGTAACTTACTATTATAAAGTATTACTGTGGTCTATATAAACGGTATCGGATAAAAATGGCAGTGACCGGTAAACAGACAATAAATAGGCAGATGAATGTATGAGTTAAACTTATGGGAACCGAGTACGGAACGTTAAAAACAACTGTTATGCTTAATGCTTAAAAGTATTAAAACAAACTGTAGGACATAAAGCAAATCTAACAAAGGCCCTACAAAAAATCTCGAAATAAAGTTTGTTTTATTTTTAACTTAAATCTTTCAATATATTTGGGACCGTAGTTCTACAAATGCCCAACTCTCTACTTGTGGTTTCGGTCATTACATGTGGATTAAATTCAATATATTCTAATACTTTTATAGCATTTTCTTCGGTTCGACAGTAGGTTGCCTTCTATACACCGGAAGATTAATATTTCCGGTGGTCCAAAGCCTTTCCACTAACCTACGAAAAACACTGCTCGCATAATGTCGTCTTCCAGGGAACTGCGTAGCATACACTCTGAAAGCAAATGTAGCATTTCGCATGCATTCGAAATAGACACCAATCATATCGAATGTCTCTTCATTCGCTAACCGCATCTCACTAAAAGAGAAGTTTTCCCAAACACAAAAAAGTAAACGGAATCAATCAAAAACTGACAATAATATTTATTATTTTCACAATTGGTCGTTTTAACACAGAGTTATTGTTTTATTTTTTCATAGCTTACTTTTTTATTTTCAATGGTATATTTTTTGGATTAAAATAAGTATTAAAAATAATCTTGCTTTATTAAACAGGGTCTTTCAAAATGGTATAACATTTTTCTGGATAATAATAATATGTTAGATAATAATAATATATGTAGCTCAAAATTGTTAGCTTCATAAAAAAAAGGCCAGTAAAACAGGAGAACTTAAGAATTTTGATCTATTTTTGGCAATATCTCCTGTTCTAAAAAACATACAAATTTGGTTTTTTTACCGAAATGTAGAGGATTTAATTCTTTATTAGCTAATGTAAAAAGAAACATATCATTGTATTTAACTTTTTTGAAAAAAAGCCTAATGTTTGCTTACATTTCAAATAACGCCATCTACCGGTGACAGCAAAAGTCCGAGATACAAAAACACAAGTTCAGTTTGTAGAGCAAACAAGGCTCTTTTAAATGAGATCGAACTTATTCAAATCGGTTAAGCCAAACGGGAGTAATCCTAGTTTATTTAAATAAACATCTGAACTGCCCCCACCACTTTATTTCACTAGATAGTGAAAAATGTGCAAGACTAAAAGTATTAAAGAATGTGTAAGGAATAAAATTTAGAAATTTTCAATACCCCTCAATTAGTAAAAATATGAAGAAATTCTAAATTTAACATTGATCCTGACTGTTACGCCCCCTTGCGGACATTTTACAAACTCCAAAATAATTTCCAGCATTTTCTCTTGGGCACTTTTACTTGAAATTTTTTTAGCCGGAAGCAATATGACTACTGGTTTCTGAGATATAGCCGGCGGCCATTCTTAGTTGGCCACCCGGTACATTTTAGGTAATACTCATGATTTTTTAAATCTCCTCATGTTTAAAAAAAAAACTATTTGAATGTACATTTCCTAAAATTATTCCTGAATTTTTCTTATTATTAATTTTCACAGAATTATCTATACATAATTATCATCAAAATTATCATTTACATACATACATACCGGGTGTCTGTTTAAGTTCGGCTACCGGCCATAACTCGGCAACCGTTTATCGTACAACCTGGCGGTAAAAATCTTGATAGTAAAATGGACAATAGGAATTTCAACCAAAATATTTTTAAGTTTCCAAAATGATCGCAAGGGGGCGCAATTTTCAAGATGAACTAAAATTCGATAATTTTCATTAAATTCTAGATTCTCTTTGAATTAAGTAGGTACATCCTTGTAGATAGAAAACGTCCTTTCTACATCGCAACTGGTTATAGGTGCGTACTGGAAATATTCTCTTATTTCAGCGTATTTAGCATACACAATTACCGCAATGTTATTAAATGTGGATTTCTATTAAAAACTGCGTCTAACTTTTGCCGAAGGCCACATCCGAAGTCACTTGGAATACCTTTGAAATTATTAATAGCCACGTCTAATGTGGTTAATCCATCTTTTAATTTGACATTTCGATTTTCAAAATATGTGCTTAGTTTAGGCAAATTTCCAAAGTGTTCTTGAAGAAATAACAACTGATTTTTTAAATTTGGGATTTGTGTTAGTTCCTTGCACTCAGAAATACTTCGAGCATCGTCATTTAAACATGTAACGAAATTTTGTAAACTATCGAAATTCTCTGCATAAAAACTATTTCTTTGTATGTTTTGGCAAAGCTAAGTGACGAACGTGCGATATTTTGGCATTCTGTAACGATATTTTACTGACTTTGTAATAAATTTCGGAATCACTGACAATTTATTTTCATATCAGAAAAAGTAACATAAACAACGTTCTAGATCTAAATAAATGATAACTAAAAATGTACGCGTATGTTATTGAAACTATACGAAATCCAGTGCACACTTACGTCTAGATAATTGGGAGAAGTCGATTCAATAAACCGGTATTAAACAGACTATTACAAACATTACGAAGTAAGTAATTAACAGTCAAAACAATGAAAAAACGAAACTAACGTAAGTATGAATGAGAATTTTATTTCTCTTGCGAAATATAAGGTAAATATAATAAATTTTAAAAACCCCTCACGCATAAATTCCTTATTTTATGGGCATTTTTTGCTCTCATTCTCGGGTACTTCTCGGACGTAAACAGATGTTGCAGTTCACCATATGAATTAGTGCTATTCAGTAAGCGTGTGTTGTTTACATTATTTCTTTGCTCCGTTGTAACTTCGTCGTAGTTTAAACCGGTCATGTTCGCGCCCTAGTCATTAGCGACAATCAACGCACAGACACCGTGTTCCGGCCTTTAAGGTCTCGTCAGTGTACGTGCGACTACCGATAATGACTTTTAAACTAGTTTCGTTACTTATATCGGCTTAAAGCAACAAGAGACAAGAGACTTTGAAAAAAAGGCTTTAATTTGCACGATAGGTTAGCTCTTAAAATTATTAATTTAGAAACATCAATAACTATTTCAGATTTAAATTTTTACAATAAACAATTGGATAGATTTAAGAATATAGTCAGAAACGGATTACCTATTCATATTTTTAAAGATTTTAAATTATCGATTAAACATACATTTCAGAAAACATTTAATAAGGTAAAAAAAAGTTTAACAATCTCAAAAGTAGTATTAAACAGCAAAAATTATTCATTAATAATGATGATTGGTTTGTTGAATGCACACATAAAGGGGTTCTTGATAATATAAAAAAATGTCTATCATTAGGACCAAAATTTGGAATTCCTCTGTCTAGAAACACTTTTGTTATCACGCAAATTTTAGCAAATTGTGAAATAGTTCTTAATTCAGGTGTAAGTCAAAATATTAATATATACGTAGGGCGAAAATACCTAACATTTTGACTAATTTTATTAAACAATTTCCTAATAAAAATAATATCTTGACATATGATGCTACTGATTGTAGAAAATTTCTTAGGGAAAATCCTAATATCTTAATCATTAAAGCTGATAACGGATCGGTAACCGTTGCTTTAGAAAGACACGGATATATAAAAAAAAAACGGAAGAACTTTTACAAGACAATTTCACTTACATGGGATTAAAAAAAGACACTACTGAAAAAATACAAAAGGAGATCAATAAAACATTAAAATTATTTGAAGATAGAGAAGAAATATCAGAGTCATTTTACAAAAAATTAACTATACATAATGTTATTATTATTCGCCCTAGGCTCTACTCTTTACCAAAAATACATAAGCCTGATGTGCCGGTCAGGCCAATTGTTTCTTGTATTAATTCGCCAACATATCATGTTTCTACTTTCATGGCAAACATACTCTCTCTGACATACAGGGTTATTTTTTTAAATCTTGACATAGGCTAACTCTTTTATTTGAAAAGATAGACCTATGGTCCCTGAAGCAAAGTTTTAGGAATTAGTCCAAATAAGAAAAATGCGTGGAAGAAATAAACGCGTTGTTGCCAGATTGGGTGCTATTTCAGAAAAACATATTTTCTTAAATGCCAATACTGCGTTTTTTTAACAATTTCTAATACATCTTGAGATTCTAGACAAAACAGAGAGGATGCAAGTTTTTGATTAGAGTGGCGCTTTACGAGCTAATAGTGCCTAAACTTTAATACATTTTCCCCTCAAATGTTACATAATGTGTATTTGTTGCTGCAGAACCCAACAAGGAAATCAGTTCGAACATTTTTTTAAAAAATAAATGTTAGGTAATTAATTTTTGTTACTATTGGTATTTTTTTAATGCTGGAAAATAAGTTAAATATAGGCACCATTAGCATCCTCTTTGTTTTGTCTAGAATCTCAAGATGTATTAGAAATTGTTAAAAAAGGCAGTGTTGCCATTTAAGAAAATATGTTTTTCTGGAATAGCGCCCAATCTGGCAACAACGCGTTTATTTTTTCCACGCATTTTTCTTATATGAATTAATTCCTAAAACTTTGCTTCAGGGACCATAGGTCTATCTTTTCAAAAAATAAGCCTGTATAAAAACAATAAGTTTGATATTCCTGATTCTTTTGCGTTTGTAAATAAGTATCAAAATTATAGACTTCCGGAAAATTATGAAGTCCTTTCATTGGATGTCATTTCATTGTTTACTAATATCCCCACTGATTTGTTATTGTAAGTATGGGATGATGATTGGTACCTATCATTTCCCAGAATACGAATTTGACAAAGCTTTCCTTCTCTAAATTATTGAAGCTGATAATACATAATAGTTACTTTAGTTTTAATGACAAAATTTATTTACAGAAGGATGGTTGTCCACTGGTCCTTTAAGTTGTATTTTGGCCAATGTTGTCATGAATGACTGTCTTGACAATATCATAAAAAATCTGTCAATCCAACTCAAATTTATATATAAATATGTAGATGACCTAATTTTAGTTTTACCAAGCAAAGAAATAGATAATGCGCTTACACATTTAATTCATTTCATTCTAAGATCCAATTCACTATAGAAAGAGAGATTAATGGAGAAGTAGCATTTTTGGATACTAAAATTATGAGAAATGACAATAATATTACTATAGATTGGTTTAGAAAAAGCACGAATTCAAGTAGGATATTGAATTATTACTCTAACCACCCGATGCAACAGAAAATAAATAACATAACAGCTATGAAAAAGAGAGTATTAAAAATGATCCATCCCAATTATCACAAGCAAAACCTATACACTTTATTTTGAATAACGGGTATCCTAAAGCTCTAGTACGTACAAAAGCTTGTGTATAGCACTTCCATCAACCACAGAAATGAGGATTTCAATAATAGTCCCGCTGTTAGATATTTTAAAATTCCATATATAAATGGTTTAACTCAACAGATATCACGCGTTTTGTATTTTGAAAACATTAGATATAAGTACTATTAATAAGTACTTTTCAAACACAAAAGATAAAATAGAAATAAAGTATAAATCTAACGTTATATATGTACTTGATACCTTGCAATAAATGTGACGACGTGTACATTGGCCAAGCTGCAAATTGGTTATCTACAAGAATGTCTTTACACAAAAGTGACATTAGAACGGGTAAGAATGGATATGCGTTGGCCAAACATATGATTGATAAAGATCATTCTCCTAATTTTGATAAAATAAAAAGATTAGATAGTGTTGATATAATAATGAATCTTCTAGAGAATTTTTGGAAATGGTACACATCAATCTGCACAATACGATGAATTTTAAATCTGACGTAAACAATACAATACAATTTATTCATAGGTATTTATTTGAATTAAATAAAGAACGAATAGATAGTCGTGTTTCGTAAGGATAATGGATAATGATCAATTAAAATTAAACACCACTTTTGTATTTACTTTGTTAATGATTAGATTTTGTTATATGTTGTAATTTATGGAGTATTATGATAATAGATAATGGCACTTTTATCATTCAAATAATGTATATCTAGTAGTAAATAAAACCGCCGTATTACACATGTGTACTAGCACATGTTTCTCAGTCTCTATTTAACCTGCAACTAAATAACATATGCACATACATAATATATAGTTGTTATTGGTGTGCCTTTGTCGTGCTATTGTTATTTTATTATTATGCTATTTAAGACTATTTTAAAGTGTTGTAAATGGAAGTTGTTAAAAGTATAACGGAATTGTTGAAAGATTGTTGTGGTTCTTTCTCACAAAGAAGTCACAGCTGTGAGTATATATATTTAAGTAAAAAAACCAAAATGTTAATAGTGTTTTCATTGTATCTTGTACTGTAGTTACCCTGAAGAAGCAATGATTCATTTAATTGCGAAATATTGGAATTAAAGTAAAGTATTTAACACTTTTCATATTCATATCAAAATTGTCCTCTAATTCAATTGGATTTTAAAACTACTGGGCAGCAATGAAAAAGAAATGTAACAGCATAAATTCGACAAGCAACTATTGGCTAGAGCGCGTGGTTCTACAAATATCCTTTAGATTAAAACGCTATTAGTATTAGTACCACAACTCGGTACGTTATTGGACTTGAGGAAATCATTATTTTGATTGATATACTCCGTAATGCGAAAGATATATTTTGAAATTGCGTAGGAGCGATGGATCTGTAATATTTGTTTTCCTACTCGCCTACTCGTAATATTAGTCGGTTTTTTTTATCTCCTATATTCTCGATTCTCTGTTTCATCGTAGGTACATACTACATCGTTAAAGTCACGTAACAAGTAGCAGAGAGTTGTAGTTGATGGTAAAAGAAAGGAATAAAACAGTGAAAAAACTACGTATCTACAACGAGAATATATTCGTAGAGATTCGTTACCAACTAGTGTTATAGATGTTCTTTCGCGCGGATGTTAAAGTTTTTACCAATTTGACCGATTATACACTTACACTTTTACAATCAAAACATTCTATTCTATATACACACGATAGCCAAGATGACCTCTAAACACCATATCAATGTGGCTGTTAAACCTCGTACAAGAGTAGGTAATATTCTCTTTAATGCTAATACATAAAATGAGGTGTCGGCACCATACGATTTTCTATACGTATGTGCGTTCCTAAATTTCTATACAAACGCTGTTCCAAATTAAGTTTTAAATTCAGTATTTTCTTAATAAAATACACTTGTGAGTAAAAGTTTTACTGGCGCGCCGGTTCGAATTCTGAAAATTCTTTTATACACAAATTATACCAAATCCAGTTCGAAGTACTTTTATTTTCTTAATATATCTACAAAATGCATAATTTGAGAAACTGATGTTACTTCTAGTTCGAATTTTGAAATTTTTTTTAAGCAAAAAATATGCCAAATGCCGCTTTAAATAATTTTGCCTTCTTAATAAATATAGATATGTATAGAATGCAAAATTTGCGAAATATGTGCAAAAAATTGTTCCAAATCTAGCTCTAGATACGCTTACACTTATATATATCTATGCAGCATGTCCCCGGATTGGGTTTACAAGAGGAAAAAAAAATCTTATTTTTGATTTTACAACAAAATGCTAAAGGAATTAAATTTTATGCTTAATTTCAAATGACCAAATCTGTAATTAGAATTACAAATTTTTATTTTATTTTTTTTTTCAATCACAACATTAAAAAAAGAAGTAGGCTAGAAACAATAACGTTTAAAACTATTCTATTAAGTCGCCACCAGTTTCAGCACACAATTCGACTCTAAGCCGCAGTTCCTTATAACTGTTGCAATTTATTCAAGTGTCAAGGACGCAACAGCATCTCCTATACGATTTTTTAATACTTCCACATTGTTAGGAAAGTTTTCCATGTAGACCAGTTGCTTTAACCGTCCCCACAAATAAAAATCTAAAATAGTCAAGTCAGGGCTTCTTGGAGGCCACAAAACAGGACCATTCCAGCCAATCCAACAATTTTCGAATTTTTGATAGAGCAGGCAGCAACAATGCGCGAACGGTGGGCCGGACAACCATCATGTTGAAAATACATCCTCTGCCGATAAGGAAGTGGGAGTTCACTTAAATCATCCCAGAAAAGGTTGCTTAACATTTCCAAATAATTGTGCTGATTTACATTAGCATCAAAAAAATATGGGCCTATTATTCCATGGTAAGAAACAGCACATTGCACCACACGTTTACCTTAACAAAATATTGACGTTTTGATGCAATTCTAAAGTGAGGATTAGTATCATTCCAATAACGAACATGTTGTGACGAAACGGTACCATTGTTCGTAAAAGTTGCTTCATCAGAAAATACAATCCTTTTGTGAAAATTTTGGTTCTCCATTATTTTATATCCCATCCACATACAAAAATAGAGACGCTTTTCATCATATCCCGGTTTTAACATATGATTAAAAATAGGTTTAGAGGGGTATAATTTACGTTCGTTCAAAATTCTTTGAATATGGGATTTGCTCATACTTAGTTGAAGCGCCCGTCTCCGTAATGAAAGTTTGGGATTATCTTCCACCGAATTCAAAATTAAAACTGTAGAAGCATCATCTTCATCACGTACTATCTTCTTTTTCTTTAAATTCAGAACAGAACCAATTCCAAAAATTTTTTCATCATCTTCCTTATACCCATACAGGAAGCAGTTAATCCGGGAAATTTTTCATTAAATTTTCCGCAACAAGTCGGTAGCTCTTTTCCCCAATACCATAATACCATAACATTGTATTAAATATACTTTTTGTGGTAACGTTAACATTTTCACCAAAAATTACAGAATTACAGTTTGAAGTTATTTTTGACATATAAATTAGTGTTTGACGTTTCGAAGTCAAAGCCTTACACCACAAAAAATAATAGATGAAATGCGATGAAAAAAATGAAATCAAAATTTTTGGAACATACATAAGTAGAATTAAAATCCTAATTACAGATTTGATCATTTGATATGCAGCATAAAATTTAATTCCCTTTGCATTTTATTGTAAAATCAAAAAATAAGAATTCTTTCCCTCTTATAAACCCAATCCGGGGACATACTGTATACATATAATAAATTTATATAAAATGCATAATTTCTGAGATATTCGCAAAAATTGTTATTCTATAAGAGAAAAAGTGTTACTTCCTGTCCAAGTTTTGAATTTTTTTTTTATGAAGAAAAATTGTTCCAATTCGGGATCTCAGAACTTTTGTGTTGTAGATGAATCTGTATAGAATGCATAATTTGAAAGATATTTGCAAAAGAACTGTTTCGCAATGACAAAAAACCTATTTCCGGTAGAAATTTGTCTAAACTTAGTAGTTAACGAGATATTACTACTTTTTTTTTAACTGAACTAAACTACCACTTCCGGTATACCGATTTTCCTAAAAATCTAAGCAAAGGAAGATACTCGTAAATATAAAATTTGATATTGATAGCTGTAGCCGTTTGGTAATTTGCAAGATAGTATACCCGTACACTTCGATAAACCTTTAACTTTTTGCTCCTAGGGTAAACGAAGAGTACCCGAAAAATTTGAAGTAAAAATGCTAATTTTTTAAATACATTTATTTCCCGCCAAAATATAATCTTAGTATTTTGTTTTTCGAAGTTCTACTGTTAATAATTACTACTATATCAATTCTTAAGAAAATAATATCTATTGAGAGACAGATGTATTTATTTTGCAAATACAATGACCTTGAATTGTTTTGAATTATACCTGCTTACCTGGTTGTCCTGTACATACATTCTAATACATACTGCCTACTCCAAAAGTTACACAATTTGTAATTTTCTAGATCCTGAGAGCACACTGATTTATATATTCTTAATTTGTTGTCTCTTCATGGTTTCCTTTTATTTTTATTTTCTATTTTGACTTCTGCACAGTTTTTAGAATGAATTTTTGTTGTAAATATAAGTAATATGCTTGCATTTGATTTTTTACATATTTATGTGTTTTGAAGAGTATAATTATATAATTTTGAGATATATTAAGAATTATCTGTACTATTTATTACTGAGTCATAATTTTAGTACTGCTGAAATATTTTAATGCGCGGGAGTTTTCAGCAGCTGCGTTACTTATAGTCAGTTTTTAGAACTTTGCTGTAATTACCTAATTAGTATAAGCTTCGTAGACGTATCTAACCACACAAAACTTTGAATTCGTGTCGAATAAAGCCTATGTTAGGATTCCACGAGTAATTATTATTATTATTATCACCTTTGAAAATAAAAATTGTGTAGATTTTTCAAAAAAAAAATTTCCAATTCTCCTCGAATTACCATATATACACGTCGTTATTATATCTGGTACTTTTCGTTCACACAACTTGTCACAGACATATATTCCATATATGGCTACGTTTATTCCCTTCATTTTAGGGAATTCTGCAACCTCCCACTTATATTTTAGGTGGTTGGTAGCGCTACTTTAGTAATTTACGCAAAAATTACATAATCTTACATTTATTCACCAAAGCGATAATGTAGCAAACCACGATCTTTTAAGTAAATTGTTGAATTATGTACATGAAATAGCAGTGTTAATTATGTGGCTCGAGATGAACATAGCGAGATGCATTCAAGACCAATACTTGACTGGGAAACGGATTTGCAAGAATTATTTCACACCGCTCAAGAAAATAATGAAAGAAATGAAAGAAGCCAAATAATCGGAAAAAGCAGAAATTTCATTTGAGAAGTTTACGGAGCTATTAAAGGAAAAATACTTATTCACGATGTATTGCCAGACATTACTTCCGAGCAGAGCAAAATGAAAGATATTTTAATAGATGTCTTCAACAAAAATATAAGGGAAGACTCTTCATCTGGGTCTGGCACACAGACCACAGCCGCATTGTCCATGATTGTTCCTGGAGCGGCGGATACTGCCGATGTGCCAGAATTATTGGACAACCTATCAAACGAACTTCAAGACGAATTATCCGTACCGAATACTTGCAACAACTCTACTTATTCAATCTCACAAAATATTTCATGGAATACCCCCGACGGATTTTGTACTATTCAATCTCCGAGCGAAAAAGGCTCCTGTTTAGAAATTGTATCTTATTAATTTTGGTCAAATTGGAAATTTTTCAAAATATTCCAACTTTCAATGCAAGAGTGTGCAAATAAACGTATTTTATTATGGAATGAACCTATGTGCGAGGTTACACAATTCGATACAATTAAAATGTTATTCGGTGGCGATATAATTAATGTAAAAGTTAAATATCATCAAGACGCTGTAGTCAATCGTACACCAGTTATTGTTTTATCAAATAATAATATTTTTCCAAATGATATTACTTTCACTTATAGAATGACTCGCTACAAATGGTAAAGTGCTCCATTTTTAAAACATTTTATAAAAAAACAAATTCCGATTGCTTTTTATCATTTATTGTTAGACTACGATATTTTACCAACTATGCTTCATGTACTGTCTAAAAGAAAATTATAATCTATCTTGACAAGAGATCGTTCCAAAATACTGTTTTATACACACATTGCATCAATTATCTCAAGACACTGTAAATTTCTTACATAATTTATTATTGACTTTTACCAGTTTTGATTTTTTTTGCCAAGTTTTTTGGTAAAAAAATAGAACAATAGTACTAAAGTAACTATTGGTAGTGGCAAAATAACTAGAAATACGTTGATTACTTCGAATATGTACAGACAAGAATTTATTGGTAAATGCGTCAACAATTTCCTGAGGTGCATATTTGAGGGTACAAATTTTTCAAAAATACAAAAACTTAAAAATCGATAAAACGCTTGCTTAACATAGAAAATTTACTTTGTATGAAAAATTGCAGTCCAAGCACATTGATCGTACACTTGATGAACATCATTCTCCAGCACATCTCTTTCGTTCTTTGTTTTGTGTAGATTCAAACAAGTGATCACGCTCGTCACAGCGTAAATCGTCAAGGTCATGTTTGATTTGGAACAAGATGGTCTCCCCAGACCTTTTGGTAAAACCTTATAACTGCTCAAATAAATTGCTCTTCTAAATTCCAGCTGGCTACATGCCAGATCCCGCTCGTTAAAATTCCAGGATGTCTGAATTTTCGGGGTTTGGAATATGATGTTCCGTGTCTGAGCCACTGTGGGTATAGTCTACAGAATTTTCTTTGTCACCAGTGTCATTATCTAGATCATCAGATCCATGGAGAAGTTGGTTATTCGTTTGTCGTATCCATCCTCGTCAAATCTTCAACTGTCAAAATGTTTGAATCAGGAGGCTCTACAAGCACTTCATCTACGTTCATATTATTGACATAAGCCATTTGCAGTACTACTAAAGTTAATCCATCTCTATAAGCAATATACCAAATAGTATAATTTTTATAATTTTGCGTTCCATTACTGGTCGGTGATATCATATAGTAATAACGTCAGAGAGAAACTGAGCCCTCAGAACCAACCACCAACGTCATTATAAAACCTGAATCGTTCGTTCCATGTATAGATCAATCATTTATCACAAAGAAATCGCTACAATTCCTACTAAATAGTTTATATTTATAAATTAGGAATACTTTCTTGAAGTGAACGTCCATTGTTTTTAAGTTTGTACATAGCGCTAAACGGCTAAATGTAAAATACAAATACAAGTTGACATAAGGTCAACCATCTGAATTTAATATTCCTCTCATAGATAATGTCACTAATTTGGCGAGGTTTCTGTTACCATATGGTAACGCTAGCCGTTCAAGAGTTAAGACTTGTGTCATAATGAAAAATAAGTATTTGAATTCTGTCCTTTTTAACGTTAATGTACTGATAATATGTTATTGGGATCAACATTCACAGATTCATCAACATCTCTGAGGTGTGCAGAATAAGTTACTGTAATATCAATTCTACATATGACATCGCCAGCAATTTTGAAAGGTATTGTACCGTTGGACTAATACAAATTTATCAATAAAAATGTAATACATTTTTATAGCAACAAAGTAAATACTTGTATTAAATTTAGTCAAAAAATATGCTTTTAATGTGATTCCCACATATATTTTCTTCACCACTGTACCTATATTGCAAAAAAAAAATATTTCATTACTTCATCAAAGTCATAAATATGGAAATGTTCATACATAATATATATATGTGCTTTAGCAAGAGTATTTTAGTAGACCCAAATTTTCCAATATATTTTACATAATTTATATTCAAAGGCATTTTTTAAAGGTTTTATTTAAGCAAAATGGGGACATATTTTTTTCATATTTAAATAAAGACAATTTTGGAAAGTAATGTGTATATGTGTAAGATAAAATTTATGCTTCACATATATACATTCCCTTAAGGTCTTGACAAGTTTAATTCAAAGATAGGGGAGGGGTTCAAGCTATTATAAATACAATACAAAATTTTACAACTTGGAATGACTTCCCTCCTTTAATGTTTATAGCTGATAGTAGTATGGTTTTCATCTTTACAGTGTAAAACTTGAATATATGTACTTTTATGACCCCCCCCCCCTTTGCCATCATAAAATTTGATTATTTATTCTTTTAATGCATAAAAGTTTGTTTCTCTAGTAAAGCAATATGAAATATAACTTTAATTAAAAATAAATTTTAAAAAGCGAATACGAAAGCCCGGTTTAAAATGCATATTAGCTTAACCCTTGATTAAAATACGGGTCGTAAATACAAATTTATTCTTTTTCAACATCGGTCAGCACTTATCAGGTTATAGTTAATCAGAGAACTCTTCTTATATTTGCGTACTTCCATAGATATAAGAAAGAATACAAATGTATGTTGACTCTGATTTTACCGCTAAAAGGAGTTTAGTATTAGTAATATGTATATTTTAGAAAGTGTGTTTGTATACTGAAGAAGACAGGACTAAACTTGTCGAAACGTCTAATTCATGTTTTCTATTGTTATGTTTTATTTTAACAATTGACAATGAATGTGAAAAACAAAGCCGTTAATACCAGGAACTATTTATGTTTATATATACAGGATGCCCTTTTTTTTATCTCCCTATATGGGTAACTTTCTTAATATTAGAGATACAGGATCGGCGAAATTGGCAATGTTGTTAAGAAATTTGCCGAAATTTTCAATTATACATATCTTCGTAACTATTGAAGAACATATATAAAAAAGGTATGTGGTAGTAATTTTTACGTGAAATTTAATAATCTTATTTAAAAACTCATGGCACACTTAATTATAAAGATATAACATAAAATTAGGTTTTTTTAATGGCAATTATAGTTGGCCATGATTTCATAAAAATGCTTATTTTTGTCTGATTTCATAGATATAAAGTTTGGAATGTTAATCTTTTTCAATTTTTTATTATAGAGAGAGTAATTTAGTTATAGTTAATTTCTGGATGACTCAAATGGAAATTACTAAACCTGCGCAAAGCAGTTGGTTTTTGATGCCAACCCAAAATTACAAAATTATCACTAGTTCTTATGACTTTAGTATCAAGACAAGAAACACTTCGGAGTGTTTAGTTTTCTAAGGTGAAATGTATATCACTACTTATATATAAACGGTATTGGAATTCTCAGGTATGACTGCATTCATTACCGCGGGTGATTTAATTACCGTTGTTCCTCAGGCAATGACACAATACACGCTTGACATCTTCAACTCGTATAGTGGTGATATACAGTTTACTAGAAAAACAAACAGAAGTGTTCCTTTTCTTGTTACTAAAGTAATGGCTTATTATTTCCATTTGATCCATTCGAATCATCCAATTAACCAAAAATACAACTACATGGTAGCGATAAAGAATAGAGTTCTGTATATCAGTAATAACATTTTTGTAGATAAAAATTTAGAAAATTTACTTATTTTCAAAATAATGGTTACCCAAAAAATATTAAACAAATTAATTTATAACTCCAACTTTTTTGATAGTCGTGTTAATGATGTTGCATCCAGTCAGAATAATAATAATAATAATAATAATAATAATATACTTTATTCTATGTTGCAATAGAGCGTAGAATACGTCATACACATAAAGTTAAAAAAAAATAAAACAATATATAAGTATATAAACAAGTATATAAAAGTAAAAGTAAAAGTAAAAGCAGTCTTTAGACATCACATTCAAATTTTAAATTTACAGGCTCTTTAAAAAAGTCATCGATCTTGTACAAGGTTCTTGCAATTAAAATATTTTTAAGTGTATTTTTAAAACGTTTTTGTGGCAGTTCTCTAATCTTGGCTGGAAGATGATTATAAATCTTCATGCACTGATGCAGAACATTTTTCTGAATTTTTGTCAAGTGCGTTCGCGGTTGTGACAAAAACTTATGAGAGCTTCCTCTTGTGTTATGGCAGTGTGATAATTCATATTTTTTGAAAAATTCGAGATAGTTCTGCTTCACAAACAGTGCACATTCTAACACAAACATAGATGGCAATGTCAGTATATTGTTTGACTTGAAAATGTTGACACAGGAGTCACCTGGACGCACACCAAAAACCGATCTTATGCAGGCCTTCTGAAGTATAAAAAGTCTATCCGAGTCCACCGAGTTACCCCAGAATATCACGCCGTATTTAAGTCTGGAATACACATTAGAGTAGTAAACAGTCATCGCGGTGCCAACACCAACGTTTTTTGCCACCATTTTCAAAGCATAGCACGAGCTGCTTAGTCTACCAGCTAGACAATCCACATGCTGACGCCAAGACAGATGAGAGTCTATGGACCATCCCAGGAAAGGTGCACTCTCTACAGAAGTAAGCATATTTCCATTGTGTGACGTTTGCCAAGGTTCTTCAAAGTTGGTGAATTTTATGAAACTGGTCTTGTGTATATTAAGTTTTAAATTATGACTGGAGAACCACTCCTCCATATTTCCAAGTTGTGTTTTTAATTTATTGATACAATCTTTCTCACCAGCTGCCCGAGTCACAATGGAGGTGTCGTCGGCATACATAACAGCCAAGCTGTCTACAACGTCCGGGAAATCGTTGACATAGAGTATAAACAGCAACGGTCCCAGGATAGAACCTTGCGGAACCCCAAAGGAAACCCTGCGCCACTCCGAGCGGATTTCCTTCCCCGTATTATCATAATATGTTGCTACACATTGTTTCCTTCCCGCCAGATAGGACGCAATCCACTCTCGCGCCACTCCTCTGAAGCCAACCAATTCCAGTTTTTCCAAGAAGACTCCATGATGAACTGTATCGAAAGCCCTAGATAGGTCTATTAGAGTACAAATTACGCTTTCTTGATTATTAATACCATCGTATATTTCCATTAGGAATTGGAACATAGCTCTTGTTGTTGATCGTCCCCTCACATAACCATTCTGGGTCGTGTTTAATAAATTGTTTTTGTCCAAAAACTTTACGATTCTTGTCAAGATTATTTTTTCAAAAATTTTTGAGATGTTTGATAGTAGGGCTATGGGTCGATAGTTTTCGAACTTCGATTTATCGCCCTTTTTGTATATAGGCCTAATAATGGAGTGCTTTAAGTCATCGGGGAATACTCCACTCTGAAAAGAAGTATTTATTAGATGCACAAGAGGAGGTGCTAGTTCTTCCGCGCAGTATTTCAATACAGAAATTGGAACTTCATCCAGTCCCGTCGCAGTACCATTATTGAGACTCTTATAATACAACTGACAGAAAGATTCCATACATTAGTAAATTAAAAATAGGCCGGTTGAGGATAGCTAACTTAGTCAGTGCCTTGTTTACAAAAACTAAAGACAAGACACCAGTGTTAGAAAAGTATAACGTCATTTATAAGTTATCTTACAATTACTGTAATAGTTGTTATATTGGTTATACGCCACAAACTTTAAATTTCGTAGAAGTGATTGTAGAATAGGCAAAACATCTTGCGCTTTGACCACATATAGTATTACTGGACACACAGAATAATTATGGTAAAAGACTCGTTTTAGAAACGGTACATATTAACAATAATAACAATGCAATTAATTTCAAGACTGATGTTAACAAATTAAATATAATTTATTACATTTTGAGTTTTCATAAATAATGAGATTTTCTTTTTTTTGTTTTTGACTCTAACATAAATAAGATCTAAATAAAAACGTATCTTTCGCACACACAGTACTACAGTGACACAGTTTATTTTTAGCGCGTTTATTAGTTTGTAAATTACATGTATAATTGTTTATAATTTATATGTTTTTATAGTTGACTTAGTTATTTCACAATTTCATGTAAATGGGCTGTTTCGATTCTGTGTTAGTGCCAATTATTAACTTCCAGTAACATATAGATATAAATACCGTCATGAAGGACGATTCAACCAAGGAACACATTTAAATATTATTACATAGTTAAAACCGACCAAGACATATTTGAAATTTTGTAATAATTGCATGGAAATTATACATATTTTACATATTGAAGTTACTATACCTTGCTATGTATACATTTGTCATTGACACTTTTTCATTTTCCCATTTGGTTTTTTTATAAAAAAAAATATTTCATTTTTGTTTTGTTTGTGAAAAACAAATACGCTTAAAACATTTTAAAAATAACATGACAGTTCCCGAATTCAATTACTTAATTTTGGCTTTAATTTGAAACTGGTTGTATTAGTTTTATAGATACGGTTTCAGGATGTAGTCTTTTGATTAAATTGCTTACTCTGAACAGAATCTTTATATTGTTAAAATACATATATGTGCGTATGTATTCTTTTGATAGTATTAGTTGTGGTGTAAGTGATGAGAACGATATTCTGAACGAGCATTTTAATGTTGGTGGTGAAACCAGGATTATATTGAATACTTCACAACACATGTATCGGTCCATTGTCAGAATTCATTAACTTACCTCTATTTCTATGTATGTAAATACTTTCGTAACTGTCTAATTCTCTAAAATTATTTACACTTTTAATTAATCTAAGACTATCTGTAGGCATGCCATGGCCTGTATCGAAAATATGTCTAGCAACACTAGATTTTCCGGTCTGTAATCAAAAATATGTAGGTCAAACTAGGCGTTCAATTTCAACTCGTTACAAAGAACACATTGCACATTTCAGATACAACAGACTGGAAAAATCTAGTGTTGCTCGACATATTTTCGACATAGAAATAGAGGTAAGTTAATGAATTCTGACAATGGACCGATACCCGAGTCCAGCTTGTACGGATTATTGTAATTTAGGGGACTAGTCTGTCACGGTTTAGAGTACTGTTATAGTTCCGTTAGATTTTAGATTAGAGTAGTATATATAGGGATGTAGTTTCTTAAGAAATCAGTATTATCCCACTGGTGATTTGGTGAAGAGCATATCTTCTAAGGTTACACCTTAGCCAAAAATACCACGTTTAACACTCTTTTTACTTTCTTATACGTAGTATAAGGAAGTATTGTGATGATGAAAATTTTCGACCTCGAGATTTTTGCAGATGTCCACGTTTTGAGGTCCCCTGATACCAAAAAAGTGGTTTTTAAAAAATGTCTGTGTGTCTGTGTGTCTGTGTGTGTGTGTGTGTGTCTGTGTGTGTGTGACCACGATAGCGGTCAAACCGCTGTAGATATCAATTCCAAATTTTGTATTTACGAATATAATCTCCCTCTTGAGAACTGATTAGATTTTGAGCAAAATCGGCAGACCGGAAGTAGTAGTTTACTTCAGTGAAAAAATCGAATTTTGCAAATATTTCGTCAATTACTAAGTTTAAACAAATTTATAAAGAATTCAAATGTACTCAAAATTAAATTTGAGAAAAATTGTTTTAATAAAGTTTTTCGAAATTCCAACCGGAAGTAGGTCTTTTACTCTTATCGAAAATCAGTTTTTTGCGAATATCTCGCAAGTCATGCTTTCTAGGCAGGTACATTACGAGTATAAAAGTATTTAGAATATACTTTTAAATATCTTTTGTATAAAAAAAATTTCAAAATTCAGACCGGAAGTACCACTTTTACTCTTATCGAATAGCGATTTTTTGCAAATATGTCGTAAATTATGCATTCTATATATATTTATGAAGAGTACAAAAGTATTTAGAGTTGGATTTGGAATATTTTTTGTATAAATGAAATTTCAAAATTCGGACCGGAAGTAACACTTTCATACGTATAAGAAAGTCGTGTGGTGGCCACACCTCATTTTTTGTTTTATACAGATATCTACTGAAGATGGCAACTTAGTTGCCGAAATACGTATTTAGATTTTTTGTGGTAAGGGATTTTCCTTTTGCATTTTATTTCATATTTTTAGCCACAGTCTCCACCCATTATTGGACCAATATTATCAAGAAAAATTAATTACAACAGCAATAATATGTAATTTATATATACGTTGCCAACTGTATAAAGTAAATTTTTAAACATCGTTTAGATAATTCTAGTATTTGTTCGTGTTGAATAACGCAAGTTAAATTTAATCAATGATTAGCTAAAAACTGGGTTTAAATTTGATAAGTCAATTTGTTAATATACAAAAGAACAAAATGTTCACAGCTTTGGGGCAATTAATTTAATTATTTAAACAGACGTGTGAGGGTGGCTGATGCTGAAGACATTACTTATCATGAAATATTAATATCTTGACTGTTTCATCCCCCACCGCACGTATTTCGAATTTATTCGGTTCATTTTACCGCCCCAGAACCCGCCACAATCCTTCTTATCGCACTGCACCTCTTTCTTTTTTGCTTTTAAGTATAAATATTAATAAGTGCAAAAGAAAGTTTCATTGTTGTTTGCATTCCACTCCTCTGCATAACTTAATGCAAATTGCAAGGAGGAAAATTTTAGGAAAAAACGATATTCGTTCTGATTTAAATAAAAGACATACATATTAATTTCATTAAAATTAATTCCTCATGTTATGAATATGTAATGATAAGGCTAGCGAAAAGTTGTTTACATAGAGTATGCTGTGTATTTTCTTATTAGAAATAAGAATTAACTAAACTGGGGTTGGGTTGGGTTGGGTTGGAAATACAAGACGGCGACTTGATTATTTGAGGCGGTGCACATAGGGGTATTTAGCACAAAGAGTTCGACAAGATTATTGTATTGGTTTACTTGATTTATTAACTCTCAAAAGCCATGTACATCTGCTCAATCCAGATACTAATATTACATTTTCTCGTAAAAGAGAAAATGATCTGCCGCCCCTTTTTTCCCTGGAAAATAACCTAGTATTCTGTAGTGATATAATAATAATAATAATAATAATATATTTGTCCCTTAGATCACATATACAGCGACATGGGATATGTCAAAATGTGTACATTACAATTCAGAAACCTAACTAGCAGTTACATACAAACATTCAACACACACACCTCTACATCTAATTCACAATATAATAAAAATTAGGCCTCCAAATATTCATCCACACTATAAAAACAGTGCTGATGAAGGTACGATTTAACCTTCCGCTTGAATATAGTTATATTTATGCTGTCTTTAATTTCAGGTCCTAATTTGTTATATAGTCTAATTCCAGTATACATGGGATTACTCTCAAAGGTCGTTGTTTTGTGCCTAGGCGTTAAAAAATCACTACCATACCTTGTATGATAATTATGGTTGAAATTATTTTTTGCAAGGTTTCCAATATTACCTTTAACAAGGCACAAAACATGAAAAATGTATAAACACGGCAGCGGTAGAATGTTGTATTCTCTAAATAGCCGTCGGCAAGAAGAACGCATTGGCACACCAGCCATATTTCGTAAAGCGCGTTTCTGAATTTGAAAAACTCGTCGCGATTTCGCAGATTTTCCCCAATAAGCTATTGCATAGGTCAATTTAGATTGAAAACAAGCGAAGTAATAAGTCAACAGCACATCCCCGGTCACCAATCCAGCGAGCCTGAATAAAGCATAACAAACGGATGACAGTCCACCGCAGAGGACATCAATATGCGTATCCCAGCCAATATCGCAATCAATGTACAAGCCCAAAAACTTGACTGATTTTTCCTGTTTCAAGGATTTCTTATTTAATTTTATTAGGTAACTGTAATTTACCGTATTAGATCTGGGCGTGAAGTTCATGAAGACAGTCTTATCTTCATTTAAACAAAGTTCATTTGAACTGAACCAACTGGAAAAATTACGCAACATTTTCTTCACAGTTACGAGAGTTTCGTCAATACTATCACCGGCACACACATATGACACATCATCAGCAAAAAGGACCAAACTACCCTCCGTACAAATGGCAGGTAGGTCATTAATAAATAATAAGTAGAGGTCCCAAGACAGAGCCTTGCGGAACTCCACGCTCGCTGTAAAGATAGCCCGATTTTTTGCCTTCCACCTCAACCACTTGACGACGGTCACAAAGGTATGAAGAAAACCAACTGTAAATTACTCCTCGAAGGCCATAGTGATGCATTTTATTTAATAATAGTTCGTGATTAACCAAATCGAAGGCCTTGCTTAAATCCATAAAAACTCCAATTGCTTTCTTGGACAAATCCATTTCACAATACAGTTGGTTTAAAAAGTCTAACATTGCTGTGTTAGTCGAACGTTCTTTCTGAAAGCCATGTTGTTTCGGAGAAAGAATATTATATTTAATGAAAAAGTTGTAAACCCTGTTGAAGACTACACGTTCGAGTATTTTAGAAATGGAAGACAACAATGTAATGGGTCGATAGTTATGCACATACTCCCTATCTCCATTCTTGTATAAAGGAAGTATCTTACCAGTTTTAAAAATTGTAGGGAAAGTTCCTGTTGACAATGACTTGTTAATTAAAAAGGCCAAAGGCATGACAATATTATCAGCACAAGCCTTTAGTGTACCACTCCAAACACCGTCAACGCCGCAACTATTTGAGGACTTCGAATTAATTATAATCAAGTAAATTTCTTCCGGTGTTACCGGCTCTACAAACATTGTAGGATGTACGCTAGACTCGAATATGTTACCGTTGTTCTGACCACGATGTGTCAAATTCTTACTTAATGTAACAGGAATATTTACAAAATATTGATTAAATACATTAGCAATATCACAAGGTTCATAAAAAGTGCCCTCCTCAGATTGTATGTAATCAGGAGACGTTCTGACATATGTAGCAACATTCCTGTTGATTATGCTCCAGATTTTTTTTGTTTTGTTAGGAGCCGAAGAAACTTGATTTGTAAAGTACAGTCGCTTAGCAGCTCTAATATTCGCTCTGTGCTCTCTCTTAAAGTTTTTATATGACTCCCAGTCTGCTGGAATTTGTGACTTAGTAGCTACACGAAACAAATATTTTAGGTTAGCACTCGATGTACGGATATCATTAGTAATCCACTGATTTTGGTTAGTCGAAATTGATTTATTTTTAATAGGAAAAGAAATATCAATATAAAATTTTAAAGTTTCGACAAACAACCTAAAGCCCTCATCAACACAATCGACGAAGAAGATCTCATTCCAACTCTCTCTGGATATACTAGCTACAAATGTGTCGTAATTTTGTTTGGAATAAGATCTCCCGCCTACAGGTGCGTTTACATTTAGTTTTCCCAAATTGTGCATCTTAGAAAACAATTGACCTGAATGGTCAGATAAACCATTATGAACCACTTCACAAACAGAATCGGGAGAGCAATTAGAACACATATAATCAATTTGTGTGGATGAATTAGGTGCAATTCTAGTGGGCTCATTAACTAAGTTTTCGAAGCCGTAGGAGAAGACTCTTAGGAGCAATGGGTCTATCAGAATACAAACCAGACGATTGGCGTCTTCATATTGACAGCTCAGAACATAGTCCAAAATGTGTTCTTTGAAAAACATAAGTGGGTGTTTTGCGCAGATTTAAATATGGTTAACTACCGCCTTGGACCGCAAAGTGGATATACAGAATATCCCTGTTTTTTTGGGTCTTTGGGATAGCAGAGCAATGGGTTAAGAAAAATTGGCCTTTAAGAAACGGCATGGTTTCAGGAAAAGGAAACGTAATCGAGAGGTTGCCAGAGGGAAAATCATATTGCCACCTTTACATATCAAGTTTGTGAAGGCGTTAAATCGAAATGGCCTTTGCTTTAGATACTTAATACGTAAATTTCATGGGATTAATATGGAAAAACTGAAAGCAGGTATATTTAATGGCCCTCAAATAAGACAGCTAATAAAAGATCCATAATTTACCGCAGCAATGAATCAGATTGAAGCTAATACTTGGTGCTCATTTGCTGATATAGTACAATTTTTCTTGGCAATGATGAAGCGGGGATCTACACAGATTTAATGGAAAATATGCTATCAAAATTTAATATTCTCGGTTGTAACATGAGCATAAAACTACCTCCACTTAAGTCGATTCCCACAAAACCTAGGTGATTACGGTGAAGAACAGGGGGAAAGATTTCATCAAAATATTAAGAAGATGGAAGAACGATATCAAGTGTTGTTCTGTTACGCTACCGTGTGTAGACAACGCGATTTTTAATTTAGTGCTACTGAAGATGACAACTTAGTTGTCGAAATACGTATTTAGCCTTTTTGTGCTTTAGTGTGATGAAGGTGTTTTAGTGTTTTTGTATGTGTCCAGTATTTTTATGTTATTGAAATTAAAAGTGTGACCGAGTTTAATACTACGTGTAGCCAATGCGCAAGATGTCTTGCCTATTCTACATCTACAATCACTTCTACGTTGGGTGATACATCACAAACTTTAAAATATCGTATCACCCAACATAGAAGTGATTGTAGAATATTTGTGCAGTGGGGAGTAGGTTTTCTCTTCTTCTTTTCCCTGTTTTGGCATTTTTCACTCCAATTGTTTAAAATATAACAAAGACATAAATAAAACCTATCGTTCACACACAAAAAGAATTGCTGTGACCAAGTTTATTTTTTGCGTGTTTGTTAGTTTGTAAATTACATGGAAAGTTGTTTATAATTTACGTGTTTTTCTAGTTGACATAGTTAATTCCTTGTGATGTGTTTTACAAGTTTTACAATACACCCAATAGTAAGTAGCTAAATATATAGATGTCATTTTAAAATGTCCACAGATGCAGTAACTGAGTGTAAACTTAAGAATATCTCTTATTTAATATTGTTCTTAAACAGGTGTGTTTATATAGACCGAGTACCCGATATTCCTATATTACTCATTTATTAAATGTGTACGGACGATAATGCTAACTTTTATATACAGTGTGCACGCGATCTAATGGCGGATGAGTATAGTAGACATTGCTAGTCAACCATAAGGGGAAGAATAAGGGGGTAGTGTCTGTTACTAACATTAGAGATAAAAAACACTACTTAGATAACTTAAGCACTAAATGATGTTAGTATTGGGTCAATCCATTTCAAATCATCCAATATATAAATAAAATTTGTTGCTCAACATATTTATTTATCATGAGTTCCCTATAGGTATACAGTCATAAAACACTGTGTGAAAAAAAATTATAAGCCATACTTTTTTTCGGGCAACTATCTTTGAAATGGCGGTTGGGAAAATTTTTAAGAAAAGCGTGGTTTGGGAGAAGTTTAATTGCCAAGCTATTTTAAAAGATATCAGAATAATTCAAAAACCAGTGTGTTCAGCATGAAATGAACTTCAGCCATACATTTTTTAAATTTTTTTATTATGCAAGAGAGTCGCAGTCTTTCTGTAAAGACTGCGAAAAAATATATCAGTCGTTACTTTTTAAGACCGTATATCGTTCTTGTTTAACCCTCTAATGAAAATTGCAGCTGACAAGTAGTTACAACTGAAGTTTTAAATCTAAATACATAGAAAAACATTATTGTGTGTATACTGTACGCAAGTGTAGTACAACAAATGTATCGGTATAAGTTAAGTTTAAGAACTAGAACTAGAACTCTTACCTATTGTTATCACTGCCCATTGTTATTTAAAAGTAGAAATATTTGGTCATTTATTGTTTGTAATGATTTAAACATCATTCGACCAATGTCAATTGCAATAATTTCTGATATCTTTTAAATTAGCTTGACAATTAAACTTTCCGTAAACCACGTTTTTCTTAAAAATTTGCCCAACCACCATTTGAAAAATGTCTGCCAGAAAAAAACCATGGCTTATTAACATTTTTCAAACACTGTTTTGCGACTGTCTACCTATAGGGAAGTCGTGATAAAAAAATCAGGAAAATAAAAAATGTAGAGCAACGTTGCTTGGTTGATTTCATATGGATTGACCCTATTCCACTAAATAATTTTAGTAACGGATTTTATCACAGCTTCCCAAATTGTATGAGTAAATAAAAGAAATAATCAACAATTCTAGAAACTTAAAAACAATATTTTTTTTAGATTGGATATTGCGTTTGCGTAGGTAACTTTCCACGTAGATTTTCATGCGACCAATATCGGCAAATTACGCGATTATGATGGCTATGCACAGGAAATGATTTTTCGTCTGTGAACAGTATATTATTAAAAAATCACTCGTCATTGTGATACTTATTAATCATTGCTTCGCAAAATTCCATACGCCTGTAATAATCGGCGGGGAGATCGGTACTTATTTTTACGTAATACGAGTACTTTTTAGACCGTTGTAGCACCAATGTTAAATTCGCGAGCAATTTGTCGTGATGACATACCAGGATTTAATTCAACCAAAGCTCGTATTTGCACTTCCAAATCACTGACATTCCTATCAGGAACATTTTTGTTTTGTTATTTACTAACGTAAAAGTCGTTTCAAAATGTCGAACCGTATTACGAATTGTATTTGCGCTAAAAATGGATCTTTCTGGATAATTCACTGCAAATATATCACTAGTTACTTTCTCAGAGTTACCAACATTACTTTATCATAAATAGTTTTTCCTCTGGCGTATAGTCATCGATCTTTAAATAACAACCATTAACCACCTACCTGAAAAGCGATTAACAAATGTGCTAGTCGACTGTAGATCGGCCGTTTCTAGTACACAAAATTCAAATGAAATGCGCATGTGCAAATGCTATCCTTGTTGCACTGATTAAATTGCTTTCATTCCTATATACATCGACCTGTAGATAGCATGTTTGTTGTGTTAGGAAAGAACGTTATTTCTTGTCGCATCTAATGTATTAAACAACGATATTGAATTGATTCGGTCTTTACTTGATGAAGATCCATCGTATTAATTACTAAATAAACAACAAATGTTGGATTTTCACTATTTAATATTGGAAGTAATATTTGACAATTGTTTCGCCAACACAGTGGCTTCTTCAGAAAAAAATTTATGATTAACTGTGACATATTTAATCTCACTGTGTTGGCGAAACAATTGTCAAATATTACTTCGAATATTAAATAGTGAAAATCCAACATTTGTTGTTTATTTAGTAATTAAAACAAGGATAGTTATCTCGACCAAAAGAGCAGTTTGTATATTGCTTTCTTGTACTAACACATATAGAAACTCTCTTTGTCGTCCTTTTATAAGAATGGTGAATACATTATCAACTTGCAGGCAAGCAATTGGTATATATGCAAAGGTGAATAATATATCATCATATATTTAATCATGTACTTAAAAGTTAATTTTTCGCTTCAAACATGTAGGCAAGCGTCTCCATCTCTCCTTGTATCAAAAGTGACACGCGTTCTGTTTAAAAATAATAAATTTTGCGAGTTTTTGCACTTCTGTCTGAAATTTAGCACGCATTCGATTAAAATATTATAGTTGCGAATGTACATGCGCAATATTTACTTGTTTCCTTTCACAATTTTCCAAAACATACTTTTAATATTTTTATTATCTCACATTTTATTTTGGAAATTTAATTTAGATGAACCTATTTAAAATTAAAAAGTTTGTTGGTTTTTCCTTCCTATCTTGTATTCAAATAAAAGTATATTGATGCTATTGTGTTTGTTTGGTTTCTCAACTTTTTCACTCAAAAAGAACAGCAAACAAATTAAATGAAAATGAAATTCCTTTCTTTACTACTTGTCATTATTAATGTTCCTTTAATTAAATACGATCCCATAAAATACTCATAAGTTTACTAGAAAAAATACCGTACATGTATTAAGTTTATTGGATTATTGTATTAACCGCCATTGCATTTCTAGGAAATATTTTCGAGATTTAATGAATTCCAACTGTATATATTAAAAAGAAAAACATGAATAATTTACAATATTTTGCGTCAATTTTGACATATTTAATCTACCAGTGGAAGCAAGCGTAAATAAAATCAATGAAAAGAAAGACTTGTTATTTAAATTATTTCCACGTTGGTTGATCTGTCCAATCACTGGTTATTACTTTTCAATTGAATCGATCTCTTAAAGGTTTATTATCTTTTTCATAATTGATGGTATTATGATGTTCTTTAATATACAGGGTGATACAGAAAAATATAAATTAAATTAACATTAATAATATGGAATATTATTATTAAATAAATAATAAATATAAAATATAGAAAACTGACACTGCCTATAAGATTATAATTTTTCACTACATCTTTTACCTTATCAGTATGATTTTTTGATTTTTTCTTTGAACCAGTTATTTATTGTTACTGCAATAAAATAACTTGATACTTAAAGATGAGCTGGAAAATGTGTTAATCAACCAGTTATCAAAATCTGGGCTCTATTTTGAAGAATATCTATTAAAAGAGCATTACAGTGGGTAAATGGCCCCTATTAATGTGGAGGCACCTGAAAATTTCACGATCGACCAAGCAGGACAGCTCATTGACATTTCTACAGAATCATTTTTGAAATTTAGATTTCAGTCTCAGTCTTTGTTTGTTGGTGCTGCATCGAAGAGCGACATGCAGTAAAGTAATAAGCAAGAAGGTGCTTCTAGTTTTAATACCGTTACCTTTGAGTGGGCTTTTTAATAATAATAATAATATTTCTTTAATTGCCCAACAGGTTAAACAATATCAAGATAAGTACAGAATTATGGGGAAGATGCATTTAAAGTAAACACATTGTTTTGATGTAATGTGACGTTAACTTTTAATATAAAAGGCAAATATTCTTAGCCACGTGACGTTTCGGAATTCTCTTTACTTCTTCTTCAGACCTATGCAAAGGACCATTAGATTAAAAGAGGTATTTTTATATACAAAACAAACTTACTCTAAGTTATAATTGTACAGGGTGAGTCATTAGTAGCCGCTTCTTCGATTGCTCTTTTGTGAAAAGAAAATACAATTAGTGGAAGATTTATGGTTGCTTGGGGCGCATATTCTATAAATACTTTAAGCTCTGACGCACTTCCGGTGAAACCGGAAGTGCATGGAGCTTATTTTCTTTAAATGACTCACCCTATATATTTTTAGATTTTCTAGTACTACTTTAAATTGCCCATTCAACTGTTTTTTTCATTTTCAAAATTGAGCCATTAGTTTTTGAGTTATTATTTTTTTTGGAAAATATTTCACCAAAACACTTGTTTTTAAAAGTAAAAACATTAACTTTGGTGGTGCTTGTAGCCAAAAAAAATCTGCATTATTTGGTATTAGTTGCACTCGACAATACCTCAACAAACTTTGTTTTTTCAAAGCCTACTTCCCGAAATTTTCACATATCAAAAACTTATTTTTGTTAAATGGAACACGCGGTATTTTATTGTGGCATTTAGCTCCCTTTTGTATTCTCTTTCATTTTTGATAACAATGTCCTATATCTATCTTTTCTGATTTCTGAGATAATCACTATAGAAGCAATCAGCGGTCAAATAAAGAACTACTAGCGCTGTGATATGCACCCAAATACTCGTCCAATAAAGGCTGGAATGCGGCCGACTGCCTGAGTCAACTGTTAAAGAAAGTCGGTAAACATTTATGTCAAATTTATAAAAGCATCGCTATTAGTTATCATCCAAATGAATTATTTTTATGAAGACTAGATATGATTGACGTTTTGGGTGAATCTTAAAGAAAGCCTCCCCTAGCATCCAGACTTTATGCACAGCGATCCCTGGTAGAAATCAACCGCAGCCAGAAACCTTCGAACGTATAAAGGAACGGTTTGAGTGAACAGAAAGTATTGAATATGAAAAAAAAAAGCGGAAAAATCAATGACTGGTGAGGATAAGACGTTTGTTGATGGTACTTAAGTGTTAATGGAGGTGAGTATCTTCGCTTTCTACGGACGGATTTTCAAAACTCAAACATCTTTAAATATGTCAGTAATCATAGCCTTTATTTTATTTCGTTGTTAACCAACAGTGTCAAAAATGAAATACTGCAACTGGACATTGCCGGAATTAATGAATTTAAATGCGATGCTCTTCATTCTGAAAAATTATTACTTTTGGGATAGTTGGATTTAACATTTACATTGTTTGACAGTTGACTAAGGAAGTTGGGCCCCATTCCTGCCTTTCATTGGTTGAACGAATATTTTGGCTCATAGTTCTTTAATTGACCGCTAATTGCTCCTATAGTGATTATATCAGAAATTACAAAAGGTAGGTATAGGACATTGTTAACAAAAACGAAAGAGAATAAAAAGAGGAACAAAATGCCTCAATAAAATACAGGGTGGTATTCCATTTTAAAAAAATAAGTTTTTGGTATGTGAAAATTTCAGGAAGTAGGCTTTGGAAAACAAAGTTTTTTGAGGTATTGTCGAGTGCAACTTATACCAAATGATGCAGAATTTTCATGGCTACAAGCATCATTAAAGTTAATGTTTTACTTTCTTATACGTAGTATAAGGAAGTATTGTGATGATGAAAATTTTCGACCTCGAGATTTTTGCAGATGTCCACGTTTTGAGGTCCCCCGATACCAAAAAAGTGGTTTTTAAAAAATGTCTGTGTGTCTGTGTGTGTGTGTGTCTGTCTGTGTGTGTGTGACCACGATAGCGGTCAAACCGCTGTAGATATCAATTCCAAATTTTGTATTTACGTGTGTAATCTGCCTCTTGAGAACTGATTAGATTTTGAGCAAAATCGGCCGACCGGAAGTAGTAGTTTGCTTCAGTGAAAAAATCGAAATTTGCAAATATTTCGTCAATTACTAAGTTTAAACAAATTTATAAAGAATTCATATGTACTTAGAATTAAGTTTGGAACAAATTGTCTTAAAAAAGTTTTTCGAAATTCCTACCGGAAGTAGGTCTTTTACTCTTACCGAAAATCATTTTTTTGCGAATATCTCGCAAGTCATGCTTTTAAGACAAGTACGTTACGAGTATAAAAGTATTTAAAACATAATTTTCAATATCTTTTATATAAAAAAAATTTCAAAATTCAGACCGGAAGTACCACTTTTACTCCTATCGAATAGCGATTTTTTGCAAATATGTCGTAAGTTATGCATTCTATATATATTTATCAAGAGTCCAAAAGTATTTAGAGTTGGATATGGAATATTTTTTGTATTAATGAAATTTCAAAATTCGGACCGGAAGTAACACTTTCATACGTATTTTTTACTTTTAAAAACAATGTGGAAATGAGTTTTTTCAGAACACGTTTTGGTCAAATATTTTCAAAAAAAATTAATTACTCAAAAATTATTGGCTTAATTTTGAAAAAGAAAACACTGTTGAACAGACAATTTAAAGCAGTACTAGAAAATCCAAAAATATATAGGGTGAGTTATTTAAAAAAAAATTAAGTTCTGTGCACTTCCGGTGAAACCGGAAGTGCGTCAGAGCTTAAGGTATTTTTACAATATGCGCTACAAGCAACCATGAATTTTTCACTAATTGTTTTTTCTTTTATTGAAAACACAAAAGAGCAATCGAAGAAGCGGCTACTAATGACTCACCCTGCATATAGAATAGAATATTAAAAAAGTCTTGTATATAAAGTAAAAAAGGGCAAACATATACTGACATATATATTGTCAATCAAAATGATTTTGACAAATGAAAACACTTGAAAAAAAGTCTAGATTACTAAAAATAAGAAAAGCAGTACATGTTGCTGTTTGTAGTTAGCTTAGATTGACTTAATTCAGCCAAAATATAGTGGAAAAACTGAAAATTTTATTAAATTTCTCTAAATTTTAATGTGGGTAATTAAGCTGTTGTAAATATTACTATAAATACTCCTTGGTTTTGATATTATTGAAACAAAAATATAGCTAAAACTTCAAAAAAATTCAAACATGCTTTTGGAGCAGTCATTCAAAATGGTAACATAATAAGTGACTATATTAAATTTAAATTTAAAAACGTGGTTTTTAAAAAATGTCTGTGTGTCTGTCTGTCTGTGTGTGTGTGTGACCAAGATAGCGGTCAAACCGCTGTAGATATCAATTCCAAATTTTGTATTTACGAATATAATCTCCCTCTTGAGAACTGATTAGATTTTGAGCAAAATCGGCAGACCGGAAGTAGTACTTTACTTCAGTGAAAAAATCGAATTTTGCAAATATTTCGTCAATTACTAAGTTTAAGCAAATTTATAAAGAATTCAAGTGTACTCAAAATTAAATTTGAGAAAAATTGTTTTAATAAAGTTTGTCGAAATTCTTACCGGAAGTAGGTCTTTTACTCTTATCGAAAATCAGTTTTTTGCGAATATCTCGCAAGTCATGCTTTCTAGGCAGGTACATTACGAGTATAAAAGTATTTAGAACATACTTTTAAATATCTTTTGTATAAAAAAAATTTCAAAATTCAGACCGGAAGTACCACTTTTACTCTTATCGAATTGCGATTTTTTGCAAATATGTCGTAAATTATGCATTCTATATATATTTATGAAGAGTACAAAAGTATTTAGAGTTGGATTTGGAATATTTTTTGTATAAATGAAATTTCAAAATTCGGACCGGAAGTAACACTTTCATACGTATAAGAAAGTCGTGTGGTGGCCGCACCTCATTTTTTTCCTTTGGAGTTACCTAAAGCAAAAAGTATACAGAGAAACAGTGGAGAATTATTTCAATTATCTAAAAATGCGGATTACGGAGGCTGTTCGCGAAATTAATGTTGAAATGTTAAACAAAGTCTACAAACAATTTAAACAAAGAGTTGAAGATTGCCCTGGATGTGGAAGAGAGTATGTGGAACGCTGTTCGAGTTTAGCGGTCATCTTTTTTTACAAACATAAAAACTATAAAAGTTTTATCAAAATGATATTTGCTTTTTGTGTAACATTAATAATGTAGTACAACATACGGACTTAATTTCAAGTGCTTTATCTTATCTTAAACGTTTACTGGGTTTTTTATTTACCAAAACGGGTTTCGATACAATCAAAAAATTTTATAACATTAAAATATTTTTCCCGATAGGAAACCACATCACTGTACACACTGTATATATATAGTTGCTATTAAGGCAACCTATGATTTAATAATAGTCTTAATGAATGATTATATCTCTTTGAATGCAATAACTATAGTAAAACAATAAAGTTATGGCACTACCAAATTGCGTAAACAGTAATTTTATCATAATTATCGTAGCATATGCATTTGTTTTATGGTCAAACGCTGTTGGTATGTACATAGCCTTGCTTGCTATAATTCATCATTCATGTGTTGTTAAGTTTCTCTTTCGAAATTTATTCAATCTTAAAATAATCTGTCTGACACGATCTGTCTCAATCTCAATTGTATGTTTTATCAATTGTAAAACGTAGTAAAATAAAGAAAGATATATAGAAAACGAAACAGCATGCATATGGTGTACATACACGCTAACTTGGGTTACGTTGCAATTGTTCGTTTCTTCTTGTTGTTCGGTATTTCTTCTTGTACGTGTATGGGTGTTTTTTAAAATTTATTTATTTTGTAAAGTCACCCGCTGTTTGAGTTTAATAATAAATAAACCTACACACAAGAACCATATCCATCAGATGCTTTTACGTATTTTTTTTAACAATGCAGAAACACTTGAAGATGCAATTTTTATGGTTTCCTTTTATCTCCTGGTTTCTTTTTCTTACTATACAAGGTGTTCTCTTCTGTTTTATTGAAACTTTGCGGGCGTAGTGTACACTAAATTTTATGCATAACAACCGTCAATTCTTCAAGTTATAGAGTTACAGTGTTGTCATAACAGTGATACATACATTTTAACTTTCACTTAGTCTTCCGAAATAAATTATACTTTCTTAAATTTAAGTGATATACATATATAACCTCGAAATGACCGTTACAATTAGTCCAATATTACATTTACAGCATTCATTAAATGGCATTCACAATACCTAATTTCAGTTCTACAAATTAACAAGGTGACTTTTAGTTCGAGATATTTGAGGTTACGTTTCGTGTTTGTTGACTTTTGCAAATATGAATGTAACTATAGTGCTAATTGTTTAATTGTTACGTGAACATATAAGTTATAACAAATATATTGTGTGTAATATACAGTACGTTTGATAAAAACAGTTTTTTTCCTGAATTGCGCTCCTTTTTTGAAATCAAGTTATTTTCAAATTTGACATTAAACTATCATATGCTTATGTTCTCAGAAATGATTTTGAAAATTATCGACATAAACTAATAAAACTTAATCAAATATTTTGGCTCGATCTGAAGGTAATTGTCATAAATCCTTGACACTAGCAAACCTATCACCGCACACCACTCGTCCAGACACTCCAATTTTTTCTGCACACTAACACAGTCACTCAGAAATATAATAAAGTTACATATGATAGATATCCGTCTAGACTCAAATCTGATGAGTCACCACTTTTTAAGACAGGTCAGACACGAGGTGTCTGCCACTTATTTGGAAATGTTGTGGTACGCCGACTAATAGTGAAGATTAACAAGGGTTGCAGAAAAATATATTATTACTACACGCCTTAGCAATGAAACTAGGCACCTGATTAGGGCCAACTCTAAGTTTGTTATTTAAGACTTCTAATAGCAAATATAACGTCTTCCTCAGACACTGGTGAGTATAAGTTGTGGTGGAGCCCTGATATACACAAGAAAAATGATCACCAAAAGCGTTAACTATTGCCCGGGGCTTACTATAGTACAGATATGGAAAATTGGAAATGCAGATATGGGAAATGGGCACAAGAAAGGACAGAATACAAGGCCGACCAAGAAAAACATGGAACAGTGCGATCTCAGATGCGCTAAGGAGAAAAGGACTCAACTGAAACAAAGCCAAAACAGATGCGAAAGACAGAGTGAGGTGGAGGAAGACCATCGCATCGACACCACATGTGGAAGAGGCTCAGAATAACTGACTAGGTAAAAACATTCTAATTAGTTTAATTTTCAAAGACCTTTGATCAATTAGATTGACTAAGAACTTTTTCCCAGATTGGTTACACGAGTTCAAAAATGGGTGGAGACTATGGCTAAAAATCTGAAACAAAATGCAAAAGGAAAAAACCCTTACCACAAAAATTAAGATATATAAAAAAATCTATATACGTATTTCGGCAACTAGGTTGCCATCTTCAATATAAACCTGTACAAAATAGAAAAGAGTGTTAAAGGTAGTGTTTTTGACTAAGGTGTAACCTTAGACGATATGCTCTTCACCAAATCACCAGTGGGATAACACTAATTTACTAAACTCAACTTTATCTTCAGGGATTATGCTTATAACTGATTAAATGTCATGGGTATGCGCAATAAAACAAAAACAACAGACAAGGTGTGACTAGTCTTTTGAAATAATTCAGATAAAACAATAATTAATAATTTTACTGTCTCTATATGTGTTCGTCAACACAAACATGTGTTAAGATAAGACACAATCAACAATATTACCGATATTTTCTTTCACATTTTCAAAGATATCTCTTAATAGATAACTTTTATTTCTAATTTTTGCACCTTTATTTAATTTATTTTAATTTATATCAAAAATTCGATTATTCTAGTGTTATTAAATATTATTGGCATAGTTAAAATGTGTAGATATTAAACTTTATTTTTAATGTGAGTCTGAAGTAGGTACTTTAATGCCAAAAGAAATATTTAATATGTAATAATATATTTATAATTTTGTGTGTATTTCTATTGCTTGGTGTTTTAAAATATATGCTTATATTTGTATTTTCACTTGTGTCTGTTTTTGTATTTTATTTAAAACCGTATGCTAAGGAAAACACAGTGTCATCCTTGTATTTGTTATAAATATATATATAACAAATAATATATATATATATATATATATACAGGGTGTCTCTAAAATGTGCGGAAAAAACGCTACCACACATTTCTGAGGGCGATCTAACCCAACCTACCTCAGTCCAAAAGTGGATGCACCATTGCATTGAATTGCCACAAGAATAACACCCAAATTACAGAAGCATATGTGTCCATATACGGAATGAATTTTTTATATCCAGATTACTCATAAACGGCTGCTCCAATCAACTCCTACCAGGTATACCTTTTCTAGGTAAAAAACATTGGAGAATAAGAATTTTTATTTAAAAGTTAAATACAGTGTGTCTCAAAAAAGTTATTACGTTTTAAATGGATACAATATGCCGCAGGTGGCGCCCTCTACATTTTGCAATGAAAATGAGAGCAGATTTAAATTTTTTACCCCACGAAACCCCCCCTACCCAAATATTGTGACAATAGATATTACTTAATTGGTCGATGTCAGACCTGAAATTCATGGACTTAGTATTATTATTGATCTCTATCATTTCTAAAAACTCTCTAGACCTCTTGTGTCTCTCAATACATAGGATCTTGGTATTATCGTATAATGGTTGGTGATTTAGTCTAAGACAATGTTGTGCTAAAGCACATCTCTGTTTTTTGGTATTAATGTCACTTTTATGTGTACGAAGGCGAGTTTTCAACCAAGAAGAAGTGTTGCCTATGTAGGTCTCATCACAATTACTACATGGGATAGAGTATACTATATTTGACTGACAATCTTTGTTGTCTTTATCTTTGACTTTCGAGAATAGCTTATCCAAACCAAGCACACCATAATAACCGAATTTGATGTGGTCAAACCTAAGAACTTTAGAAATTTTGTAACTAACATCTTCTATGAAGGGTAATCTAAAATAAGTGCATTCTGGAGGGGGACTATTGTTATCGTTGTGGGAGTTGTTGTGAAAGCTCGTAGTTGATGTGTTGAATAGCAATCTTTTTACCAACGATCTGGGATACCCATTATTGATAAAAATATTACTCAATTTATTAAGATTATCATTAAGGAAAGATGGGTGACATATCTTGGTTACTCTGTTTTTAGTAGACGTCAATATGTTTAACTTCTGTTGTAAAGGATGACTGGAATGGTAATTTATAATTCTGCCAGAGTATGTTGGTTTTGTGTACCAGTCTATAAATATGATGTTAAAATTTCTAATAAGTTTCGTATCCAAGAATGGCACTGCTCTTTCCGTTTCCGTTTCAACTGTAAATTGTATTTTTTCATGAAAAGCGTTAAATTTATTCAAAGTGGATATGCGCTATTTTGTCCGAAGGTAATCCCAAAATCAAATCATCAACATATTTTTTAATAAATGACAATTGAAAACCCAACGAAGCAATCACTTCACCCAAGGACACGTCCATAATAATATTAGCCATGATTGGGCTCAAGGGCATGCCCATCGGTACGCCATCAATCTGTATGTAGAATTCATCGTTAAAATTAAAGTAACTGTTATTGATTATAAATTTTAGAAGTGCCATAAATGAAATTTTTGTTAAAGTTGTGTAAGTCTCTATTTGAAGCCAATTTCTTTCTATGATTTCAAATAAAAGGTCCAAAGGAATGTTAGTGAACAACGAATTTACATCTAATGAGATAAGAACATGATTATCCGGTAATTGATAATTTTGAAACATTTCAACAAACTCAAATGAGTTCTTGACATCAAAACCACAGGGATTATTATTTACTGAATCATTGAGAATGGAGGCCACAAATGAGGACACATTATATAAGGGTGAATTGACACAGACCTATTTATCGATTAAACAAAAATTTTATTCAAACAAAAAAAACAACAAGCAATATGTTATCAAACGAAAGTTGAAAATTTCTCTATCGCTATCACTCAATAATTTGTACTCGGTAATATTTGACACGATATGTAAGTTATTTAATGTGTTTTTTATTAACTGAAAATAATAACTAAAACGTTTTATTTCTGTACCTAATGCTCATTGACAGCATGAATATATAAACATTCATAACATAAATATTTATGGCTGTTGTGGGATAATATAGCACGAATTGTTATTAATATTATATATTTCTCTCATGCATAAACAATATTATTACCAATTTAAGATTATTACTTTCAAAGTATCCTTTTCCAAAAATTGTTGCTTCACAAATACAAATATCTATATATACATTTTTTGTATAAATAAATATTTAAATGGTTAAGTCATCATCCATTGTATGTCGATGTCCTGGGCAATGTATGTACGTGATGAAATTAACAGATTTAGTAAGCAATGGATGAACATGGAATTTCAAAACGTTATAATACTAACTAAATGGACGATTTTCTAAGGAATAAATTATTCTAGGTAACTATGTACAGTACTTACATTAAAGATTCGGACAGTTTCGATAATGATGCAAAGCTTAAGTTAAAAATTGTAGGTCTGTTCCTAATTTCGAGTAGAAATTACGTAAGTATTTGATATTTATAGTATTCGTTTGGGCATAGTTTTACTTTTTACATTTAACCTAACTATTACAAATACGTTTAACTTTCAATAAATGCGTTAATGTCATTACAGCAATATTTAAAAAATAAACATATTTAATTCTGAAATTATAATTTTTTTTTTAAATTAGTAAATGAACATTTTCATTTCAAAGGATATTTTATTTTATTACTCGTGGTGTTATTATGGCTTATGTTTTATATTATTATTATTATTATTTATATGCTAATCTATATACTATTATGTCTGTGGTTATCCATCAGTAATCTATTTTTTCTAATATAAATTGTTGACCACATCTACGCCACCAAAAATGCTCTCAGAACATGCCTAAAATCTTTATTTCTCCTTGTCAGTATATTCAACATTCAGATACAATGGAGATTTATTCTAAAACATTTTTTTATTCCTTTGAATTTTATTAGGAAATTTGTACTTGACAGAGGTAAATGCTCAGATTAGCTACGTTTTTTTTTTAAATCCAGAAAGCAATTTAATAACATATTTGCCAGCAAAGAAGAAAAAACATTAACAACGTCAATGCAAAAGGAAATACGATTCACAGGTAATTTGTCACATTAATAATTAGAAATGATGTAGAAGTAGTCTGATGCTGTTAAAAAGTAATTGGAAATATCATTTCACACATTGTAACTATACAGTATGTCCCCGGACGGACCGAACAATAGGGTAAAAAATTTTATTTGGACCTTTACGAAAAATGTCATTCTTTATAACATTTTCCTATCTCAAAACCACCAATTCTGAAACAATAATCTAAATATTATTTTTAGTAGCTGAGAAAATTACAAAAACACACTTGAATTAAAGGATTTTTTTTTATTTTATTCAACGTAGTATCCTCCAGCATCTACACACTTTTCAGCTCTACAGTCTACGTACAAATTATTTATAAACATTGTGGATAATATCTTCAGTGACAGATTTGACCGCTTCCATAATTTTTTGTTTTAAAATGTCGATATTGTTATCTAAATTAGTATTATAATTAACAGGTCCGTAACGACCTATCCATCTATTTCCAAAATGTTATTGCAGATAATTTCTAACCAACATTGTTGAGTGAGCGGAGCGGGGCACCCATCTTGTTGAAAAAATACACTTTCCATGTTAGGTTCATCTCTTATTGCTGGCATTAAAAAATTTTGAAGGAACTCCAAATACGTATGTTGATTCACATTTTCTTTAAAAAAAATACGAACTGATGTTTTTTCCATACATAACACCACACCACACCACACCACACATTCACCTTTTTGTAATACTGACTTCTAGTTGTAATGTTGAAATTAGGATTTTCTCTCGGCCAAAATCTACAGTTTTGCTTTGCAACTATCCCATTGGTTTTAAATGTCGATTCGTCCGAAAAATAATGTTTTTGCAGAAATTACGATTTACAAAATGATTTTCTCCTACCGATAAGCAAAAGTCTAAACGCAATGCATCATCACCATTTCTCAATTCATGTACAAAAATCGGTTTATAAGGTTTGATTTTGTTTTCTTTAAAAATTCTTTGTAAATGTGATTTGCCAATTAAATGATTTAACTAACTGCAATGTGCATACCTTTTTCGTAAGGATAATTTCGGATATGTTTCTACAGAATCTAGAGCCAGTATTGTAGTAGCATCTTCTTCATCGTGTATCCTTTTTCTTTTCTTGATGCCATGTACACTACCTGTACTTTGAAATTTTTCTACCAAATTTCGTAAAGCATTAACGCACACGTGAACGTAAATTTTGTTGAAATTTTTGAATTGAAAAGTTATAAGAAACCTCACCAGTTCCATTTCCATAACATTGAACGAGGTAAACTATTTGTTCTAAAGTTAGCATTACTATTAAGTAAGTCTCATTAAAGATTCACAAATACGTAATGAAAATGACAAACGCCAAGTAACTTGACTTACATATTAGGTTGGGTTGGGTTGGGTTGGGTTGGGTTGGAAGATAACAAGATAATATGATTAAGCCAAAAACATGAAACTTTATTGCTTAAATTTTTGTGTTATTGTAATTTTCTCAGCTGTTAAAAATAATATTTAGATTATTGTTTCAGAATTGGTGGTTTTGAGACAGGCAAGAATTTTAAAAAGAATGACATTTTTGCGTAAAGGCCCAAATATAAGAAAAAATGTCCCTATTGTTCAGTCCATCCGGGGGCAGACTGTAGGTATATCTACAAGTTGGAGCGAAAGAGAACGAATATACAAGAGTAAATACGGAGTAAGAGAGAAACGTAAGGGAAATTAATTGTTTCCTAATATTATTTTATCTATTGTCTAGTTCAATTATAATTTTGAGATGATCTACCAAAACAGAATTTCCCAAACGTACAGCTTATCCTTCTATATTCATTTCAATGGTTGAGTTGACTTTGGGAATAGATAATACTACGGGATATTTGACAGGGAAAAATATTTGCAATAAATTTCAAAATATAAATTTTCTATTTGATTTTAATATAAACGATACTATAATATAATCTCAGAATTAAAATAAATACTTCCTTTTAAACGATATGAAATGATAAATTAATGTAAAGTACAATGACATACACTTGCGGCACGCAATAAAATTTTGAAAGCGCACAAACATCTCACAAATCAAATTGACAAAATATTCCTGAAAATAATTCTGATTTCGTTTTAATTTATTACACTTTTTTCTCATCTAAAAATACTACAGCAACACCACACACGGCTATTCTATCACTTAATTTTCAAAGCATGTCTATAGGAATATTATTCCATTCTAATAGAAGAAGGTCCCAAAGCTGATCCTTTGCAGTTGGAGACAGTCTACTAGATTTTCTTATTCTCAATAAATTCAACTTATCCCGCGTATAACCTTTGTTTAAAGGTAAAAGGTATATTAACATAAATAAATTATGTATTTAGGATCATATATTTTATATTAAAGTTTTAATCTAGTTTAATTATCGAATATTTAAGTAATAATATTTTCAACTAAATTATATTAATATATTAATATTAATATATATTAATAATTACTGATATTGGCGCTCGGGGTCGGGGCTTTAAGTTAAAATAAACATGTTTATTATATTTACTTATAGGAATTTGGAGATAACTAGGTAAATTTAATTATAGATTTAATTTGTATGGGTATTAATTGGAGAATTAAGTATTTAGGTATGTGTTAGTATTGGTCAGAAATTTCCTTGTTTTGAAAGTTAAATTGAGGACTTATTAGAAAAAAGCAGGGAGAAGCAATAATTTTATTTATAATTTCTCAGTCTTCTGAGGTCGTTCTTAAAAAAAAAATTAAAGGAATATGGTCCATTTCATTTAGTAAACCAATTATTTTTGCGATGTTGGTACAATCTTCGCATACATTGATTTCGTCGCATTCTCTTATCTTTCTGTACTACAAGCTTACAAATTATAAAAAAAAAAAGCAGCAAGTCACATCAGAATCCATTGTTTTTTATTGTTTTTACTACATAAAAACAATTATTTATTTCTATAATATATAACAACAATAAACAGGACTACGAACAGTTCGAGCACGTTGAAAAACCAATAATTCAGCGAATCTGCTGAACGCGACGAGGTTCTGTTCAGACTATTCTGCTCATTCTGTTCTGCGCGTTCAATTCGATCTGTTTGTTCAGGCTGAACTGCTCCCAGTAAGATACGCAAACATTTAAAATTATGATTAGAATATTTATGCAAGGAATTGAATTTTTACACTTGCGAGTATATCAGGTGTTTCTACTGATTATTTATATATGTACGTATATCAAGTACACTATTCAAAAAAATTAGGGGAACACTTTCTTCAAAACCTGTAACTTTTTAAATAAGAGGTCAAGCAAAATCAAATTTGGAACACTTCAACGGCATACGAGTATATTTAACTAAAGAAAATGACAAAAACAATTTTACAACTCTTAGTTACTTCTAAGTTACGCTTAAAAATGTAAATTAATAACGCAACACAAAATAGAAACAACTGTCATACTCGTAGTATCGATGAGAGTAGGGTTTTCTGTGGATTGGTGATGATTATGATTAATACCATGTATGCCCTCCACGAGCACGAATCAGTTCCTCACACCTGCGTGGCATGGTTCGCACTAGTTTGCGAAGATATTCTTGGGGTATGCTTTTCCATTCCTCAATCAGGGCTTGTGTCAGTTCCTGTATGGTTAGTGGTGGATTAGGGCACTTGTGAACACGCCGGTCAAGCAGATGGGATGAAATTGGGACCCATCGGCATCCCATATGCAGCAGGCACTGGCAATCTCTGTGATCCAGAGCAAACCTCATTCGCGCTGCTTTGTGATGCTGCGTAAGGCGTGGTACGCGGGCGGACAGGTCTTCGTGGTTTCAAATTCGCTTCTTTTAATCTGTTTCTAACAGTTTGATCAGAAATGTTTTTCCATGTGCTCGTAGAGAGGAAAGGGCAAGAAGTCGGTCTTGATTTTGAGGAGTTTTTCGATTTCGACCTTGTCCAGCTCTTCTGACGTATTGGCCAGTCTCCCGAAACCGATTCCATAAACGCTAATAACAGAAAGGGAAACTCCAAGCAGGGTTGCGATATTTAGGGAAATTTCCCTAGATCTACGGAATTTTATGTTCGTTTAGGGAAAAAGGGAATTTTAATATAAATAGGTCAAAATCTAGGAAAAATTTAATACAACCGTCTGTATTTAAGCTACCTATATTGTATCACAATTCATTTTAAAAAGTTTTAAACTTAAACCACAGATAAGGGAGATTACAGATAGCCGGTGTAATGGCTATTATTGGCAACACATTTTGGAGACGACCGCTAGAACCTAGCGGTCGTCTCTAAAATGTGTTGCCAATAATAGCCATTACATCGGCTATCTGTAATCTCCCTTATCTGTGCTTAAACCACTGATTACATATTTTTTTAAATAGTAGTCCGCCATCTTATGGCTAGTAGGAAATTCAAAGGTTAATAACGCGATAACATCTATACACATTCCGAACCGGTGCTCTACCGATTTTAAATTTTAAGCACGTTTGCAAATCGATCAAATTACTACAATATAATAAAATAAGGTAAATCCCTTGGAAAAAGTCCCTGCTCTGAAGTATAACTATAACAGCTTGTGCTGTTTTTTATTTTTCACATTTTAATTCAAGCTTTCGAGAAGTAAATGTGAATGAATTTTTTAATTCACTAATAAGTTTAGTTTTATCTGTACAGCTTAGTTATATCTATTTAATGTAAGTATATGTAGATACAAAATTACTTTTGTTTTATTAACGAGGTTTAGTTTATCTGATTCTTACTTAAAGTGTTCGGTTGTTTCTCATTTATTAATGAATTTTTTTGAATGAAAAATAGATAACGAGATTCGAAATGAATTTTGTAATCCTTCAATACTAAAAAAATATTTTGTATTTTTCTCAATGTAGTGGGTGTCATTGAAACGAAGATGTAAAATATTAAAAATAGGCTATAAACGCACATCGAAAATATAGTGTTCGCAAGTTCATACAGACAGTTTGAAAAAAAAAACAGGTAATTCTTGACTAAGTAGTTAATATAATTCGTAATCACCTTTGTTGGAAGTTTCGAAATGCACTAAACTTTATTTTTATTGATCAGTGATACACACAAGCTTACTCATATTATTAAATATTTTTGTGACCGTGATGACTTAATTTTTTTTCTACCGTCTGCATGAACATAACAGCATTATTTTAAAAACATGCATGCGGTTGCAAAACTTAAGGCCGAGTTTTAATTTAGGAGATGCCTACTTTCAGTTTTCTTTTTGATTTAATGTTTTTGAATAAAAAAATAGATTGCGAGAATCGAATTAAGTTTTGTAATAGTTTAATACTGAAGAATATCAACTTCAATTTATATATTTTTAAAATAATATCTCGTACCATGTCATTTACCGACAGTGGGTATTTGAGTTATTGCATTATATTATTCTAAAAAGATATAAATTCGAGATGGAATTCATAAATATTATACTATAGCAAAACTTAATGTGACTGCCGTGATTTATTATTTTTATTTCAAAGTCGTTAACTATTAAATAAAAAAAAGCAGAAAACTGAAAGTAGGAAACTGCTAAATTAAACCACGGCCTTAATTCGAATTTCGTGATGTATTTGTTATTCAAAAACAGACAAAAACTAAAAGCACGAATCTGCTGAACTCAAACTCTGTCTTAAACGATTTAAATTTTACCATTGCCCTTCTATTTCTCTTTACAATAGAAAATTTCAAAATGTCATCTCCACGACCTTCAACGTCCAAGGACCATTCAGATTCACCATCTTCATCAGCAGAAGGTCAAGTTTCTAAAAAGAGGAAAAAGAGAGACAACAAAAGGTACGCTCAAAAATATAATATCCAATGGGAGGAAGATCTCCAATTTAAAGGTTGGCTGCAAAGAAGCAAAAAGGGAACCAACTTCGCCAATTGTAAAGTTTGCAATAAAGACATTGTTTGCGGTAAATCTGAGATCATCAAACATTCTCAAGGAAAATTGCATAATAAATTAGTTAAGTCAGTTCATACCCAACAATCCTTAACGGATATGTCTTCGTTTACACAAAAAATAGTTTTAGAAAAGAAAATTAAAAATGCTGAAATCAGAATAGCTGCATTTGCTGTAGAACATAATATTGCTTTCAATACTTTGGATCATTTATCAGAAGTCATTAGAGTATCATTCACAGATTCTGAAATAGCACAAAAAATTACGTGTAGTCGAAAGAAAGCCACATCTATTGTAAATAATGTTATAGGATCCTACAGTTTTCAAAAAACAATAGAATTATTAAACTGTAAAAAGTTTTCTTTAATTGCAGATGAGTCGACCGATAAAGGAACCATAAAGCATTTAGCTTTAGTAGCTAGAGTATTTGATGGATATAAAGTAAATGATATATTCTTGGGTTTATTGCAAATGCCAAGCGGTACTGCTGATGCCCTTTATAATACAATTATTGAATACTTTTTACAACATAACATTAATTACAAAACTAATTTAATAGGTTTTGCTTCTGATGGGGCAAGTGCCATGATGGGGATTCATAATTCTCTATCAACAAAATTAATAAATGATATTCCTGATTTATTTATTATGAAATGTGTATGTCATTCATTTAACCTATGTGCAAATTATGCTTGCGAAAAGTTACCCCAGATGATTGAAGATCTTATCAGGGAAGTACATACATTTTTGCAGTTTAGTTTCAAAAGGCAATCAGAATTTTCAGAATTTCAGGAATTTTTGAACATCAAACCTCATAAAATTCTGTATCTGTCGCAAACGAGGTGGCTTTCGTTGTTGTCTGTCACAAAACGATTTTTGGAACAATACAATGCTTTAGTTTTATACTTTACCAATGCTCATTTAGTAGAAAAAAATTTGCAGGGTGAAAATATTTTGAATAGACTTCGAAATCCTTGTGTTAAATTATATTTACATTTTTTGGATTTCGTGTTACCTTTTTTCAATAATTTAAACCTTGAAATGCAGTCTGAAGATATCAAAATTCACACGTTATACAATAAAGTAACATCTGTTCTAAGAACCATTTTAGACTGCTATATCAAAAAAGAATATTTAGATACAACACAATTAGAAAATGTAGAATATAGAAATCCCTATTATTTTGTTGAAATTGAGAAAATTTATTTAGGTGCATTTGTCATGGGAACTATTAGTAATAAATCGCATGGGTTAAACGAACAGGAGCTACTAGATTTCAGGAGAAGATGTTTATATTTTTTCATCGAAGGTTGCGCACAAATATATAAAAGATTTGACAACAAAAATAAAACAACAATGATTCTGAAAGAGTTATCTGTTATTTCACCATTGCAAGTTATTTCTGGGAATCACTTATCTATAGGACCTTTAGCCCTTAATTTTCCCTCTCTTATAACGCACAATCAATTAAATGAAGTCGACAGAGAATGGCGAATCCTCAGAAATGTCGATCTTTCAGAATTTAAGGACTTAAACATTGTAGTATTTTGGGTCAAAGTGTCTCTTCTAAAATTTGGTGACAATTCTCCAATGTGTTCCAATTTATGTAATTTTGTTTTTAATTTGTTGAGTTTGCCCCATTCTAGTGCAACAGTAGAACGCATTTTTTCGCAAATCAATTTAAACAAAACAAAAATTAGAAACAAACTGTCAACAACCACTTTAAGTGGTATCCTACATTCCAAAAATTTAATGAAAGCAAGCAATTGCCACAACTTTGAGATACACTCCGACATGTTGAAGCGGTTTGATGGAAACATCTATAATACAAAAAAACGATAATAATTAATCTAATACAAACTATTCGATGTAAATAAAATATGTACTTAATTAGTATTAGGTAACTTCAAAGAGAAATTATTTTTTAATTTACCTAACACATTATATTACCTACTTTGATGAACTTTTCTCATGTACTTGTTTTTGTATTTTGTATGCTGTTTCAAAATAAAATTTTACCTTTACTTAGGTGTGTTTTTATGTATTCTTTTCTCAGCAAAGATATGAGTTTGCTTGCGTGGAACATTGTTAAATAACACGGGTATTTCCCTATATCACCATATACTTCAAAATTACAGCTTTATTGTTTTTTTTTTATAAGTTATACAAATATTTCCTCTCTGGTTTAAATGTTATAAAGCCACTTAAGTGTGCTGTTAGAGCCATTGCTACTAGCTTGGATGTAGAAGACATTATTCTGGTATTTAAAAAACATAATTATACCTATCTAAAATTTTGTATTTGTGGAAGGCGACGACAATGATCCACTTCAAATAAGACAAGTACTACTATTTTCAATCAACGATACTTCAAATTCATACACGTTATCGGTTTCATAATCCTTCAGCAAAATACCTACGTGTATTTTCCATTTTTAGCAAATAAGATGTATTTGTTTCATATAACTGATAACTTTCATCGATTAGGTAGGCACTATTCACTTGAATCAACATCGTTTGAATAATATTTCGAGTTCTCTGTCATATCTTTATCAAAACGTCATTGTGATAAACGACTTGTCACTTTACTTTTAACGCTAGTGTTAAAAGTTAATTACTTTTAACACTTGTTAAGATATTTCATTTTTAATTGAAGTATGATGTGTTAAAAATTGAGTTTTTAATAGTGTTTGTAGAAACAAAAAAACAATATTATACACTTCGGGGAAATCTAGGGACATTTTGACTAGAAATCTAGGGAAATAAAAAAAAATCCGATCGCAACCCTGACTCCAAGGTCTAACATGTCGACTAGAGTGGCCGTGTTGAATAAGGGCGACAGCACGAGCAACTTGCACATCACTAAGATGTCTCATTTTACTTCTAATCAACGAAGATTGACAACTAAATTCATCTGTCATCTGTCATCTTTAGTAGGCTTTCATACGTCAATTCAGAGCATACATGAAATGTTTTCCATTTTGTTTTGCGTTATTAATTTACATTTTTAAGTGTAACATAGAAGTAACTTAGAGTTGTGAAATTGTTTTAGTATTTTTTTAAAGTTAAATATATGCCGTTGAAACATGCCAAATTTGATTTGCCTAGAACAGTTATTTAAAAAGTTACAGGTTTTGAAAAAAGTGTTCCCCTAATTTTTTTGAGCAGTGTATTATTTTATAAGTAATTATTCAAATAAACATTTTAACATATTTATATGATCATTTTAATATACCATAATGAGAAACAACTAGTATCTTAGACATGCATATATTAAAATTTATTTATGCATATTGCAGACTATTAAAGGCACCTGTGGACGAGTACAACATGACTAGTACATACTAGTAGTTCAAACGATTTTGTGATTCCCCCAATGGCATGTAAGAACTTTAATACATCAGACATATAGGTATGTATGTACATAAAAGACTGTCCATTTATATATTTGAAAATATGAAGGAAGTTTATGTATTTTTTTATTTTCTATGTAGAGCATACATTTATGCGATTGCAAAGTCATTGGATTGGTAAGGAAGAATTACAAAAGGTTATTTTATAAAGTAATACACTTACTTTGCTTTACAATTTCTTTTAACTTATTACTTGTGTCATTCCTACAAATTTTCGTCATTTCATAATACAAAAAAATGTTAATACAGCGCTGGTTTAGGCATTATGAAAAGTTTTCACATAATAGTAAGTAAGGTTTTGATAACTAAATTCTAAATAAAAATCTTTTGAGCAGTTTAATTTTCACACTGAGAGGTACAGTTTATTTGTATGTAAAAATGCATTTAATTTTATTTAAGCTGTTTCTTTATATTTAACATAAAAGTACGTGGTACTGAATGGATTGGGCATCATATAATGTTATTTCCTCATAGGAAATATTTAGTTTATTTGTAGATAATTTCTTCCATATAAAAAATACATATATTACTATTTAATTTGTCTTAAATTTACTTATTTCCTCCCAATAAGTAATAGTTATTTATTATACAAGGGAAAAAAGTATTTTGCACAACACAACACAACCTCGAGCTAAAACCTAATGTTTTTAGTTTTTACCCGTGTATAATACACTATTTTTTGCTGCCACGGGAAAAACGACGACTTCATATTAAAAAAAAACATATTATTACAATATACAGCTTGAGCGCGCGGGTGATCACCCGATGCTAGTCGGTATTCTTCGGACGTATATTCGGCAAATGATCTCCGCTAGCTGTGTTCGCCAGATATAGATATATAGATTTATTTTTCCAGAGTTGTTATTTCGTTATATTTACTGGAGAGAATCTCTAATTTTAATTTCTATTTCAAGGGTCGTTTTTATGTTATTTTATGGTATTCCTGTTATACTTATTTATAGTTTTTTTTTTACCATGAAATTTCTATTTATTTATTTTTCTCTAGACATCTTAGTTTATTCTGCAGATGTTTCAGGCGGGTTGTTTTTATTTCATTCTAAAACCCAGTTGTACTGCTATAACTTTGTACACAACTACATTATTATTTAATTTCATTAGGATAATCATAATTACGTTATAAGTATTACAATCTTCGCGTTATTATCGACTTAGTTATCTAAGCAATCGTCATCACTTAAAGAGAAAATTTAATTTGTTCTTTTTGTCAATCTGCAAAAAAATAATCAGATCACTATGAGTTCGAATATGAGCAGGCAATGCTTATGTTGTGCCGTTACTCTAATATGTATTATCGGACCACGTTTAGATGCGAGTTTACGTATACCATCGGGTGATCATACCTAGCGCGCTCTTGCTGTATATATAAAGTCAGAAAATCGATGTGAAATTTGAAGTATTAAATGGGTACGCTGTTGTACTTATAGCGACATTGGACCTGCGTTACTAAGGAAACCCTTAAAGTAATCAAATATCTGTCAATTTAATTTTGTGTAATTTGCGAACTTAAGTTATTTGTTGGTTTTTTGAATATGCAAAGTTCAAAAATGAACATTTCTAATTCAGAGTTTTCTTTTACTCCACCGAAATTAGGAGAAGTAGCGAAGGTAGTATCACTAAAATTACTGCCAGCTAAATCGTGAAAACGTCTAAACAATTATTGCGAAAAAAACAGTTCTCATGGGGTATTTATTTCCAAACTAAAATATGGTGTATTTCTTGGGGGTAATTCCCCAGGTTCGGGCCGGGTTTTTGTAATTCAAAAACAAAATTTCAAAGAAATTATCGGCTTCCCCTTTAGAGAACCATGCTCTGGAAAATTCAGGTCAGCCGGACTTCTTACTGTGGCAGCTTTGTACAATGTGATCAATCTCAAGTGAAGGTTGCGTGGCCTAAATTTTTAAGTTGGCAACAATGACTAGTTGGTAATATTGAGAAAGACTTGTGTATAGATATTGTGTATAGCCATAACATTGTGCACATAAGGTTTTGACAGATGTACATATTCAGAATAGGTACCTGTATGTATCTGTCTAACAAGAAAATACCCTAAGCTAGGGATTTTTAAGATACCACCACACTTCACTTGAGATTGATCTCATTGTATTGTAATCACGATTATGTGACCCAATCCCAAATTACTTATAATTGTCCAATACACAGACTTAGCATGTTGGACAAAGGTCCGTCCTATTTCAGCATAAAATTATTCAATAAAATGCCGCAACAAATTAAAGGTATGACAACTATTAAAACCTTCAAAAGAGCCATCTTTAATCTAATAAATAATTATTATTATTATTACTCAAAAGGACGTTCCTACTGTAATTAATCAAAGTTATATTAACTATTTCCCCATTTGCGAAGGGTGTTTTACAAATGGTTCTGCTTCGCGTTTCTGGCATTGGATTCCTCAGCAAATACTTTTTTTAAGCATCTAAAGTATTCTGTCTTGTTGATGCATTTACCTGTTCTATAAGCAAAACGCATTTATGTTTTTGTTAGAATTTTCTTTAATTTTCTATTTTTATTAAATTAATGTTTGTATATTATTTTTGTATTTTCTCCTACTGGATATTTCAAAACTGGACAAACCTGAAGTCTTATTTCTAATAAATTAATACACTACCAGTTAACATATATGTATAGCAAACAGTATTTTGTAGCCAATATAATTTGTTGTAGTCGAAAATATAATTTCTTTGGGATAAAACTGTTGAAGTTTGACACAAAGATATTTACATATTATGAATTAATAAAAAAATAGTTTCCTAGCTGGGAGAAAATCAGTTGGGTGAGAACGTTTCATTGTTGTGAACCAATCCTTTGTTAGTACATAAAGAATATGTTTACATTGTATAAAAGAGATGTTCCCTGCAATCGTACAATAGTGTTCAAGAAAAGAAATAGTATAGTATTCTAAAACATGGTTCGTCCAAGAATACCTATAACAATCTAGTAATGTTTTTGTCCATAATTATAACCATTTCTTTAATTAAATGCTTTTTTAGAATACCCTTTGTTGGCAATATTAGAAAATATTAATGTTAATATATTTCAATACCATCAATTTTACAATAATATCATATCATTAGTTATATAAAAATGCAATTAAAGAAAAGGCATATATATCCATGAAAAATACAATGAGTAATATTACAACAAATATTAAATATTTACCATAAATCCACATCACAAGATGTTACTTTTGATATTGGATCAAACGTACAAACAGAAATATGCAAGCAATTAAAATAGGAAAAAGTATCTACGTCACACGTTGTAACATAATATAACAAATTACTTAAACAAAATACATTCAGTGAAGAAAACCAATTAAGAACATGCTTTTAAAAAAATGATATAAACAAACGTGGAATGTAACCAGAGCAAAAACGTATGAGTCCTCAATACCAGTAGTCCGGCATAGACGTACTGCCCAGAAAACAACCCCTAGCACCGCAGTTAGTTATATACTGTAAATCTTACTTATGAATATGTATATGAATAAATGAATGTTACTAAAACAAAAATTGGAAATATTTAAAAAAGAGTTCTATATTTTCATAATTTAAGCTGATAAGATATAAAATAGTGTATAGAAATTAATCTTTCTGATGAGATTTTAGTACTGATTTGAGAATTATATGGAAATTTATTTTTTACTTGTCACATAAAATAGGCAAATTTGTAAATTTGTCAATTTAAGACGAACATTGTGAGTATTCAGAAACGGTTCCAAATATGACGGAGGAATAACAACGAAGTCAATGCAAATATTTGTATTATATTTTTTGTACAATTTGATTAATTGAAATTAATTAAAAATAATATACATAATATAAATAAACATTTTGAGCTGGCAAAAGCATTAGATCGTTTTTATTTCGAAAATGATGCCAAAAATTCCGTCACGTGAGATGATAACAATCATTGTAATGCTCGAATTTTAATCTATGGATGTGAAGAATATGTGGCCAATGCAACAATAGCCTTATTGTGTCATGCAGTTTGACACCATTGGACTTTTTTCTTTGGGGCTATCTGTAAAGTAAAGTATATGCCAACAAGCCATCAACTATTCCAAAGATTCAAAAGAGATAATAGTAGGATAGAGGTGTTATCCAAAATTAAGACCAACGAGTGATGGTGTGCCGCCAAAGCCGTGGCAAATATTTGTCTGATATTATCTTTCAAACATGATTCAATAAGAACTCAAAAAATTTACAACAAAACTACCAAATTTAATATTGCATCATGTATTGCTTCTTACAGAAAAACACTTGCATAAAGAAAATCTTAGGAAACTGGATATTGTAATATATTACATGAAATTCATAGACCACTTGTCATCCCGTAACATCTAAAAGCAACTGCATTTATGTCTTCGGTAATTTAAATGTAATGATATAATATATACATATATGCAGATTCAAAGAGAATATTTAAGTATAATTTTCTTCAATTAAGTAAGGATTATATTGAAAATGAAAACAGGAAATATATCTTTTTTTCTTTGAAACTGAATAAGCAAGTGAAATGATGTGCTTATTTTTAGTTTGTTTTGCAAAATTAACATGAAGATAACACATGCGCCAGCAATTGGATCCCAAAGAAAACATTCAACAGTCTTGAGGTATATAGGCACGCAAATTCTAAACTATTTTCTTTATTTTGCAAGTAGGTATGTGAATTAAGATTTCTTTTCTTCGGGCTAAAACATCTATTTATCCGAAAAAGAGAAGATTTTATGTTTCTAAAAGTGAAAATTTTATATAATTTTGATCACTGAATATACTTATTAAAAATTATTAAGAATTGAAATTCCATTATAAACACACGTGTGAGCTGAAATGCTTGAAAATGTACTTCCTGATTGTTCTTAACGATAAACTTTAAAGAGATAGTATTCTTTTATACTTCTATATGTACATATATGTATATAAAAAAACTTCTAGGTCTAGGTTAAAGACATAACAGTTAATACAAGTTTTAACATTGAAACAAATAAAGTTCAAAAATGATTTTTTTAATCTTAAATGAAAGCAGAACAAAAGCAATGTATTGTCTTCCTTACCTGTCAAAAGATAACTGTTTAACGGAGGTTTTTAACAAACCAGGAAGTACTCAGGGATCATTGTCGCTCGAACATTTAAAACACACAAAGTTTCGGTTTCTTTAAATGTTTCCAACTCTTTCGCTAAATTTTATCGAAGTTACTCTGATTTCTTTGACAATTGATGAAACGCATTTAATGATCTTTAATAAAAACACAATGTTTCAGGGGGAAAAGACTGTTTTTAACACTATTAGGGCATTCAACTTTAGACGATCATAGTTTTAGAATCAAACGCGATTGTTCGAGGAACGCGAGAGAAGTTATGCGCGAAAGAGATACAACCACCTGCTACGAACACAGCCGGGTTAATGCAGCTCTCTATGTCGCTGCTGGCGGACAAAGTACAGAGTAGATATATATATATATATATATATATATATATATATATATATATATATATGTACTTGTACGTACAGGCACCAAATTCAGATATATATGGGCGAAGTGGCACCTATATATACGTTGTGGCTCCACTTGAAGGTGCCAGAACGTTTTATCGTGTATTTGAGCGTTAATAAGTCGTGGGATTCGTCCTACAAAATTTGGGGATGGTGCCATTTCGACTATTTATATATAAAATCTCAATTTTAGTTGAGCTATATAATCTGCAGAGGGCGCGCATAGCAAATGTATAATGCTGCGTCGTGACACCACGTACAATAATATTATAATGCTGCGTAGTGGCACCATGCACTATAATATATTTGTGAAGATTTAACGCTACTATCTGGCACCTCAGACAGCGAGTTTTTACATTAGTGAAGCAAAATCGACCAAAAATGTGTCGTTTTTTTAGGCGTACAACCAGGTGGGACTGTATATAGCATTTATAACAAAAGAATCTACATGCAAAATAGCTATTGACGACATTTTTCTGTGGTGCAGACCTTTTTTTATTTCGGAAAAACATCAGAAATTGACAATTTCTAAAAATCCTGGTTTTTTAACATTTACATTGTCATATCTGCCAATTTAATTAAGTTATCGACTTGATTTCTTTTAATTGAAGCACATAAATAAGCGCTTCTAGAGATATTATTTCCCTATCGAAATATTGTATATTGATAATGGTGTAAATATCAGTTTACCTGTTATTTCGCTACGAAGGTATTCACATTTTCACTAAGAGACAAATATTTTTATTTGTAGAAATTTTTATATACATGCCACGAAGCAATTGTAGACAAAATAAGGGAAACGTTTTTGGGAAAAAACTTGACCTAGGACCAATAGTTTTTTAATTATGAATATTTTTCTAACGCACAGAATTGAGGCGCGCCTCTATTAGGACTTTATGAGGTGGTGACTAGACAAGATATTATGTATATGTAGTATTGTGTATGGCGCAAATTACCGTCATTTTCTTTAGGTGTCTCTAAGTGTAACGGTTGTGCATTAAAATTCTAAAATAGAGAAATTATAAATAAAATATTTAACGAAAACAATCTGAAGACAAAGACCAGTAGAGGCAATTTCATAATTGATTCGGAGTTAATATTTCGTAGAATATTATGTGCTGCACATGTCAGTGAAATAAACGATATTGTCACATGAACTAACATTAGTACAAATGTCTTAGTTTCATGAAGATGCGTCCATGCGTAAAACAACAAAATCACATTGAAAGGGCATGTGAATCGCAAGCAGATTGTCTTTCACTGTAATCTTTAATAGTAGACGGAATGCAGTTGCATTTTCAGCGGAGTTACCCAATAAATTTCTTTACATGATTATCCTAAGATTCGCATTAATTTTTTCTTTATTTTATACCCTGTGGGTTCAGATGGCACGCAAGTGGACAATGTCTACCTCGCGGCGACGTTTAGATTCATCCTCAGTATCGAGGACATTCTGGCTGAAGCCTTAATTGGTAGGCTGTCTCCTGTGATTGTCTCTGATTGTTGCTTTTCATCTCCAAGGTTATCCTATCCTATTCCTTGGCTACACTGCACTGACTAGAACCAAGTTGTTTCAAACACGTGTGTGCAGTTGCATTTTAAGCGGAGTTACTCCATTAAATTTCTTTACATGATTATACAGTGTGTAAATAAAGTAAGGAATAATATTCATATTTTGTTTATTATCGCTGTTTGGGAGAAAAGCTCGGACAGGTCAATTTTATTTTGTTCCTCCGGATTTTATGGATGTCAATTTTTTTCCTTTGGTTTACTACTCTGGGACCTATGATGTCATCGACTTCTTTTTCAAATGGAACTTCCCTTTTTTTTAGAAATAAAAAGTATATTTTTTTCTGAATTCAGCAATACCCCATATGTGGTATTAAAATTAGTAGTTTTAGAGTATTAAGCGTGCTAATAATGACAATTGACTTGTCAGAGTGCAGAAATGTACACCAGGAAATGAGAGATAATGTTTTGGAAGGATTTCAACTCCGACTTTATCATTGCCAAGAAACAAATGGGTGGCAATTTGAACATTTATTAATGTAAAATTAATAATAATAAATTATTATTTGCTCTTTTGATTTTCAAGTTTAATTATTGTTGTCATTTTAATACCTATGATCTTCCGTATCTCTAAAACTACTAATTTTAAATATCACATATGCGGTATTGCTGAATTCAGAAAAAAATATACTTTTTATTTCTAGCAAAAAAATAAGGAGGTTCCATTCGAAAAAGAAGTCGATGACATCATAGGTCCCAGAGAAGTAAACCAAAAAAAAAAAAAATTAACATCCATAAAATCCGGAGGATAACTGTTGAGTTTGGGTATAGGACATGGTACATGAAACATACTTAGAATTCGATGCAGAATTAACAAATTAAATAAAAAATATATGTTTCCATTTGAAAAAAAAAATTGATGCTCGTAACTTATTTTTGGACCAGCCTTTGTACATCAATTTACCATCAAAAAAACCGCAGCTAAAAATAAAAATCGACCTATCCCAGCGTTTTCCCATAAAACAAAACCAAAAATTTTAAATGAATTTATTCCAACCCGCGCGTCCTCACTGTATATCAATATAGCTTTTTCTATAAAACGTATTAATCGGCATTTTCTTAATTTTACAACAGAAGCAAAAAACTTTGGTCCTTTGATTTTGCTAGTATCGTACATTTATACAGAGTGTCTCTAAAAGGTGCGGAAAAAACTCTACCACACATTTCTGAGGGCGATCTAACCCAACTTACCTCAGTCCAAAAGTGGATGCACCATTGCATTGAATTTCCACAAGAATAACACCCAAATTACAGAAGCATATGTGTCCATATACGGAATGAATTTTTTATATCCAGATTACTCATAAACGGCTGCTCCAATCAACTCCTACCAGGTATACCTTTTCTAGGTAAAAAACATTGGAGAATAAGAATTTTTATTTAAAAGTTAAATACAGTGTGTCTCAAAAAAGTTATTACGTTTTAAATGGATACAATATGCCGCAGGTGGCGCCCTCTACATTTTGCAATGAAAATGAGAGCAGATTTAAATTTTTTACCCCACGAAACCCCCCCCTACCCAAATATTGTGACAATATACCAATTATTACAGAAATTATTTATAAAAAACTAAAACCAAATTGAACTCTTGACACTCCGTATCTCCGAAAGCATCCACTTTTGGACTGAGGTAAGTTGGGTTAGATCGTCATATTTTGCCCTCAGAAATGTGTGGATGCGTTTTTTCCGCACCTTTTAGAGACACCCCAGTATAATAGATGATATTGGTATTATTAAATACAATGTATTCAATACTATCAAGAATTTCAGTTAACCTACAAAAGAAATACCACACAACTTGAAAGATTTCATCTAATTCGCCACGTACTAAAAATACATTAAAAAAATATTTGGACAACAACTCCTCATACTCATCCGCAACTGAACTAACTTCGTTTTCAAATAAATATTTAACATCATAAAGTGTAGCCCAAATCAAAAAAAATGTGAATCTTTAAAAAGGAATGCGCACAATGTGCAACATTTTATTGTTCTATTTCTAAATCACATTAATTAATAAATACAATATTATCTATTTTATTTTGACTTATTATTTCAACCTATACAGAACGTCTTCAAATAATCGTAGAGTATTTACAACAAAAAACAGAAAATGAGCGCCTATAGACGTGGATATATAGGACCACCTTATTGCTTCCCAGGCTAAGCAACATGCACCTACAAAAAGAACCTCAACGATAAAAATCTTACCTTCCTAACAAATTATCATTTTAGTATATATGGTGTCACAACGAATATATACATTGATAATATATAGGGTGCCACTTGCTCACATAAAGCGTGAAAAATTTTGGGTGCCGGAACATCAGTTAAGTGTTTGGTGTCACTTCGTCATTTTACGTGTATATATATATATATATATATATATACGTATGGGTAAGAGTTTGCCAGCGCGGTCAGGTTCAGCCTGGTTAACCAATCTGTGACCATACTTCTTCTATAGACCAAGGCGCCATTGAATAATGCTATAACTCACAACATCTCGCATATAATAGACTTGCAACACCCAACAAATTGATTCTTCTATTTTATACATACAAAGAAAAAGGTCCCCTTATAACCGTAGAACAATTCACCTCTTATACGTGTGAGACACATTGGATATAACCGCTATTAATCTAAACGGTATCGAAGAGAAGGAAGTAATGATGTACGAGATTATTGTATAACATTTCTTAAGCAAAGTAGGTGAACGTGGGGTAAGATGACAAGTTTTGGTCAAGGAAACGTTAATATAATTAATTAAAAACAGTAATATATTATGTTGATGGATTACTCTTAAATTCCATATGATTTTAAAATAAACATGAATTCCAATGACTAAAAATTAATATAAACAAAAAATTGTATTTTAGTCATCTTGTCCCATAATGCGGATAAAGATGGCTACCAGTGGCGGCTGGTAGTACGTTTTGGTGAAGTAATTACATAGACAAGACTGATTCGTTTATTATCTTGAGTCCCGAAAGATGATCACCATCCGGCTTTCATGATTCATATTTCTATTGATGTTGAAACAACGAATTTTTCGATAAATGGTAAACGCGCCTACAGTTTCAGAAGGGCTGACCTACCTAGACTGTATAAATCATTATCTGATCATTTGCACATGCGTATGCAAATTACCTACCTGAGGAGTGTGCAGCACATCTCTATCAATCCACACAGGTTCTGGTTCTTTATCCGTGATAAAAGACAGAAAACATAAATTCCTGGGCGAATGCTTCTTGACGACGACACTTTGGATAGGCCGTAGTTGGTCGTTCATGCCCTTCAATTGTCGGTGATGTTCATGATTATCACAATAACAACTGTAATATAAGTATTTTAGAATTCTCCGATAATCCACACTACAGGCCAATATCCATTCTACGTTTTGGTTGCCCTTTTCGAGGACTAATCTTCTTCGGGGATTGCCACTGGTCACCATGTCGGGCTGCGAACTTACATTATGAAGATGTATTTTTTGTTACTAATTCAGCAAGTAATGCATAATTCTTCAACTTTATATATAAATATATGTATATACAGTGTGACCAGTGAAGTCCGCATCATATGGGATTTTTTTTATTAATAGATTTATTCTAAATTTGAGTTTGGCATCAATTTCTGCTTCGATCAAGATGAAAATTAACCAAAACAATAATAGTCACGTGATTCGCAATATCTGTCAAATTTAATTTTTTTTCCAAAAAAATTCAAAAGTGGGGTTATTTCTCAAAATATCGAAAAAAGTTATTAGAAAAAGTTTTTCTAAAAACAATTTTTAGCCCATATGCGAAATTTCAGCTGCATAAGATAATTTAGATTTTTTGCCAATTTTTTTGTAAATTGCACCACTGTTGCGAAATAAGACAACGCAACCTACAAAAAACTTCTTAGTTTTAACAATGCTTTATTCCAGACACATTTTCTTTAAGGCAGCGCCATATTCAATGTGTGTTTTTCTATATATATATATATATATATGTATTGAAAAATTGAAAATCTTCTTGGTAATAGTGGCATACAATGAAATAAAAGTAATAAGTAATAACTACGACAACGCGGATCAATTCCCGAAGCAGAAACGACTCACATAACTGCCGCGAAAATTTACGGATTACCATATATATACATATATATATATATATATATATATATATATATATATATATATATAATGCTCGACGAAATTCAGTTTTTTAACTGATGACGTATATCACTATGTATGTAGCTTACTACCGCAATGGTAGAATTAGGGTTTAGGTAATTTTGTAAATAAAACTCGTATTTTCGGCTTTGTGACGTTTCGGTCCTCCTTCAGAACCTTCATCAGACCTTTATTAGGTGTAGATGAAAAAGAACATATTAAGTTTTGCTCATTGAAAGATAAAATCAATTAACAATGCTGAAAATCTATGTATACTTACATTTGCGGATGGCCTATGTATTTGTTCTAATACTTGCATCTTAATTTTATGACACTTTAAAATTTAACATTAACAATTATCAATTAAAAAGTTATTACGGCACATTTAAAATTAAAGTTCTCAAGAATTATGTACTTAATAATTACTATCTTGAAAGAAATTCTGAATGTAAAGTCTAGAGTCCCTCCTATACTTCTTTCATAGTCTCATGCACTCGCACATACCGAGGTCGTCATATTTTAATTTCTGATAGGAAAGTAGTAAGTGGAAAAGAGCGCGACGAATTAAACTAAAGATAGACATAAGCGAAGCTGCCACACTGGACATTTGTAAGGCGTGGGGGTCCCCCGCCACTCCGTTGCTCTCCCTCCACTGTTAGCAAGCAGGCATCGCTGCATAGGATAAGATCATCTTTTGCATATGATAGAAGTGCAAACCGAAATTAAAATTTGACGCTTACGGTATATACAGCAAGAGCGCGCGAGGTATGATCACCCGATGGTATACGTAAACTCGCATCTAAACGTGATCCGATAATACATATTAGAGTAACGGCACAACATACTAGCATTGCCTGCTCATATTCAAACTCATAGTGATCTGATTATTTTTTTGCAGATTGACAAAAAGAACAAATTAAATTTTCTCTTTAAGTGATGACGATTGCTTAGATAACTAAGTCGATAATAACGCGAAGATTGTAATACTTATAACGTAATTATGATTATCCTAATGAAATTAAATAATAATGTAGTTGTGTACAAAGTTATAGCAGTACAACTGGGTTTTGGAATGAAATAAAAACAACCCGTCTGAAACATCTGCAGAATAAACTAAGATGTCTAGAGAAAAATAAATAAATAGAAATTTCATGGTAAAAACAAAACTATAAATAAGTATAACAGGAATACCATAAAATAACATAAAAACGACCCTTGAAATAGAAATTAAAATTAGAGATTCTCTCCAGTAAATATAACGAAATAACAACTCTGGAAAAATAAATCTATATATCTATATCTGGCGAACACAGCTAGCGGAGATCATTTGCCGAATATACGTCCGAACAATGTCGACTAGCATCGGGTGATCATACCCCGCGCGCTCAAGCTGTATGTACAGCAAGAGCGCGCGAGGTATGATCACCCGATGGTATACGTAAACTCGCATCTAAACGTGGTCCGATAATACATATTAGAGTTACGGCACAACATACTAGCATTGCCTGCTCACATTCGAACTCATAGTGATCTGATTATTTTTTCGCAGATTGACAAAAAGAACAAATTAAATTTTCTCTTTAAGTGATGACGATTGCTTAGATAACTAAGTCGATAATAACGCGAAGATTGTAATACTTATAACGTAATTATGATTATCCGTATGAAATTAAATAATAATGTAGTTGTGTAAAAAGTTATAGCAGTACAACTGGGTTTTAGAATGAAATAAAAACAACCCGCCTGAAACATCTGCAGAATAAACTAAGATGTCTAGAGAAAAATAAATAAATAGAAATTTCATGGTAAAAAAAACTATAAATAAGTATAACAGAAATACCATAAAATAACACAAAAACCTACGTGCATTCCTCTTTGCAGCCAGTACGCAACTGGAACTGATGTAAATATGTATCTCTGGCGAACACAGCTGGCGGAGATCAATTTTCCGAATATACGTCCGAAGAATATCGACTGGCACGGGTGATCATACTCCCGCGCGCTCAAGCTGTATATTATATATATATGTTGTTTAGTGGTTTTCTTGGCCGTATTATATTCTATAGTATAAAAAAATTTTTCGTGGGCGTAGTGGCCTTTTTTTGGACATTCACAATTAAAATTGGAACAAAAACATGTAATTAAAACAATACATATTTTTTATTCCTTTATTTGTAACGTTTCGGCTAACATTTATGCTGCCTTTTTCAAACACTCTGTAAAAATGTTTTAAACATATATTAAAAATGATATGAAATGGATATCGATTGTAGAACTTACATTTAACGTTGGTTTCTTTAGTCAGATAAATATAATAAAATTGTGAGAATATATATTTGTAATATGCTTTTCTCTTTGAAAATATGTAGTCATTTTTATATTTCTTTATTTTCCTATACTTCCAAATAATTCTCATTCACATTAAAATTTTTTTTATATCTTGAAGTTATAATTGTCAAGATTGTATATCGACTGTTAAAACTCTATGTCTGTGACGAAAATGCGTTTAAAATCGATGTGTATATAAATTCTCTTAGCTCGTGTATCTGTAAAAAGTTGTGTGTATGTTGTGTTTTGCCTTGGTTGTTTCTTTTGAATTTTTATTTTATTCTTTATGTGTTTATTTTTTTTGTACTCATAAAAGTATTGTGTTATGGTTTTAATTGAATCGTTAAATTATTGAAACGTAAATATTGGAAATGTTACTAATGTCAGTCCTATCATTAATTGCATTTGTATTTTTTTTAATGTAGATGCTTTCCAAAAAATTCCTAGCTTTATTATGTGTTTCTGTCGTAATAATTGTTGTCTCTTTGAAATTTAACGAGTGATTAGTTTGATTAATATGTTTTTTTAGAGCTGTGCTATTATTTGAAAATTTATGCCCATTTAGTCTTTCTTTTAGGTGTTGTGTTGTTTGGCCTATGTATACTCCATTACAGTCTCCGCACGGTATTTTGTAAATTACATGGGTCTTTTTTTCATCGGATATTTTATCTTTAAGTTTTGTATAAAGGGTATTTAGTGTGTTGTAATTCTTATATGCTGTTCTTATGTTATACGGTTTCAGAATTTTATTAAATTTCTTTGAAAGGTCTTCAATAAACGGCAATGGTACGTACTTACAAGTGGTTAATTCTTTTTGTTTATGGTTATTTTTGTTCGAATTGTAATGTTTATGAAGTTGTTCTTTAATGAGTTTATCAATGAACCGCAGAGGGTAGTTGTTTTTTTGTAGTGAGGTTTTTATGTCTTTAATAATTTCAGACAGACAATATTTTAAATAAATTCAACTCATTTCACCCCAAATTAAAATTTGAAATTGAAGTCGAGAACAATCTTACTATTAACTTTTTGGATTTAACCTTGATACGAGCCAATAACAAAATACTCACAAAATTATACCACAAACCTACAGCCTCAGACAGATACCTAAATTATAATTCGTGTCAAACCGCAGTATGTAAAAGGAACATAATAACCAATTTAATAAAAAGAGCGATCACCTTAACAAGTCCAATGTTCAGACCTGAAATTATTAAAGACATAAAAACCTCACTACAAAAAAACAACTACCCTCTGCGGTTCATTGATAAACTCATTAAAGAACAACTTCATAAACATTACAATTCGAACAAAAATAACCATAAACAAAAAGAATTAACCACTTGTAAGTACGTACCATTGCCGTTTATTGAAGACCTTTCAAAGAAATTTAATAAAATTCTGAAACCGTATAACATAAGAACAGCATATAAGAATTACAACACACTAAATACCCTTTATACAAAACTTAAAGATAAAATACCCGATGAAAAAAAGACCCATGTAATTTACAAAATACCGTGCGGAGACTGTAATGGAGTATACATAGGCCAAACAACACAACACCTAAAAGAAAGACTAAATGGGCATAAATTTTCAAATAATAGCACAGCTCTAAAAAAACATATTAATCAAACTAATCACTCGTTCAATTTCAAAGAGACAACAATTATTACGACAGAAACACATAATAAAGCTAGGAATTTTTTGGAAAGCATCTACATTAAAAAAAATACAAATGCAATTAATGATAGGACTGACATTAGTAACATTTCCAATATTTACGTTTCAATAATTTAACGATTCAATTAAAACCATAACACAATACTTTTATGAGTACAAAAAAAATAAACACATAAAGAATAAAATAAAAATTCAAAAGAAACAACCAAGGCAAAACACAACATACACACAACTTTTTACAGATACACGAGCTAAGAGAATTTATATACACATCGATTTTAAACGCATTTTCGTCACAGACATAGAGTTTTAACAGTCGATATACAATCTTGACAATTATAACTTCAAGATATAAAAAAAATTTTAATGTGAATGAGAATTATTTGGAAGTATAGGAAAATAAAGAAATATAAAAATGACTATTTTCAAAGAGAAAAGCATATTACAAATATATATTCTCACAATTTTATTATATTTATCTGACTAAAGAAACCAACGTTAAATGTAAGTTCTACAATCGATATCCATTTCATATCATTTTTAATATATGTTTAAAACATTTTTACAGAGTGTTTGAAAAAGGCAGCATAAATGTTAGCCGAAACGTTACAAATAAAGGAATAAAAAATATGTATTGTTTTAATTACATGTTTTTGTTCCAATTTTAATTGTGAATGTCCAAAAAAAGGCCACTACGCCCACGAAAAAAATTTTTATACTATATTATATATATATGTATATATATAGTATTAAAAAAAGGAAAAAGTTTATTATTTCTTATCCTTTTTTTTTAATTTCTTGGCCGTTTATTTAAATAATTCACTATGGTCATCATGGGTGTAGCGGCCTCTTATTTAATTAAGGTTTGTTTATGTAAGAGAAACGATGGTTTTTACGTTTTGATATTATCTATAATATCTTTTTCAAAAAAATTGTATATAAGTTGTATGTACAGGGTGAGTCATTAGTAGCAGCTTCTTCGATTGCTCTTTTGTGTTTTAAATAAAAGAAAAAACAATTAGTGGAAGATCCATGGTTGCTTGTTGCGCATATTGTAAAAATACTTTAGGCTCTGGCGCACTTCCGATTTTACCGGTAATGCGCGGAACTTAATTTTTTTAATGACTCACCTTATATATTTTTGGATTTTCTTGTACTGATTTAAATTGTCTGTTCGACTGTTTTTTCTTTTTCAAAATTGAGCCAATAGTTTTTGAGTTATTAATTTCTTTTGAAAATATTTGACCAAAACACGTGTTCAGAAAAAATCATTTTTACATTGTTTTTAAAAGCAAAAACATTAACTTTGGTGGTGCTTGTAGCCAAGAAAATTCTGCATCATTTGGTAAAGTTGCACTCGACAATACCTCAAAAAACTTTGTTTTTTCAAAGCCTACTTCCTGAAATTTTCACGTACCAAAAACTTATTTTTTTTAAATGGAACACCTAGTATTTTATTGAGTCATTTTGTTCCTTTTTTATTCTTTTTCATTTTTGTTAACAATGTCCTCACAACTTCTTCTTTTGTAATTTTTGAGATAATCACTATAGGAGCAATTAGCGGTCAATTAAAGAACTACGGGCGCTGTTCTATGCACCCAAATATTCGTCCAATAAAGGCTGGCATGCGGCTGACTGCCTGAGTCAGCTGTTGAAGAAAGTCGGTGTAGGTACATTTATTTCAAAGTTATAAAAGCATCGCTATTAGTTATCATCGAAATGAATTATTCTTATGAAGAGTTAATAGATATGATTGACGTTTTGGGTGAATCTGAAAGAAACTCTTTGCTAGCATCCAGACTTTATGCACAGCGATCCCTGATAGAAGTCAACCGAAGCCAGAAACCTTCGAAAATATAAAGTGGACGGTTTGAGTGAACAGAAAGCATTGAATATGAAAGAAAGAGCGGAAAAAGCAATAACTGGTGAGGATAAGACGTTTATGGTTTTTGCGAGTGTAGTCGAGCACCCCCCATACTAGTACTACGAAAATTAGTCGTCAGTTAGATGTAAGTCAAATTTGAGAATCCAGAATAATTAGGAAATATGAAATTCACCCGTAGAATATTTATACACAGGGTTAGATGAAAGAAATTTTCAGAATTGCTTACATTTTTGTCGATTGGCAGCAGATAAATTATCCTGGTTTTCTCAATTTTTTGTTGTTTACCAACGAAGCCACCTTCTATGAAAGTGAATACGTTCATCGACACAATTTCCATTATTATTACACATAAAATCCCCCACTTTATCACATCTGCAACCTTTCAAAATCGTTCGTCATTAAAACTGTGGGGAGGAATAGTGGGTAGTTAAATAATTGGACGGATTTTTAAAACTTTTTGAAGACATCTTCAAATATGTCAGTAAACATAACCTTTATTTTATTTCGATGTTAACCAACAGTGTCAAAAATGAAATATTGCAACTGGACATTGCCGGAATTAAAGAAATTAAATGCGATACTCTTCATCCTATAAAATTACTACTTTTGGGGTAGTTGGATATAACATTTACATTGTTTGACAGTTAACTATGGAAGTCAGGCGCCATCCCTGCCTTCCATTAGTTGAACGAATATTTTGGTGAATAGAACAACAGCGCTCGTAGTTCTTTAATTGACCGCTAATAGCTCCTATAGTGATTATCTCAGAAATTACAAAAGATAGGTATAGGACATTGTTAACAAAAATGAAAGAGAATAAAAAAAGGAACAAAACGCCTCAATAAAATACTGGGTGTTCCATTTAAAAAAAATAAGTTTTTGGTATGTGAAAATTTCAGGAAGTAGGCTTTGAAAAAACAAAGTTTTTTGAGGTATTATTATTGTACGATACTTTTTTGTCCTATAATTGGTTTGATACTGGTGGACTAAATAAATTATTATTATTATTATTATTATCAAGTTTTGAGGTCAATAGTCAAACTCAAACATAGTTGTAGCACTTGCCATGACCAAGTACCAGCCTTTCTTATTAAAAACTGTGCTCCTACTCCTCTGTATTCATTGGCCAAGGTTTTTAATTTGGCGCTAAAAGTTCATCCTTTCCCGATAATTGGAAGTTTGTCGGCATTGTGCCAATATTTAAATCTGACGATTATTCTGATATAACCAATTACCGTCCAATGGCAATATTGTCGAGCTTCTCCAAAGTCTTTGAACAATGTCTTTATTCTGCCATTTCTCCGAGTATTAACACATATCTCTCAACTAATCAACACGATTTTACTGCAAAGCGCTCTACTGTCACTAAACCTGTGTCAATTTACTCAAACCATATCGCAACCTCTAAATTTACGCAAGCACGTCTTGTACACTGACTTTTCTAAAGCGTTTGATCGCATTGATTACTATATCATTCTGTCTAAACTCAGTACGTTTGGATTGAGCGCGCAGCTGGTTTCTTTTTTCATGTCATACCTATCTCACAGGCGTCAGAATGTATTCTACAACGGTTACGCTTCGAACGAATATGTTGCTACCTCGGGGCTCCCTCAGGGGCCTAATCTTGATACATTGATTTTCATCGTGTTTATTAATGACATCACCAAGACCTTAGTGTCACAGAACTTGCTCTATGCTGATGGTCTTAAATTATTTCGCGAGATAACTACTGTACAGGATTGCACTTTACTTCAGCACGACCTTGGAGATATTGCTCGTTGGTGTACTTTAAACAACTTATCACTGAACATCAGGAAGTGTAAAACAATTACATTTACCCCTAGTTCTTCTCCTCTTATTTTTAATTATAACCTGAAGAGCGTGGATGTGGAACGTGTGAATCTGATTAAGGACCTGGGTGTTATATTTGACACTAAACTTACATTTGCGCCACATATGGAATACACCACTAACACTCCTAGAGAAATGCTAAGATTCATAATCCGCAATTGTGGTACTTTTTCTAATGTCATAGCTTTGAAAGCATTACATTTCGCTCTCGTGAGATCTCGCATGGAGTATGCGGCGGTCACTTGGAGTCCTTGCTATTTAACTTACAAACGACAACTGGAGTTGCGACGATTTGCCAAATCCATGTTGTTTTGTTGGGATGGATCCGGCCAGGAACGTGTATTTGCTTGCATTCTCTTAATTTTAGGCGCATTTGCCCCAGTTTATTATTATTATACAAGCTATGTCTCAACCACATTGACTCTCCAGTTTTACTCAAAATGCTAGATTTCGGCGTTCGACATTTTGGGGATCGTTATTCCAGCACCTTCTACGTGCTTAACATTTGCGCGCACAAATGTGTTGCCGAAGTCTCCCACTTGCATGATGTGTTCTCATTTCAATACGATTTCCTGGCATTGTGGTATGTTTCACTGATCTATTAATACTGTTAAAAGTGCTGCTACTCCATTTTCAATAATTTTGCACAATACCAAATATTCTCTTTAGATCTTTCACTTGTTCTTTAATTTTTCTTAATATTTTTTTGTACATGTTCTCATTACATTATATTATATTATTTTAAAAATTATTCAGTAATTGGAATTTGTAATATTCTGTTGGGCATTAATGAGTATTATTATTATTATTATTATTATTATTATTATTATTATTATTATTATTATCGGTGATATGCATGGCATCTGGGAGTATATCACCGATAATAAACCGATTCAGTTTTGTCTATGTAATTGCTTCACCAAAACGAACTCACCAGCCGCGACTGGTGGCTACACACATGTGAAAAAAAAGCAAAAACATAGGCGAAGCCGTTGGTGGCAGACGTAATTATTGTGTCTGGAAAGCTTAGTATTCCTCAAAATTACTTTTCCCTGATAAATGTCGATCAAATTAAGAATAACATCCTCCGCCCACTCCATACCGAATCGATATCTAATTCAGTCTGACTAAACACAATCCGATGTAAATACCCAAAAGAATGTTTAAAAATTATGACAGACAATTTTCTTACTCGAACAAGTAAAAAATTGGGTTTTCTTCAAACAAAATTTAAATGAAATTAAAAATAAACTCTGGCATTAATTTTTTGTTCACCATAATGTTCGCCAAGCCCGTTCAAACATATGAACATGTGGCGCAAAGTGGAGCCGTAACATTTCTTTGATGCGACAGCGAAAAACCGACGACGGATGGGACGCCGCCCCGTATGTTACGATATAACGCTATTGCAAGGTTGTGTCCACACTTGATACGCGACGGTGTTGCGTTGCGATGTTCTGTTGCATGTGTGTAGTCATCTTAAGATGACGAACATAATGGGGTAAGATGGCGCCTACATACATAAATCACAAGGAAACTCTCCTTGGCCACCATAATTGGAGCAGTTTTCGTGACACCATTCTAGACACTTGCAACATTGTATCCAGTCTCCCGCTGGTGGTTCTATGTAAAGTTCGTTCGTGGCAGAATACACAATGACAGGAGGATGGCTCGGATGATTGAGAAGATAAATAAGTCTTTTTATTACGTTTTTCGATCTTCTTTTTATTTTTTTCCTCTTTCTGTTTCGCTAAACTATTATTTTCTTCTAACTGATTTTTTATTGGCGTGCCAGTAATTACGCTCACCGAAATCTTTTTCGCTTATTTGAACAGGAGGATTAATAGTTGGTAAGGGTTTAATTTTCCTAAGTGAGGTGTTAGATTTTGAGTTTAAGTCGCCTGCTTCTTGATCAGAAGAAAATAGTGTGCACTTTACAGATGGAAGTGCTGCAAATCTTGAAGATGATGATGAATCAAGCGGTTATTGCAGAATTAGCTTAAGTCCTGCTTCCTAATGCATACCTCTATATTATGATCATACTAAAGAATTCCGATAAGAGTAAAAGACCTACTTCCGGTAGGAATTTCGAAAAACTTTTTAAATAAAATTGTTCTCAATTTTAATTTTAAGTACATATGAATTCTTTATAAATTTGTATAAACTTAGTATTTGATGAAATATTGGCAAAATTCGATTTTTTCACTGAAGTAAACTGTTACTTCCGGTCTACCGATTTTACTGAAAAACTAATCAGATCTCAAGAGGGAGATTATACACGTAAATACAAAATTTGGAATTGATATCTCCAGCGGTTTGACCGCTATCGTGGTCACACACAGACAGACAGACAGACAGACAGACAGACAGACACACAGACATTTTTTAAAAACCACTTTTTTGGTATCAGGGGACCTCAAAACGTGGACATCTGCTAAAATCTCGAGGTCGAAAATTTTCATCATCACAATACTTCCTTATACTACGTATAAGAAAGTAAAAGAAGACATTATGGAATCACTTAAAATATGTTTAGAACAGAAATACTTTGAATTTAATAATAATATTTATACCAGCAAGGAGGGCTTAATAATGGGTAACCTGCTAAGCCCTTTGTTATGAGAGATTTTTATGTATTATTTAGAATCACAAATTTCAACACATCGGAATTTCGAATTATTTGCTTATTAGTATAGATACGTCGATGACATTCTGGCCTGCTTCACAGGAACAGAAAGACAATTAAACCAATTTCTAGACTTTATTAATAATTTACATCAGAATATTAAGTTTACAATTGATAAGGAATCAAATGAATGTTTAAATTTTCTAGACTTAACAATTTTAAGAAAAAACAATAACCATATATTTTCAATTTATCATAAACACTTATACACAGACGTCATTATTCATAATAAGTCGAATCATCCGATTAAACAAAAACTCGCCGGCTTTCACTCCATGTGTCACAGATTAGCTTCTATACCACTAAATAAACAAAATTTCCTCATAGAATTAAATATTATAAAACAATTAGCAATATATAATGGTTACAATCCCCAATTAATAGACCAATTATTAAAGAAAAAGAATTATAAGAAAGCAATAAAGATGGTTTATCCAAATAAAAAAATGAGGTGCGGCCACCACACGGCTTTCTTATACGTATGAGCGTTTCAAACTATACAATTTTAAGAATTTTTTTATACAAAAATTATTCAAAATCCTATTCTAAGTACTTTCATTCTCTTAATAAATCGCTATAGAATGCATACTTTGCAAGATATTCGAAAAAAAGTGCTACTCACTAAGAATAATAGTGCTACTTCCGGTCCGAATTTTGAAACTTCATGTATACAAAAAATATTGCAAATCCAACTCTAAATATTTTTGTACTCTTAATAAATATATATAGAATGCATAATTAACGACATATTTGCAAAAAACCGTTATTCGGTAAGAGTAAAAGTGATACTTCCGGTCCGAATTTTGAAATTTTTTTTATACAAAAGATATTGGAAATTAAGTTCTAAATACTTGTATATTCGCAGCGTACCTGTCTAAAAAGCATGACTTGCAAAATATTTGCAAAAAACTGATTTTCGATAAGAGTAAAAGACCTACTTCCGGTAGTAATTTCCAAAAACTTTTTAAATAAAATGGTTCTCAATTTTAATTTTAAGTACATATGAATTCTTTATAAAAAATTTTAAACTTAGTAGTTGACGAAATATTTGCAAAATTCGATTTTTCCACTGAAGTAAAGTACTACTTCCGATCTACCGATTTTAATGAAAAACAATCAGATCTCAAGAGGCAAATTATACACGTAAATACAAAATTTGGAATTGATATCTACAGCGGTTTGACCGCTATCGTGGTCACACATACACACACACAGAGAGAGAGAGAGAGAGAGAGAGAGAGAGAGAGAGAGAGAGAGAGAGAGAGAGAGAGAGAGAGAGAGAGAGAGGAGAGAGAGAGAGAGAGAGAGAGAGAGAGAGAGAGAGAGAGAGAGAGAGAGAGAGAGAGAGAGAGAGAGAGAGAGAGAGAGAGAGAGAGAGAGAGAGAGAGAGAGAGAGAGAGAGAGAGAGAGAGAGAGAGAGAGGAGACATTTTTTAAAAACCACTTTTACTTTCTTATACGTAGTATAAGGAAGTATTGTGATGATGAAAATTTGCGTCCTCGAGATTTTTGCAGATGTCCACGTTTTGAAGTCCCCTGATACCGAAAAAGTGGTTTTTAAAAAATGTCTGTGTGTGTGTCTGTGTGTGACCACGATAGCGGTCAAACCGCTGTAGATATCAATTCCAAATTTTGTACTTACGTGTATAATCTCCCTCTTGAGATCTGATTAGTTTTTCAGTAAAATCGGTAGACCGGAAGTAGCAGTTTACTTCAGTGAAAAATTGGAATTTTGCCAATATTTCGTCAACTACTAAGTTTAAACAAATTTATAAAGAATTCATATGTACTTAAAATTGAAATTGAGAACCATTTTATTTAAAAAGTTTTTGGAAATTACTACCGGAAGTAGGTCTTTTACTCTTATCGAAAATCAGTTTTTTGCAAATATTTTGCAAGTCATGCTTTTTAGACAGGTACGCTGCGAATATACAAGTATTTAGAACTTAATTTCCAATATCTTTTGTATAAAAAAAATTTCAAAATTCGGACCGGAAGTATCACTTTTACTCTTACCGAATAACGGTTTTTTGCAAATATGTCGTTAATTATGCATTCTATATACAGTGCCCGCGGAAAAGTCTGCACCATATGGAAAAAAAATTTACTCTTTTAATTTTTAAAATTATTCTTTTGTAGTTTGTTTTTGCATAATTAGAAACCAAAAACTAACCTAAAATATTTAACATATCGCATTTGCTTCAATGCGTAAATGTCATTTAAAAATTGCCAACGTCCAAACGTGCCAGTATTTGTCAAAATATAAGAAGATGCCATAAGAAAAAGTTGTTTGTACTTTCGCGGACATCCTAAATCCAAAGTTTCGTACAAAAATTTTAATTTTAATTTTTTTTTCATAATTTTGTAAAAAAACGCCTGTATATTTTTTAAGTGTATTTTTCTCTCGAATTCTGATAAAAACCTATGTTACCATGTAATAAACAAAAAAAAAACAATTTGTATTTCAGAATAAGGTATATTTTTTTTAAATAAATGATTTCGTTAAGAAAAGTGGAGGACATTCTTGGACTATTTTCATATTTTCGTATGTACCATTAAAAATAAATTAAAAAACATAATGGTCAAAAAAGCTAGAAAATAACCTTTTAAAAATGAGAAAAAAAAGTAATTTTATTTCAACTAACAAAGTTAATTTCAAAAAAAACCAATTCTAATTCTTAAAATTAAATAAATTCACAAGTAAGCGTAGTCAACAATTCCAATTTTACAAAAATACCGTTACTATACAGTTAAACTAAATGAATAAAAAAATGTTAACAATACTACATTTCTGTATGTCTCCCTTCTCTTGCAATACATTTGATGATTCTTCTAGAGAACTCTCTTGTAATGTTTACAAAATATGTGGCCGGAATTTCTAGGCAAACGTCACGTATTGTGTTTTCTAGATGTTCAATGTTTCGAAAGGTCGTTTGCGGTACACTTTCTCTTTTAGATACCCCCACAAGGAAAAATCTAACGGAGTTAGGTCAGGGGATCTCGCTGGCCATGGATACGCTGAATATCTGCCAATCCATTTGTCCCCAAATAATTGATTTAAATAACTGCTCACCGCCAGTGTACTATGTATAGATGCGCCGTCTTGCTGAAACCATAGGACAGATCTTTCTTCCAATACCATATCATCAATTAAATCGGTTATTTCGGTCATGAGAAAGTTCAAGTACCTTTGCGAATTTAAAGTTTCGTGGAAAAAATAGGGTCCAATCAATCTACCATAAAAAATACCACACCAAACATTTGTTTTAAAAGAATATTGGTCCCTGCATTCGATGATAAAGTTAGGGTTTTCATCAGCCCACCATCTGCAGTTCTGCGAACTCACCGTTCCATTGGAAGAGAACGTTGCTTCGTCCGAGAACATGATTTCTTTGGGGAAACGACGGTTTTCTTCGAGCTCTCCTTGAAACCACATACAAAAATCAAATCTTGCGTTAAAATCTCGTTCTTTTAGTATATGGACATATTTTGGCTCAAATGGACGGTACTTATGTTTCTTTAAAATTTTTCTCACTGTAGTCTCTTTTGCCCTAATTCTGTTGGAAATAGCAGCAATTGATGTAGTTTTATGCTCTACTACATCTAATAATACATGTTCTTCATGCTGCTGAACTTGCCAGTTTACATGTGGCTTCTTAAAATCATTTAGAACTGAACCGGATGACTTGAACTTATCTACAATACGACCAACAGTAGAGTGCGAAACGAATTTGTTAGGGTGTCTTTGATTAAAAATATTTGCCGTATCCCTGTTGGTTCTATTTTCTCCGTGAATTAAAATGATTTCTATTTTTTCTTCCATGGATAACATTTTAAAACAAATCTATTAGAGAAATACACAAAACTGACATTTATTTAGTTGTTTATGTCTAGAATTTGCAATTATTTTCTAGGCCTACTTGTGAATTTATCGAAGTTTAAGAATAAGCTTGTTATTTCCTTTAGAGATACTAAAGGAAATTTTGCTTAAAACAGAAAAGGCTATGTACATAACATGTTCTAATCTTACAACTAGTGTTATTTTCTAGGTTTTTTGACCATTATGTTTGAAAAATAAACATTTTTAATATACGAAAATATGAAAATAGTCCAAGAATGTCCTCCACTTTTCTTAACGAAATCTTTTATTTAAAAAAAATATACCTTATTCTGAAATACAAATGGTTTTTTTTGTTCATTACATGGTAACATAGGTTTTTATCAGAATTCGAGAAAAAAATACACTTAAAAAATATACAGGCGTTTTTTTACAAAATTATGAAAAAAAAATTAAAATTAAAATTTTTGTACGAAACTTTGGATTTAGGATGTCCGCGAAAGTACAAACAACTTTTTCTTATGGCATCTTCTTATATTTTGACAAATAATGGCACGTTTGGACGTTGGTAATTTTTAAATGACATTTACGCATTGAAGCAAATGCGATATGTTAAATATTTTAGGTTAGTTTTTGGTTTCTAATTATGCAAAAACAAACTACAAAAAAATAATTTTAAAAATTAAAAGAGTAAATTTTTTTTCCATATGGTGCAGACTTTTCCGCGGGCGCTGTATATTTATCAAGAGTACAAAAGTATTTAATTCTAGATTTGCAATATTTTTTGTATATATGAAATTTCAAAATTCGGACCGGAAGTAGCACTTTTATACTCTTAGCGAGTAGCACTTTTTTTCGAATATCTTGCAAAGTATGCATTCTATAGCGATTTATTAAGAGAATGAAATTACTTAGAATAGAATTTTGAATAAGTTTTGTATAAAAAATTTCTTAAAATTGTATATTTTGAAACGCTCATACGTATAAGAAAGTCGTGTGGTGGCCACACCTCATTTTTTACTTTCTTATACGTAGTATAAGGAAGTATTGTGATGATGAAAATTTTCGACTTCGAGATTTTTGCAGATGTCCACGTTTTGAAGTCCCCTGATACCGAAAAAGTGGTTTTTAAAAAAAATTCTGTCTCTCTCTCTCTCTCTCTCTCTCTCTCTCTCTCTCTCTCTCTCTGTATGTGTGTGTGTGTGACCACGATAGCGGTCAAACCGCTGGACATATCAATTCCAAATTTTGTATTTACGAATATAATCTCCCTCTTGAGAACTGATTAGATTTTGAGCAAAATCGGCAGACTGGAAGTAGTAGTTTACTTCAGTGAAAAAATCGAAATTTGCAAATATTTCGTCAATTACTAAGTTTAGACTAATTTATAAAGAATTCATAAGTATTTAGAACTTAATTTACAATATCTTTTATGTAAAAAAAATTTCAAAATTCGGACCGGAAGTATCACTTTTACTCTTACCGAATAACGATTTTTTGCAAATATGTCGTAAATTATGCATTCTATCTACACTGAGTCACAAAAAAAGTGGCGCACCAACTAAAACGGAATATTTACTAATTTAATTCATAAAAAACAAATATTTTTTTACTTAAATACTTTAATTGGTCTACAAACAATAATAAATTGTATTTCGAAACAAAGGTTTTAATAACAATTAAAAAGAAATGCAATACATAAAAAAAAAAACATAAAAAATCGAAAAACGCAACAAGAGATTATCTTAAAATAATCAAGGTTTTCTGGTATCAGTAACGAGTGTTACCTCCGCGAACATCCAGCAATGTGTGAATTCGTCGAGGCATACCTTGAATTAACTGTCTAATCACATTTTGGTCAGTGCTATCCCATTCTTCTACAAGTGCCACTTTTAACTCTTGTAGCGTCTCTGGACGCACCGGGCGGGCTCTAACACGTCTTCCTAACTCATCCCACGCGTGCTCTATGGGATTCATGTCAGGACTCATCGCAGGCCATTCTAAACGGGTAATTCCTACTTCCTGCAGATATCGCATGACGCACCTAGCGGTATGGGGCTTGCATTATCCTGCATAAACAAAAACTCGCGCCCTATAAATGGTGCGAAAGGAACAACATAGTCTGCAAGAATGTCCCTAATGTAATTGTTTGCATTTAAAGTTCGTTCTTGAAGAATGAAAAGGTCAGTTTTTGCCTCTAGCGAAATTCCCGCCCAAACCATAACAGACCCTCCCCAAAAATGTTCATGCTGAACAACGGTGGCTGAAGAATATCTCTCCCCTTGTCTTCTCCAGACTCTATGGCGTCCATCCGGTGATCGCAAAGAAAATCGTGATTCATCCGAGAAGAGAACTCGTCTCCAATCACGCTCTTCCCAATTTTGACACATTCTAGCAAACTCCATTCTCCGTTGCTTGTGCTGTCGTGTAAGCCTAGGTACTCGATTGGGCCTATATGCATTTAAACCAGTCGCTACCAGTCTTCGTCTAACTGTCTGAGCACATACAGCTGTGCCACGCACATCTCTGAGCCTCTAAGCCAGTTCAACCGCGGTTTGGTGACGATCTCGGAGACACTGCAGCGACAAAAACCTATCGTCTCTTGCAGATGTGGATCGCGGACGGCCGGAACCAGGACGTCGGGTGGACCTCTGTGTCTCGCGGTACCTCTGAAGTGCTCGACGTACAGTTGTCTCTGGTTTTCCAATAGCACGAGCAGCATATCGAACACTTCGGCCATCTACCACTAAAGCTATCACCCCCGCAACATCATCGGAAGTTATTTGCATTTATGAAAAGAAAAATATTTAAGAACAAGCAAGCAATCACCATAAACAGCAATGCTTCAAAAACTTTAACGGAAATATGCTCTCAATGAAAATAATGATTTAACAGGGGAAGAAAAATAACAACTTAAACGTAAAATAAGACTTGTCAGAAAATTCATTGACAAATACTAAAAATTATAAGTGACAGAATACAAGTCATAGCCATCTGTGTCAATATTTGGCTTTACAAACAAAGAATAACAACATAATAAGAAAAAACTAGAGTGCGCCACTTTTTTTGTGACTCAGTGTACATTTATGAAGAGTACAAAAGTATTTAGAGTTGGATTTGGAATATTTTTTGTATAAATGAAATTTCAGAATTCGGACCGGAAGTAACACTTTCATACGTATAAGAAAGTCGTGTGGTGGCCACACCTCATTTTTTGGTATCAGGGGACTTGAAAACGTAGACATCTGCAAAAATCTCGAGGTCGAAAATTTTCATCATCACAATACTTCCTTATACTACGTATAAGAAAGTAAAAGAAACAACCAACAATTATAAATTAATAACATATGTAGGAAAAATTAGCGAAAAAATAGGCACAGAATCACAAAAAATAAATTTAAAACCAGCATATAAAACTAATAACTCACTAGGTAAATTCATAAAAAACAACAAATCAAAAACTAGCAACGGAAATAAATCAGGAATATATAAATTAAATTATAATTTATTATTATTGCCCAAAAGCATACATTAGCCAAACGGGTAGATATTTGGATAAAAGACTTAAGGAACACTACAGATGTTATAACAACAAAAATATGGAATCAAATTATGCATGTCACCTGTTGGTAAATAACCACAAATTTAATAGTAATTTTGAAATTTTACATTCAGAAACAAAAGGCTTCCGAATAAACTTACTAGAGTCTCTTGAAATAAACAAACTTTAAAATTCAGACATATTACTCAATGAACAATTAAATTCACCTCTTTTGAATATGTATTGTGAAAATCCAAACCCACATTAAATAGATACCTATAACAGACATTAAGATCATAAACCATTTAAAAGCTATTGTTAGAAAATACTTTTAACATCAAATAGATAATAAAAAGTCATTAAAGTAAATTACAGAAATTTCCCACAGTATCCTAGATAATGTAAGATCTGAACACCTGATTTTGTAGAAAATATATAGGTAGTTTAGTAGTATGTAATTGAATATCCGAAAAAGCTGCAATGATGGCGAAACATGTCATATACTTTGTAATAAGTTGTTTTTTACTCCGTCTACTATTATTAATTAATATGGATGTCCAGCAAGTATAGGCCAACTCAATTAATAGTATATAACATTTAATAAATAATTATAATACTAATAATTTATCGATCATTAATAATATACAAAGTGTAATAATTGTAATACATAATAGTCCCAATAGGTCTGCATTCAGATTAATCCGTAGATTATCCGATCTACCATATAGGGGCCATTGTATAAAAATATTATATAAATAATGTAAATGAAAGAGAAAGTAATCTACATGTGAAATACAATAGAAAATACTAAAAACATATACACTACTACTAAACACAAAGCCCAAGTAAAACATATCAAATTATAAAAGAAAAAGCAGCAAAGCATACATAATACGTATTTTATAATATTGAGTACATACACTCAAATAATTGATGGATTGGTGAAAAAAGCGGTCAACATCAAAGTTTAAAAATATTATTCGATATGTAAGTTTTGGGATCATATTATTTCCATAAATAACGTCAGCAAGTAATATTTATTAAACAAAAGAAAACGTTTTTTGCAATAGGTGTTTTAAGAAAGACAATTGATGGAGTTGTGCGTTTCTTGCACTGAAAATAATTCAAAATTCAAATAGTGATTTATTTCAGAAGGTTTCTTTTTTAATTAAGGTGACCAGATTTCGAAGTGCAAAATTCGGGAAGCTATATATGTATATAAATTTTTAAATATTTTTTTTACAAATAAATTATTTTATTATTATTGTGGTGGAGGTGGTATGTAGTTCAAATATATAATAATAATTCAAAGATAAGAAATAATCAAAGTGCATTATTTATTTTTTTAAAATAAAGTAAATTTGTAACTCCTCTAAATTATTATTTTGATGAAGTAGCCTTATATTTCTCTGAAGCATGAATATGTCTTAGAGCAGCTTTTTCTTTTTCGATAATATCGTCGTTTAAAAATCCTTGCAATTTTCATCAAAATTTATTTTGGTGATTAACACACCCTTCAAAGTGTCCACTCTAAGCTGTGTCTTATCACTAGTCCAAAAACTGTTCATAATGCTAAATACTCACTCACTTGCTCAGTGCCAGAAAGACAAAACTAAATCTCTGGCAATTTTAAAACATTTAAACAAGAAAGGAAGGTATGAAAGGCACCATTGATAATTAAAAAATATATGTATATATTAAAAATTCAAATCTTGTTTTACTTCTATTACGCGAAGTCTTCTTGACTAAATTGCTCCAATCATGCGGCAAGTAAACAATCTCTTTCGTTCTTTTTTCCTTTTCAATTAAGCCAAAGCAACGATCGTATGGTAGAAAACTGTGTTCTGGTTCTGGAAACTGGTCAACCTGACCAACATTTATCCCGAAATGTTCATAAAAGTGTAAATATTGCACTAAAGTATAGTTTTTATTTTGTGCAAAACAGTTGTCTGAAACTAGATAAAGCGTGGTTACATTTTCAGAGACATAATTGGTTATTTCATGATGACTTCATTGCTTTTAGACCCACGATTGCCTTTTATAAAACAAATCACTCTATGGTATATGAGGCAAAGGTAGATTTTGCTAATAGTGAAAATACAAAACATCGACTGACATTTGGCAAGTTCGTGTAGCTGATCACATTTCTGACAGATATCAGATCTGGGATGGCCAAAATTATGGTAGTGATTGAGATTCAATTTTAAGAAAGAAAATTGAAAATGATGAAATTGTCCGTTTCTTGGACCGAAAAAATCAAAACAAAAGATTGATTTATCTTAAAAAGTTTGTTTTTTAATACAAATATCATCATTTTTTCCCGCGTAAACCAGTTCTATATCTTAATATGTTCTCGTACACCAAATCCGTGTATCCCAATGCAGCATTATATTTTCCTATGACAGTGGCCTTTGGATGGGTATATTTTTCATCTTTGCTTGAGAATAGCGCTTAACCTGTCCAATAGGAGAAACTCCATCAGAAGTGAATACGATTACAACATTATAATCGGTCAACATGACCAACATAATACCGTTGGTTATATCAATACTGGATTTATATGTCCCTCTTTCTTTTTTTTTTTTGATAGCTTTTGACGATGTAGGATAAGTTCTTGGTATATACGATTGTCCCGCTTTTCCAAATGTCGCTTGATAATCCTTATGCGTTTACCCCTATAAACTGTCTACAGGAGTACCTGCCACTTCTTGTTCAGGTACAAAGTAACAAAGGATTTTTTTTTGTTATGTCAGTCAGTGGTTTTAACTTTGCTAGTTTGTCAGATTGATTATTATTGTCAGCACAGTAAAGATAGCGACAAACAGTGATAAAGTGATCTCTTTTCAAAGATTGACTTACCAATTTATTTTCCATATCTCCATCGGTATCCCAGTACAATATTTTTCCCTGGAAGAGTGCTAGGGCTCCTCAAAATCAAAACGGCAAGAAAACATTTCATTTCTTTGTTTATGATGTGCGGATTTGGACAATTTCTAAATTAAACATATTTTGTTGATTCAGAAATCAAAAACGATATGGTGTCGTTGTTTAAAAACAACTCCAACATTTCAGGAGGGGTAAGGCATTAAAATTTCATAATGTGATTTCAAGATCTTCGTTTATCCATTTGATCGTAGAATTACTTATTTCTTCCATCTCCGCCACACAATCTCTTGTATTCTCAATTGTATCCTTCTTCGCATATTGGGATGAAATATCTTGATTGGTGTTTAGCAAATCTTCTAGCGTGTCATCTTGAAATTGTATTTCAGCATCTGCTTTGTCTTCTGGACAAATTATCAACTAATCCTCCCGCTTCTTTATCGACATAATCCTCATGTGTAAGTTGAGTTCAATCAGGTGGTTCAATATATATTTTTTCAATATCCAAATCGTCGGAATACGCCATTTGTAAAGTATCTTCTAGTGTTAAACCTCCACTTTAACAATTTATATTTTATATATCCATCCGCTTGTAGGGACTGGTCCTAAGATTTGGCAAAGTATGATGAAATTGTTTTTGTATTTGTGGTTATAAAAATAAAAGTATCCGTTTATAGATACATTGACAAAGCTAACATAAAAATTCCAAATGTTGAAAATGGTAATTGCTTCTATTATAAATACTTACACCAGCTTCAGATCCATTTTACTTTCTTGTACGTAGTATAAGGATATAGAGATATATATATATATACATATTTATTTCTAAATACTGTGACTTACATATATACATTTATATGTAAAACGTATATGCATATATGCATGTGTTTGAGATACACACATACATTAAGTGCCATTGCCGACAATCAAACGCACAGACACCGGTGTTTCGACCTTTGAGGTCTCGTCAGTGGGCGTGGAGACTGTCGACAATGGCTTCAAGACTTAAAAAGCTGCTTATGCCATTTTTGCGTGTTAAATGCAGTGAGAGTATCACAGCGACATCTAACACCCAAAAGATGACACAGAAAAAAGCGATGGCTTCTGACGGCATGTTCTGCTATACAGAGGCCTGTATGTTAATAGTGTATCTCGTGTAATAGAGCCTTGTGTGGCGTCACCTATCAAAACGAAAATGAATATGTGTAAGATGTCGCTGTGATACTCTCACTGCATTTAACACGCAAAAATGGCATAAGCAGCTTTTTAAGTCTTGAAGCCATTGTCGACAGTCTCCACGCCCACTGACGAGACCTCAAAGGTTGAAACACCGGTATCTGTGCGTTTGATTGTCGGCAATGGCACTTAATGTATGTGTGTATCTCAAACACATGCATATACGTTTTACATATAAATGTATATATGTAAGTCACAGTATTTATTTACTGCTTGATGTTAGTTTTAACATCCATGTGTTTACACTATTCATTTTCGTTTTTATATTTATTTCTATTTATTAAGAGAATAAAAGTACTTATAATAGGATTTTGAATAATTTTTATATAAAAAGATTCTTAAAATTTGGCTTATTTTTCTACGATAAAACTATTTAAAACAATTTTGTATAATTTGAAACACTCATACGTTTAGAAAAATGTCGTGTGGTGACCACATATCACTTTTTAACTAATGAGAACCGTGCGCCTACTATTCATATTCAGGTGATATTTGCGATAATACACAGCTTAACACAAAAAATGACAAATCATGACACATGAGTTTGCTTACCCTTTGGAATTGACATCTTGCCAAAATTATTGAAACTAAATTACATATATGGCTGACCGACACGTTTTACGTTGCCATATGGCTACGTCAGTTAAATAAGTGTAACGTTTTCGGGTTCCAATAAACAACTCGTGCAATTATTTATTTAAAATAGTCTGTATATTTATATACTCAAAATTATTTAACAATATAAAAACATAAAACTAACTTAACACACTTAAACTATTACAATTTAATTATCACAGGTATTTATTTACTACTACTAATATGTCCGTATTTATTTATATAACAGTTCTATTTATATAAGACGGCACTACTATATTTATTTCTACGCTACCACTACGTAATGAATGAATGAATCCCGACGGCGACGGAGTCACGCTTATATACATATGTGAAGATTACTAGAGCATTCCAGCACAGTCCCGCTTTTTCTCCACATGTACGAGAAACGTAAACTCTGTTCCTGTAAATTCCATACTTCTCTCGATGTTCAGAAGAATATTCCATAAACATCTGTCTCCGCTTCCGATACAGTACCATGCGTAACTGTATGACTCACCGCTTTACGATGTTTACCAGCTGCGCCGAATATGATTTATGGTCTTTTTTTTTGTGCGTGTGACAATTTCGTTTTTATCGCGCCGAGAGGTCTGATTCTTTTATTTAATGTAACTCAATTCGTCTGCTGGTTTCGTTACATAAGTATTAAATAAATAAATACATTTCTAAAGCAAAAATCTATAATTATATTATTTCATGAATGAAATAGATTTAGAGATTATTTATTATTTACATTAAAATGTGTATAAAAGCAAGAATATATATGTACAAACCAAAATGAATCCGTATATTTACTCTTCAAAGAAGTAATTTTCAAATTGTACATAGATAAGGTACTTCCTAATTTTATATGAAATAAACTCTCCAGATAAACTTTTATAATTTCATTTCTTTCTTATTTTCTCAAACAACTTTCTCGCATGATCAAAGCAAGTTTCAAGATATCTTTTATTCAAATACAAATTAAAAAGAAAGAAACTTTCTTTTTCATGTTGGCCGCTTTATTGAACTGCGGTTTACGAAAGACGATAAGAGAGGAAAAGATTTATTCATTAACTTATACATATATCCTTGTTACGACACTGAACTAGTGAAAGAGAAAAACAACGGAAACAAAAAGGAAGGAAAAAATAATAAGAAAAACAGTAAATGAAAAACAATGGAAGTTGAAATGTCTAAGAAGGTGTTCTTTTTTAATTGACCTTTGCTCACTTTGAAAGTAAGATTTTATTGAGTTCAATTAACGAGCTTTCAGTTTCCAAGAACTGTAATTAACTCTTATAAAGTTCGAAATTATTCAATTTGCTGATTGCACTTTTAAAGAAGTGAAATTAAATATGGGATAAATTAAAGTGAAGGATAAATGAAGATCCTGAGTAATTATTTTGAATGTTTTGTTCTATTTCTTATAGTACAGGTGGCTCAGAAGTTCCTAAATGAATTTACCTTATTATACAACGGTTTATATAGTCCAACGAAATAGAGAATTGATGCCTGATATCTTTCAAATTGTACATTTTGAGACAAAAGGTTTATAGCGTCAAATTTAAATTAAATAAATAAGATACATTACCGAACATTATAGATGATCTTCATTAAACTTGCAAAAATGTATGAAACTGTATGTTAAATATGAATAATACCAATTTGAGTTATTAATACAGAATACATAAAAGCCATTGTACTTAAATTTAATCTACATGTTTTATACACTGTGTGTCAGCCAAATTGAATAAATTCGATAATTAAGAAATGGGGACGTGTTCGAAAAGCTCTCGGACACATCGATTGGTACCTTTAGTTGTGTATTTTTTTCTACAGAAACCTTTTATACATGGTGTGTCATGTAACAGTGCCAATACCAACTTTTTTTTTTTAAATTAAACACGCTATATATTATTCAATTTTTTGATTCTTCAGATAATTCTAGATAAATTTCATGTACATTTTACTATACCTATAACTATTCAACTGTTTCGGAAATATTAAGTGTTTTCAGATTTATTGCAAAAATTAACATTAAAGAGAGAAAATTATTTGATTACAGAAATTCGCTACGATACACTCAAAAATTAATAAGTAACGGCTCGATGGTCTCGTGGTAAGATGACCGATACTGTCTGTGGTAGAGATAGTAGCGAGGGTTCGAGTCCCGCCTGGAACAATAAAAATTTTCTGGAGGGTCCGGTACACCTCTAGAGTCACCATTCTCTGTTGGGATATAATTAACAGTGCTTCACCCTTTACGGCGATGGGGTGTAAGTAACAAAGCCATGAAACACTTTACACACATAAAATATACACCAAAAAGGCTCCTGGGGTTATGACAAGCTTAAAGCTTATAACCCCGGGGTTAAGCCGCCCACCACAAGTTCAAAAAAAAAAAAAAAAAAAATCAGCCCCAAATTCAGTATGAATTTGGGGCTGATGGATGGCTCAGGATGATTCACCGTGTTCCATGTTAGTCGAGGCGCGCACCGAAATGGTACGTACGTGGCATGTGGCAATTTTTAAACGAGTGAAATCAGTTGCCACAGCGCCATATCGATGCGCGCTGTCGCATCTGATTTCACTTGTTTAAAAATTGCCACATGCCACGTAGTCACCACGCCACTTCCATGCCACGTACGTACCATTTCGGTGCGTGCCTCGACTTACACACTACTAGTACTTTAAGTAAATCCGACTTAAATGCTTTCTGCCGTTCATAAGTAGTTGAAAAGGCAGTAATACGTGCTTTATTTGTATCCGACGACACTCTAGCGCACACAAATCTCTTGTCTACCTTTCAAGAGTATCTAACAAAAGTAAAACATAGACTGGCCCGCTACACACAGCGCTTACAATTTAACTAAAATACTGTCGGCGCAAAAAGCCGCACTGTAACGTCATCTACATTTGCAGCGATAGATGCAAGTACTTTTACATACGAGTATACATATCGCAAGTTGTAAGTATCGTTATTGAAGGCAAGGAGAGTAAAACCACATCGCGTTAATAATATGTGCACTAGAACATTACATGCATATAATGTAGAGCTTGTTACGTATTATTGTATTACTGCCATTACTGTGCCCAACTTCGAGTCTATTTCTACAATGTAAACCTGACTGCCGATCCCTCATAATAACAGCGACTGTAAGAAGGGGTTCTGCCAATTCAAATCAAAAGTTTTACCAAAAATGCGATAACATTAAAATCATATAAAAGTTGAAAAGTATCAATTTAATAAACCTCATTTAACATTTATTTTTTAATAGAAAAAACAATTGATGTTGTTAAAACATAATTTATTCAGAAACAGGTTTTTAATTATATTTTTCTATTGGGCGCTACTGTACATATTACAATATAATAGTAGAAAAAGAGAAGACCAAAAGGATATCCCGAGTCCCGAGGAAGTTGTAGCGATAGCGGACAGCGAATTAGTAATTACTTTAGTAAAATGTGTAAGAGGTGGAACTCGTTTGGAATACAAAAAATATAAAGAAATGTCTTACATATATATACATATATAAATATGAAGACGTTCTACACATGTATACACATAGCATGAACAGTTAAAAACATGCTCTTGATTAGACTCTGTCTGAAGAAAACAAGAGGTGTGTGTAACGGAAATAGGTTTATTCACATTAAGTCAGTGGCGGCTCGCTTAATCAGTACAACAGCATAACACGTAAATCCCCTGCATAAGTAACAAGCTTCATACGCCGCTGTTCAACGAATGCATTATTAATATTTAAATGCATGTACAATACTCACATTTAATCTTTTTGTATGTCGAAATTATATAAATGGGTTCGGTATTAATAGAAGAAAAAGCACAGACTCTTTGACATATAACAAAGCTGTTACTTGATGTTTTTGTTGTATATGTTATTTGGTCACCTCTACTTTTTGTATAGGTGTGATCTCCCAGAATTTGAAAATAACACTGTACTACATGTACTGATCAGAGTCAATAGACAAATTGTACCATATGCCAATACAGCCAAATATATACCGGGTGTATTATGAAAAACCTTTCGTGCTGTAACTTTTTTATTTTTTATCCGAATGTAATAAATTATACGTCGAACTAAATCGTTTTGAAAACACTGTAACGTGATCCGCTTTGAATTTTTTTTTGACATTTTGTTTTTGACAGACAGCTGCAACCTGTGTTTTTTTAAATTGTTCTATATATTTTTTTTTTACTTATTCAAATATATTTTTCTTTCTGAATATAAAACTGTAAACAACGATACCCTTGTATGAAAAAAAAACGAGAAATTGAAGGTTTTTTTAGTTCAATTTATTCTCGTTTTTCCCAACACAAAGATTTCTTAAATGCATTTTAAATACTCTATTTCATTTTATTACCAGCAAATGTGTGTACCATTTAAAATCACTTACATTCAATACTATATAGCCCATAAAGTATTGTAAACCAATGTTATCAGTGTTTCATCAGTTTCTTTACAGACTTCGTTACAGACAGTAAGATAATCAACATCTCTCGTTAAATAACAATTGTGAGATTTACTTTGTAAATAGGTTTAAGTGTTTTTATTAAAATAAATAAAATTGTGAAAACTAGTTTCAATATAACTGACACGAAATAAAAGAAGTAGGCTTATACGGAAGTTACGCCCCGTGAGCAGTGGGTCAACAACAACATTTACAGTGTTTATTTTAAAAATTTAAAAATCAAGCAGTCATATTGAACGATAAAAGTGCATTCCAAATTTTCGAAGAGAGCTGTGACATCTGTCAGTCACACATGATGATTTAGTAAGAAGGATAGTACAAGTATGTCATGAAATACCACCAAATCTTATATTAAACGCAGTAGTTGGAGTTAATAGAAGGTGACAAATATGTCTGGAACAAAATGGTGCCAATTTCGAACATTTGATTCATTAAAAGCTTGATTTCTCTAAATTTCGCAGTTTTTTTTTAATAACAATAAATTTGTCACTCAATATAATGGAGGTGTCTTCAGGAAATAAATCTTTATTAGAATAAGTAAAAAAAAATATATAGTACAATTTAAAAAAAAAAGTTAACTACTGTCTGTGAAAAACGAAATGTCCAAAAAATTTTTTTTTAAATAACAGGTTACAGTGTTTTAAAAACGATTTAGTTTGACATATCATTCATTAAAATCAGATAAAATGTAAGGAAGTTACAGCACCTAAGGTTTTTCATAATACACCCGGTATAATATTAAGCTATTAGATATAAAAAGTTTGCTGTTTCTTTCGTGTAAATTGTAACGACCTGCTTAAACCATTTGATATATATGTCTTGTAGTTTATATATTTATGTCGCATGGAGATGATGAAAACGGAGATTTGATCAAATCCCTAAAGTAGATGATCAATTCACTGATGTTAAAATAACAAATCTATGAGGTCATTTCCCTGAAGAAAGTAAGTGATTTGATCCAATCCCATAATTGTTTTAGTGAAAAGATGAAATAAGCAAGTCAGGACTGACAGCATATTATTGTTTTCTATATTTCGAGTTTTATCAAGTACCTACCTACCGGAGAAAAAATAGGTTCAGATATAGAAAAATATCTGACCGAATTTGTATAACCCTTGTGGACTCGCTTCAAGGATAGAAGAAGCTGTCGCAGTCATTGATATCTCTTCGATCCAGTTGTGAAAATAGTGCCAACGGAAAAGTTTTAGCACATATTCGGGAAACCCATCAGTCATGTCAACTGGCCAAGGAGGAAGAGATAAAATGCTGTATAGTTTAAAATCGAAATACTTACCTAATATCTACTTCACTTGTACTGGATTTTTTAAAGCTGTGCACGGTATGTTAGTCTAAACAAAATTCCAAGAAAAGGAATCGTCGTTTGCCCAATTGTATCTAGCGACTTCAATCATCGTGGCCAAGTCGATTTAGATGACTTACAGTCGCCCTCAAATAGAAATTACAAATGGCTATTACACCTCCAGGACCACACGACGAAATTCAGATCAAATCAAGATGTTGGAGCTATGTTACGTGCTTGGCTAATTGACAATGACACAAAAAATTGGGCTATACGTTGTTTTTTCAATTTCAAAATAATTCTTCTTTTCATCGAACCATTAAACGATCACCTTACAAGGCTTTATTTGGAACAGAACCAAAAACAAGACACCAATCTAGTCATATTTCGAAAAAGTTGCCTGAACAACTTGTTAGTGAAGAGGAATTGGATCTACTTCTTAAGCAGCAGGACCATGACATTAACACCAGAAAACTTACCAGCCGCTTCCTAAGAGAACAACAACAAAGCTTCAACTTCAAATGATCTATCAATAGTTAAATCAACCAACAATATCTCTTCAATGTCACACGATCTACCGGCAACTGATTTACTCACGAAAAAGGCTTTAAATTAAATTAAAGGATCTACCGGAAATTGAATCAATTCTTTATCGACAACAAGACAACTCGAACCAGTTAACAACTCTACTTTAACTCCTGCTTCAACAGTTAAAACATGTGTAGTATTACTTGCATCAGAAAGGGGGAGCAGCTATCAGCGACAGTAAAGCATGGTGTGTTGTTTGTGGAATGGAATCTACTGGAGCTCATTCATATGACATTTGCAAAAATCCGGGGCACGCAATATGTGGAAATACAGTAGAAGAAGAGTAGAAGAAGAGGGATATGGATCGAAAATGCTATGCTATTATGCCAATAAGAAGAGAGCATTAAAGATCAAAGGGAAAATGCTGCAAAACACCAGAAAATATCAGCTGAAAAAATGACAGAAGTTTCTTTGAAGAAATTTAAAGACGTGTTAGTGGATTCCACAGTTTTGGTGCATGTACCTAAGGTAGATAGAGGCCCATTAGATGGAAATAACATTGTGGAGATCGTATTACACATAAAAAAATATGTTATACCAAACTGGTACCTCAGTTGGAATGGAATTATAAAAATTGGCTGCCTACAAACGCCCTTCAAATAGCTACTACAACATTTACCGAAACAGTTCCACGGACTAGGCTAAGTCTGCGTGAGTTTGCAGGCAAATTATTAAGTACCTATTTCTTTTGTTAATTAGTTTCGAATAAATAATCTGTGGTTCAATGACTATTGTTGTATTACCTACTTTACGTTTAATAATGTATGGTTTACTAAAGAAATACTTTTAATATCTAAACAATAATATTTCGCATTTTCACTAAAACAATTAAGAGATTTGATCAAATCACTTACTTTCTTTAGGAAAATGACCTCACACAGTTGTTATTTTAACATCTTCAGTGAATTGAATTGATTGAATATAAAGTCTAAACTATTTAAACTCTTATCTCAATGTTAACATGGCAGTCTCATACTTCTATTCCAGAATTTATTCCATCATAGATAAACATGTAGGTAGTAGGTACCCAAACTCACAACAACTTCCCGTGAATACCCCGTGTGGTACAATATGGCGCTAATAAAGTTGCTGAAGTTAAAAGAATATTACTACAAAAGGTGGAGGACCTCAGGCTTTGATAATGACTAGGGTGAGTTCCAAAGAGTACGCGCTCTGGTTAAGAAGGAAACTAAAAGTGCATATCAAGTTTATTTGTCTTCTGTTGAGAATGAAATTTCAAGCGATCCCAAATCGCTCTGGGGTTATATCAGCAGTAGGAGTGGCAGATCTAGAATTCCGGGTTGCATGAAAAATGGTGGCAATGATGACATTACAGATCAACATCAGATTGTTGAGGCCTTCGCAAAAAACTTCTCTGATGTTTACCAACCTCGTTGTATATCGTCTGTCTTGAGTGTTCCAGAGGTCTCCAACTGTTTCTACATAAACCCGTTTCATATTGATGAAGTTAAAATTTCTTTGAAAAGGATTAGGATGGATTTAGTCACTGGCCACGATGGGATTTCTAACTTATTTATACGGAGATATGCATCACTCTTAAGCGAACCTTTATGCGCAATCTTAATCTATATCTTCGTACATCGACATTTCCTGAAGTCTGGAAATTGAGTAAGATCAATCATGTATTTGAAAAGGGAAATAAAAATGATATTTCCAATTATAGGCCTATTAACATTATGTCTACGTGCTCCAAAGTATTTGAACATTTGCTGTATAACAAGATATACAGCTGCGTAAGACCTTATATCTCTACGGTACAATATGGTTTTATGGCAGGAAGGTCTACACTTCCTAATTTGGCTGAAATTACTCAATATCTAAGTACATCAATGGACAAAAGGCAAAACAGGTGAATGTCTTATACACTGACTTCGCTAAGGCATTCGACAGCATTGACCATAATATACTACTGCTCAAACTGGGTTCTATCGGTTTCTCAGCTTCTCTTACCGATTTAATCACTTCCTACCTTGAGAACAGATCGAGTTATGTACACTATAATGGTTACAGTTCGGACGTATTCACGATCACGTCGGGAGTACCTCAGGGATCTAATCTAGGGCCTTTATTATTCAATGTGTACATGAATGATCTATTAAATAGATTGGATTTCGGGGTACTTGCTTAGGCAGATGATTCGAAAATATTCTCCAAAATTAACGACTTGTCCGATTGCCATCACTTACAAAGAAACCTTTCAATTATTAACAACTGGTGTCAGGAAAACAAAATTAAGCTGAGTATTAATAAATGTGCAGTTATGACATTCACAAAAATTAACAAACCGGTCTTATTTAACTATTCTCTGGACTCAGTAATCATAGCTAGGCAGACCAACATTAAAGATCTGGGTGTGTTATTGGACTTCCGGTTGGACTTCACTAGTCACATACACCCTATTTGTTCTTCTGCCTCACGTACGCTTGGCTTCGTAATAAGGTCATGTAAAGGCTTTTGGAATCTTTCAACATTCACCACCCTATATTATACCCTGGTTCGTGCAAAATTGAAGTACCCTTGCTACGTGTACCAGCAACTAGCTTTGGAGAGAGTGCAGAAGAGATTTCTAAAATATGTATCTTTTAGACTGAGCGGCGTTTACCCCCCACGTGGTACTGATTATGATGCACTCTTAATTACCCATAATTTTATAAGCTTAACTTCAAGAAGGCAGATAGCCAGTGCGGGGTACTTAAGCAAATTAATCAATAATGAATTTGACTCGCCCTGCCTTCTGTCGGCCGTGGACTTTTTGGTGCCAATGTATGCAACGCGTTCGACTGATACGATTTTAGTTGCCAGAGCTCGAACGAATGTAATGGTTACAGCACCGCTAACACACATGGCCAGAAATGCGAATATTTTATATTCTGATCCCTTCCATATTTAATCCTTTGCCTGCTGCCATGAAAATTGCCAGTTATTTCATCCAGTTATTGTTAAAGAGCCCGATAAGATAAATACAATACTGTGTAATGTATTTTGATATATATGTTAATATAATACTTTGTTTTTCTTTTTTAATGGAAATATGCTGATATTTGTGTTTGCCTTGTACTAAACTTTAATTATTGTTTTGTCCTGTAAATGGATTTTGTCTGTTGGACAATAAAGTTTTTTATTATTATTATTAAAAGATCTGGTATTGCGGAATACAAAACCCAACATCCTACTGAGTACAGACACTGACTGCATCCTGAACATGATTATTAAAGGCCAAAGAATAATCAAAATGAACACCTAAGTCACCACGGAAACCATCACAGCTGGAAATACAAATAGAGTTAACAGCATAAAATCATAGTGATGGTTTCCTAGTCTATGAGACAGCCTTACATTTTGAAGCGTTAAGGTAAAATACATGCAGTCTTTCAATGAATTTATAGATGTACTCGTATATAACTTAACGTCGTCCGCGAATATTAATATATCGCTGTCTATTTACCCCACAAGATCATTAATGATAATAAGTATAGGAGAGCTTCAAAATTGGATCCCTGCAGCACACCAGGAGCAATATGACAAGCGTCAGAAACAAAACTATTGTAAGACACAAAAAATGCCATTGTTGTAAGTAGGGTTCAAAGGAATTTACTAGTGACGCACTTTCTAGAAATCTTTCTAGCTCACATAACGTAATTCCATAATCCATACGATCAAATGCTTTAGACACGTGTTTCAAACTCTCAGTTATCAATACTATATCTCGGCCAAAGTCCTTGTTGAAATAATAATATGAGTAATATAAATCTTACCTTGAAGAAACCCAAACTTCGAAAAATCATTCATCTTGTTATATATTGTAACGTTATCGGGTTCGCAATAAACAACTCGTGCAACTTATTTATTTAAAACAGTCTGTATATTCACAAACGTAAAATTAATTACAATATAAAAATGTAAAACTAATGTATCACACTTAAACTACTACGATTTAAATTAACACAGGTATTTATTTCTATTACTAATATTTATGTAACACTACCGTATTTATATCACTTCTATTTATATAACACCGTACCACGCAAGGAACTATTTATTTATTTATTATATTTATTTAGCCTGTTCCGCGCGACGAGTACTTAAGGACTTTCTTATTCCGGAATTACTCATCCATCGGTTCAACTGCTTTTATATCTGTAGATAAAACTTCTGGAAAGGTGCTAGCGAAGTCTCGATACGCTCGGAGTATACTAGAAGAATCTGCAGACTTTCCGTCGCCTAGCTACGTCGTGCGGCGTGCATGATTTACGACTTTATGAGCACGTCTTTGTTGTCGCCTAGACGTCTGCATTTTTTTTTGTAATTTATTTCGTTACAATATTATTTCTAGTGTGTTGTGTTTTTTTTTTTGTTTTTTGGCTTTACCGGTTTTAATCTCGAATAACTTTCCTAGTTATGTCCATATTGCTCAGTTTTGTTTTGTTTTCTTAAATTCCTTATTAATTTCAAAGATTCTGTCATATTTGGCCTACTTTAGCATATTTTATGGTATTTCAGCAACCGTTTCAAATCATAGCTTCGGTACCCGGTAACAATAACATTGTTCAGATTATTTTCATTTACAACTTCTTTTAAAAAATTACTTTTTATATCAACAATTCCATTCACTTCTTTTTTTAATAAAAACATACCGTAGGCACATGTTTCAGATTCGTTAGTCATCGTCAGTACGATGTAGCCAGAGAATAAGGTGGGATATCGATGGAGATAAAAGCAAATAAGACAAGATGACAGAACGCATATTGCTGCTTAATATCAGAAGAAATGTTTTCTGATTTTTATCATGCATGCGCGATATTTTTTTTTTCGAAAGAATCAATGAACACAAAATGATTTAGAGAGAAGAATTAAACCATAGAAATATCTAAAAAAAAAGCACGGCTTTAACAAACCAGTTAAATAAATTCAGGCACAGCTTTGATTTTGATCATGTTTTAATTTGTTGGGAAGAAATTCCTGACCGTCTATTACAAACAAAGTACTGGTCTACTAGCAAGTGCTTAAACTTATATGGACATACGCAATTATAATTGTCTCCAAGTGTTCCAGGAGTGAATGCTAATAAGCATTGTACATACTCTGTGATATGTTCGGAATGATAATGTTTGTAGAGAATTATAGGTGAAGATAGTTACAAAAGAAAAAAATCAGGAAAACTTACAGGAATCATGAGGAAAGACTCCATGAACATCCCAAAATTAAAGTGCTTCCACTGTTAGACAATCAAAATTTAGTGCGACGACTTAAGAGGACCAAACCTTTTGACCTTGTTCAATAGTGTAGTTATCAGTAACACTAAATATTGTGTATAGAAGCTACACTAGTAATGCGGATAGATATGTTAAAGTTCAGAACGGACTAGTGGAAATATCCAGAATCAAATAACTTTAGTAATTTATGATAAATTTAAAATGCTTATTAATTTTAAGATTAGGTGCATTATCCATTCAAAAAAAAAGTTTCTATTTTCACAAAGAAGACAACACAAAGTCCAGAAATATCTTGAAGAAAGAATTAGAAATACATAAATACCTCAATAGTACAGTCCAATTCACGTGTATCTGACTTACTTGTTTTCGTCCGTACGGCATAGCTACAAAAGCGCGTGTTTATTGAATATGTGCTACATCTAAAAAAATGCCACTTTTATCAAATATTTGCGTGAAATAGTATTAGGTATATGACTGATTAACATTAACTTAGATACTGTCTGTCATCCGTTTTGCATACTAGCCAGTTAATTTTTAAACTTCAATATTATCAATTGCATGTTGTACTATAACCCAGCACTACATTTTATTTTATTATTGATTTTCAGTTAAGCTTTTAAAATAATATACGAGTATGATGAATGTACATTCAATGTACAATCATTGGAATTATGATAAATATTTTTAATTTTCATATTTTATAATCACCCCTTCTATGACTTTGTAACATTTCTATTTAATTTTGAAATTGAATATAATTTGCCTGCGTTTGTAATAATGCGGTAGGTATCGAGTTGTCAATGGTGTGGCATTGTAATAAATATTAATATTCTGTCAAAAGCTGATCTAATCAGTTATTTCCACGTATCAACGGAATAATGAACGTATTTCATTTAGGTAATTTGTTAAATGCACAATAGCAGCTTTAAGGGGGGGTTTTACTTGATCGCCGTATGCCACAAAATGGTCAATTTCAACTTAAAAAATCGCAAAAATTAAGGAACTTGAAAAAGCTGCCGCTACATGCACTAAATAACCAATATTTGTTCTAGTGACTCACGATTAAAATTTGCAATTATATTAAAAAATAGTTAAAATACAGCACTTTGGATTTTTTTCGTTTTATAGCGATATAAAGCTTACTGTGCTTAAAAAGTACTTTTTTGAATCGTGAGTACCTAGATATTTTTATTCTGAACGCGACAATGTATTCACTTTACTTTCAAAATAACCCTGGTCTCCAAAAAATTACTTTGAAACCAATGAGAATGATCAGAAAGTACGCACTGATAAATGGCAAATAGGCAACACACAATTCAACCTCTTACTCACAGCTATATGGAAGGTATACCTGGTCGACTGTATTAAGCCGACCATCAAATAAACAGAGAGATCTTCAACCTTTTTTATTACCTTACTGTCCGAGAATATATTAAACCAGTTTATAAAAGAAACATTTAAGCAAATATATTGAAATTCGCCCTTATTTATGATTTATGGCATAATAATGCCGTTTTCCTCATTTTGTCCTTTATTTGTGAGGTAAACGAATGTTTCATTCAGATATCGGCTTTATTTTGTAATTATTTGAATGATATTTTTCAGAATGTATTAAATATTAATTTTTCGTCTGGAATAAGTATGTTAATATTATTATGAAAATGTACTTGAGTTTCGAATCGAAGTTCGAGTTTCGAATCGAAGTTCGAGTTTCGAATCGAAGTTCGAGTTTCGAGTTGAGAGTTGATTTGTGCGACGTGTCAAGTTAAGAGTGTTATTGTTTTGTCAGTAGCGATGACCTGCAAAAAGTGTACAAAAGAAGTGAAAACTTGTGTAACATGTAGTGATTGTAGAAATATATTCCATCCAAGTTGTCTACTAAAAGTATCTGGCATTTACGTGGACGAAAGAAGAAAAGTACATTGCTGCAGCAATATAACCTATAAAATGGAGGAACTAGAAAAGAAAAACAAGGAAATAACTTTAATGGAAACGGGAATGGAGGAATTAAAGGCAAAATATGAGAGCATTGAGAAGGAAGAACTAGTAAGTGAATCAGAAGAAAAAATAAAAAAACCGATAGTCTGTTATAAATGTAAGGAAAAGGAGGTAGAAATAGAAGCACTGAAGAATAGAATACATGCAGCAAATAGTAAGCTGCTGGAAAGAACAATATTACAGTATAGTCAAACAGAAATTAAAAGCGACGGTGAAGAAAACGATAAACACACTTTTGAAACAATGGAAATAATAAACCAAGAGGTGAGGCTTGATAAGTTGGAAGAACATATCAGGCAAATGGAAGATAGGTATGATAGGGTATTGGAAGAAATACAAGAAAAAACTTGCAATTGGAAATTATATAACGATGACGGTCTGCATACGGGTATACAGCAGGATAAAAGAATAGAAAATAAAAACAATAACAAATATACAACACACAACAAGGAGTACACAGAGACATCTGGTAAAGAGATCCAAGATTTAAACATAATAGATGATACAAGAGGTGCTAGAGAAACACAAATAGTACAGAAAACTGTAAATATGAAGTGTACATCAAGAAATTCTAACTTGGCGGGCACAACAGATGGCGTTATTGATATGGACGCAATAGACAAACAACCCGAGAATCAAAATAAATCGAAAGACGACAGTATCAGTTTACATAAAAGAAATGCAAACAAAAACTCTCTAAGAAAAACTATTGGTAATATTAATGAAAACGTAGCGTTTCGAAAAACGGAGAGGAAATGGATATATGCAGACAGATTTAGAGTAAATTATACGGACAATGAACTCGTGGAATTTTTAAGCAATAAATTTAATACAAACGATATAATAATGGAAACATTTACAAAGATAGATTACACAACTAAAGAGAACTATAGAGCCTTTAAAATAGGATTTCCGGGCATACTGGAAGACGACAAAATCTTTGAAGCCACAAACTGGCCAAACAACATCTGCGTGCGGTTTTTTCGGGGGTTTGTCAGCAAAAATTATCACTACCGGAGCGCGAGAAATAATAACACGAGACGCACAAAAACTTATCACGGAAGAAGATTTTAGAAAAAATTTAAATATAACAGAAACAGCAACATTAAATATACTTAACTACAATATACAGGGCTTGCTAAAAAAGATAGACGCATTGGAAATAGAGTTACTAACTAACAAGGTAAACGTAGCGTGCTTAACGGAACACTTTCTGAATAAAGAAAGACTGGAGAATGTAAAAATAAAAAACTTTAATATAATAAGCTGTTTCTGTAGAACTAATAATAAGCATGCAGGTTCCTTAATTATGACAAATTTAAGAGATAAAGTGGTAGAAAGACAGGATATAGTGGGATTATCTATGGAAAAGGAAATTGAAATATCAGCAGTTGAATTTACAACCTCCAAACTAATAATTATTGCATTGTATAGGCCCCCAACGGGAAGGATGAATATATTTACACAAAAAATCAATGAATTGGTATTCCTATTAAATATGGAAAAGATACGAAAAGAAGTTTTTATAGCGGGTGATTTCAATGTTAACTTTATCATAAACACCACAACGATAGAGGACTTACGTAATCTACTTAACACTTATTGTTTAGAGCAGATCTTTGAAGAGCCGTCCAGAATAACGAATACGAGTTGTACTCTCATAGATAATGTTTTCACAAATGTTGAAGCTCAAAATCTAGTCAAACAAACAATTAATCTCCATCTATCTGATCATATGGCACAGATTGTTCAATATAATGGTTCGACCACACCAAAAGAACCCACAACAACAGTAAAAGAAGTAAGAATTATGAACAAAAAAAATATTGTAGCATTCAAAGCACTTATTAGTGATGAAGTTCTCTTGATGGACGAAACATTTGGAGGTTAAAATCAATATTCTTTATTTGTAATTTTGAAATACCAAATAGCATTCTTGTACCCCCCTAGACCTAAAAAAATTAGTCTGCATTATAAAAAAAATACTGCTACGAAAATGATATCTTCCTTTGTAAATGGTATCAAAAATAATAATGTGTTGATTAGATTGGACATTAGGGTTACAATTTAAACATAGTGAGGACAAAAAAAAAAGTGCCGCATACGCATCTCGATATAGTGTAGCATCTGAATTTCAGATGGCAGTGAAAATTGGGCGGATATATGTATTAAAAATTAAAGGATAGTTACTTTTATTTACACAAAAGGGCATTGTACTAATAACCGGTAAATACTTCGTCAAATAATAATAACAGTTATATATTACTATTAATTATACGGAGTCTAGTATAAAATATATACCTATAAAAAACAATAATGATAATAAATTTGCTATATAATAATCATTGTTTACTTTCAAGCGATGTATATAGTAATTTTTGAATGTATGACATTATTTGAAATATTATGTTGTGATAACTAGTCGAGAAGTGAAAATCTTTATCGATTTAATATATGATATAGGTAATTAACTTTATATAATGTTATGTAATTATGATGAAGCATATTATTCATTTATTGTAGTACTGAATTATATAAATACAATCATTTGAGTAAAACGCCTACTTATATCTTGATTATTTCGAAGACTTGGACAATGCTTCTGCTCGTATTATTATCAGATATTAAGTTAAATTTCTAAAATGCAATATCTAAACAAACTTTACTTACATGAACATGGATAAAACTTGGCAATTTATAGAAGATGGTATACCAACTACAGGTATATTTTATAGTCTACTTCCGAAAATTAAATAATTCTTGATCCACAAATTTATGAAATTCTGCGACGGGACTACAAAGGAATTTACATACCTAACAAAAATAAATGTACACTTTTTACGTATTGAATAAATTTTTAGATTTACCAGCGCTTAACAAAATTTATCATTGTATACGTTATTCTAAATATGTAAATACTAATTAATTTATTCATAGGGTTTATTACATAATTAATAATATATCTTTATTTTCAATACATACATACGCAATACATGACATGAATAAATTATTAAAAAATGTATACCTATGTATTTAATAAAAAATAAGGTGTGGCCACCACACGACTTTCTTATACGTATGAAAGTTTCAAATTATAGAATTTTAAGAATTTTTTTATATAAAAATTATTCAAAATCCTATTATAAATACTTCTATTCTCTTAATAAATCTCTACAGAATGCATAGGTACTTTGCAAGATATTCGAAAGGCTAAGAGTAAAGTGTTACTTCCGGTCCGAATTTTGAAATTTTATTTATACAAAAAATATTCCAAATCCAACTCTAAATACTTTTGTACTCTTCATAAATATATATAGAATGCATAATTTACGACATATTTGCAAAAAATCGTTATTTGGTAAGAGTAAAAGTGTTAGTTCCGGTCCGAATTTCGATTTTTTTTATATACAAAAGGTATTGAAAATTAAGTTCTAAATACTTTTATACTCGTAACGTACCTGTCTAAAAAGCATGACTTGCAAAATATTTGCAAAAAACTGATTTTTGATAAGAGTAAAAGACCTACTTCCGGTAGGAATTTCGAAAAACTTTTTTAATAAAATTGTTCACAATTTCAATTTTAAGTACATATGAATTCTTTATAAATTTGTCTAAACTTAGTAGTTGACGATATATTGGCAAAATTCGATTTTTTCACTGAAGTAAACTACTACATCCGGTCTGCCGATTTTACTGAAAATCTAATCAGTTCTCAAGAGGGAGATTATACTACTAAATACAAATAGAAGAAGAACCTTTGAATGATGTTAATACTTTAAAAACGTATTTTTACTTTCTTTTACGTAGTGTAAGGAAGTATTGTGATAATGAAAATTTTCGACCACGACATTTTTGCAGATGTCCCCGTTTTGAGGTCCCCTGATACCGAAAAAGTGGTTTTAAAAAAATATGTCTGTCTGTCTGTGTGTGAGCACGATAGCGGTCAAACGGCTACAGATATCAATTCCATATTTTCTATTTACGATTATAATCTCCCTCTTGAGATTTGATTAGTTTTTCAGTTAAATCGGTAGACCGGTGGTAGTAGTTTACTTCAGTGAAAAATCGAATTTTGCCAATATTTCGTCAACTACTAAGTTTAAACAAATTTATAAATAATTCATATCTACTCAAAATTAAATTTGAGAAAAATTTTATTATAAAAGTTTTTTGAAATTCCTACCGAAAGTAGGTCTTTTACTCTTATCGAAATCAGTTTTTTGTAAATATTTCGCAAGTCATGCTTTTTAGGCAGGTACATTATGAGTACAAAAGTATTTAGAACTTAATTTTCAATATTTTTTGTATAAGAAAAAAATCAAAATTCGGACCAGAAGTAACACTTTTACTCTTAGCGAATAGCGATTTTTGCAAATATCTCGTAAATTATGCATTCTATATATATTTATCAAGAGTACAAATCTATATATTTAGAGCTACATTTGGAATAATTTTTGTATAAAAGAAATTTCAAAATTCGGACCTGAAGTTACACTTTAGTCTTAGCGAGTAGCAGTTTCTTTTGAATATCTCGCCAAGTATGCATCATATAGAGATTTATTAAGAGAATAGAAGTAGTACAGTAGGATTTCGTTTATTTTTGCAGAAGATAAAAGTATTTAAATCTTAGTTTAGAGCGACTTTTGTATAATTTGAAACGCATACACGTATAAGAAAGTCGTGTGGTGACCACACTCATATTTTATATTATGCACGCACAGCACAAACACTACTGAAAGTATAACAAAATCTACCTATTAATAATAGTTTTATGTCTAATTTGCCATGATTCCGACTGATAATTGTAGAAAGGTTAAATATAATTTACACGATAAATATAACCAGCTTTCTCGAAAACTTTTCGGCTTATGAACCTTATTACAACGACGCATGGATTCAAATCTAAAAATAATTATTAACACAAAGAGAAAGAAAAATTCAAACACCTGGTGAATATGATGATGATGACGCATGGATTAGAAACCGCATGAGAATAATGGCTAGTTTTGTTCTTTTACTTATTATGGCCCGACAGTCCCCTGCCCTCGCACGGCTCACATACCCCTCTAAAAGTCAGGAAAATGTTTTCGCACTTCGATTAGTACATAACATAAATATTATTAAAAGATATTTATAAATAAGCTGGCTTTAGTGGAGTAAAAGCAACCCCGAATTATGCCGTTTTTTGAAATGAAGCTAAATCAACGGTCTTTCACCAACTGAATATTGGAAAATGATTTTATTCGTTCTACTGATTTATTTTTAAAAAAATACGTTTTCACAACATAAATGATTTTATTCCTGTTTATTTTTAAGGTGGCCATCTCGCCCATCTAAATTACATTGCAAACATGTTGCGAACATATTGCACCAGAATCCATTAGTAAGCCACGAAATTACAAAAAAAAAATACGAGCATAATCTACAAACTTATCTCCAGGGGACTGGGTAGTTTTAATAACGGAAGTTTGTTCGAATAATGTGGGAAAAAATGTTAAAAAACAGGAAGTTTTTATACCAAAAATCTGCTAGTTTATTTCATAATTACTTGGAATATATAGATAATTGCCAGATATTAGATAGCTTACCCCCTGGAGAAATAAATTCTCTTTCTTTTGATGCTTGATACAAAGCAATTAAGCGTATTTTATAGCTGTCTTGTGCTTTTAAATGTTTTCACCCCTAAATTCCCATTGATTTGTATCTAAGAGACATATTCTTATGGGAAAAGTAGATTTCGTTTATTATAATCAGAGTGGTAGGTGCAGCAATTCTTAAACAGAGGGCGCTGCCAACGATCAGTTATTGTTAGGCAAGTTGACTACGGGAAATATAGACTCGACAAACTTGTATGTTGCTTACTCAGTCATACTCAGTTACGTGTTACGTGTTTGTCAGGCATCAAAAGAGTATCTTTAAAGAAAAAAAGGTTACAAACAACATGCTCTTCAATTACAAAAAATCGAAAATAGAACTCAGGCGTCTCGGATTCTCAACTTTTTTTATTACCTCAAGTAAACGAATGTTTCATTCATATATCGGCTTTATTTTGTAATTATTTTAAGGATATTTGCCAGAATGTATTAGATATTAATTTTTCGCCTGGAATAAATATATGTTATTATTATTATAATAATAAGTATACACTAATCATATTTGTAAAAGAAACTACATGCGGTTGGTATATACAAGCAAATTGTAATATATTTCAGATATTTTTCGGTGTTCATTTATGATTGATTACGTGATAACATTGATGCGTCTACTTTGTTAGACATTTTTTTCTGTTCGTTAATATTCTTCTCACTTTCAAAATGAATTTTATTTTTCAAGGACAAGGTTCCAGCTTTATGGCATTTCAGAAATGTAGTTTTCTTCGGCAATAAATATACATTATTATTATTAATTATAAAGTTGCAGGAAGCTTTTTAATAATATGAACAATTTAATGTTTGTAGAAAACTAAAATCTGGCAAAAACAACTTTATGTCTTTATAAGATACGAACTTAGAAGTTTGCCGGACTCTTTAAACTAAGTGGCAGGAAGTTACACAATTTTCAGTTTTCTAGATGGTAAAAGCATTTATTTTAATATCTGAATTTGTTATGCCTTCATGTTTTTATTTTATTTATACTTTGTATTTTGACTCCAGGACAGTTTTTTTAGATTTTTTTTGTATATGTGAGTCAGTAAAAGAGCATGGGCCAAACGAGCTTATAAGTTTAATTGCAGCGGTTTATCAGGAGTGGCAGCAATTATTGGATGGCGAACGAAAAATAAAATTGTATGTAGGCGTAAAAAACAAATTTTGATTAATTTGTGCAAAATTTGGTAAATCTAAAGATCAGATATGCTACAAAAATTAGTCTTCGTCGTCAACAGTCATGGAGTCGACAATTATTGCGGAAGGTTTCTCGTGAAATGCACGGTGTATTTATGGTAGATTAATAGGGGACGATGATAGCATCGTTCTTAGAAAACTAAGTGAAACGGCCCCTTACGGTCTCCAAAAAATTATTGAAAAAATCGAGTGCCGAAATCATATATTACGTAATTATATAAATAAAATTAGGGACTGTTTGAAAAAAACTTAAATTCAATTCGGCCGTGACAAAAGCAATTGAACATTACAAAAGTTCGAACTTAACAATAACAAATTATAGATAGTGAAATTGCAGTGTGACATTATAAATGGACCAAGATATATTTTTTGTGAACACTCGGATTGTGCTTCTTACTTTTGTCAAGGATCTAAAGAAGGATACTTGGTATGAGACAATACACATAGATGTAGAACTCTGACCAGAAATGGTAATTAAGTTAGAGGAATTTTATTTTCTCGCTTTATTATCTCAAATTATGGATCCTCGTATTTTGAGAAATCGAGAAATTAGAAACGTCAAATTGGAGAATTAATATGTACCTACTGATAGTGATACGTTTAGACAAAACGCTACTTGGCCATACTTGTTTATTTTCTACACCGTCTATACTTTTGTAAAAAAAATTTGTTGTAGAAAACATGAATTAGGCCTACTGGAAATACCATGACAAAAAACACCCTTTGCACTCTACCTCTAAGGTGGTGCGGAAAGGATTGCGTTTGACGTTTGTCTGCCACATAATGGTTATTTAAAAATTTTACCGAAGCTTTACTGAAAAAAAATTAAACAGGCAAGATATAAATAAAAAAAATGATAATATCAATAACATTCGATTTCAAGTTGTGATATTAACATTGTCTTCTAACAATGATTAGTTCGGAGTCCGCACAGTTCGTATCGTACCCACGTACCCGTGAAATTTTTATAATTTATTTTCGCTAACTAACAATATCAGTGTCGATTGTGAAGAATATAAATATTTTTTGCATTTTATATGAAACACCGGCACTGTTGTAACAATAGATTTTTTTTATCAGATTTTAGTTTTCTCTAAAACATTACTCATATTTCAAAGCCTCAACATATAAAGTAAATACAAATCATAGTGAGAAATAATATGAAATACAACTTAAATAATTAATAATCATAAATAATAGTAATAAAATTATATACTTATTGCAGAATAAGATTTAATGTCTAATTAATTCAGGCAAATATCATTAAAATAATTACAAATTACATAAAACGGGAGTCTTAAAAAAACTAAATAAATACAAGCCAAAAGAATATTCAGAAATAGCAAAAACAAATTTCGAACAAAGGAGATGCACCAATATTTTCATGCAATAAATGCAAGAGACAAATATCCCAAATTTATTTGCTTTCCAGTTGACCAGGCATTGCTTCATGTTGCTGGTCATATACCTGTATCGTGTAAAAGGTACAGGCATATCAAACTCCGTAAAATTATTCAATATATTTCAGGCAACCCGACATACGCCGTTCGAGAATTTTTCTTAGAGAAAGCCCACCCTTAAGAAATTTATATAAAAAGCAAATTTGCGAGATATTTCAAAAAGCTGCTATTCGATAAGAGTGAAGGTCAGTTGCAGACTGTTGAGTTCGTTTAGGTGACGCAATTACATAGACAAGACTGATTCGTTTATTATTGCTGATATACTCCCAGTAGCCGAACATATCACCGATAATAAACGAATCAGTCTTGTCTGTCTAATTGCTTCTCTAAATCGTTCTCACCAGCCGTCACTGTCGAAAGTGTTATTTCCGGTCCGAATTTTGAATTTTTTTTTACAAAAATATTCCAAATCCATGTTTAAATACTTTTATACTGTATAAAATGCATAATTATCGAGATATTTTCAAAAAATTGATATTCGATTAGAATAAAATTGCTAAGTACTTTCAGTTCGAATTTTGGAAATTTCTTATTACAAAAATATTCAAAATTGAGCTTTCAATATTTTCATACACTCGATATGGTTGTCTAGAATGCATGACTTGCGATATATTCGCAAAAACCTGTTTTACGATCAGAGTAAACACCTACTTCCGGTAGGAATTCTTTTATAAAATTGTTTTCTAATTTACTCTTGATCACTTTGTTATACTTTAGATATTTGCCTAAAATTAGTAATTGACGAGATATTGCTATTATTTGTTTTCTTCACTGAAATGAAGTACTACTCCCGATTTATCGATTTCACTGAAAATATAATCAGATTTCCGAGGGAGATTATATTTCTAAATATACACTTCGGTATTGATTGATTTGACTTTTACCGTTTGGCCGCTATCATGGTCAAACAGTGAGAGAATTTTTTTTTTGCAAACAAATACATTAATTAATTAACTCGAAAATTAATGCATAATGACGTATTTCTACACGCTCGCAGCTGACGTAATAGAAAATTGAAAAAAAATGTATGCAATGGTCATACAAGTATAATTTTGACAAAAGAACCTCAATAACTCAAACTTAAAAATTTAATGAATTAAGATCAAATTTCGGCCACTGGTCGACCAGTAGTATTAATTATAAGGCAAGTTATTTAGGTACCTATACAAAATTTTTAATCTATTTTCTTCAATCCTGTAATAAAAATTACTTACATATGTAAGAAATGTAATTCAATATTCTGCAGATCTCGTTTTTAATTATATTTTAGTAAATTATTATGAACGTGGGAAATCCACACTGTCGGATAAATTTTAGGGTGGTCTTTCAAATTTTTTTCCAACTGAATCGGGCATTCTAATAGCTGATACGGTATCAAAAGTAATACAAAGGAGGCATTTTATAATATCCAAAACTACTTTCTGAGCACACATGTAGATTTAACCAATTTAATTAGAGTGTTATAGGTATGTGAAACATATTGATTGTTTCTCTTTTTCTTACTTTTACACACACAATAGGCCTTGTGTTTCTTACATTGACAGGTTCACTACTTACGGGTTTCTTAAATAAACAGTTCATTTTTTAGTCAAATTTGAATAAATACTTGGCGAGATACTTCTATAAAAAAACTATTTATCTATAAGAATAAAAATGTGAAAGTAGATTTTTTTATACAAAAGTTGTTCCAAACTTACTTCTGAATACTTTTGTATTCATTACACATTTTGAAAAAACTAACCATTGACAACATACTCGGTAACTATGTATTTCGCGCTCAAGTGTTACTTCTCATCTACTAATCTAATTCTTCCCACTAAGACATGGTACATGTTCAAGTTACATAACAAAACACAAAATTTACCAACTTTGCCAAACTCAAACCTACTCTCTATTCCAAATAATAAGAGAAATACCCATGGTGACCATCAAAATTGAATCAGCCTATATATTCCTTTTTCAAAAATGCAATAATCACTAAAAAATACCTGTTTATTATCTAAATCAAATAGATAAAGGACAGATCTACATAGGTATTTACAAAACAAACATTATATGTAACAGTATGTTCCTATTATTCTTGTAAGGACGCAATTTGCATTTTTACAATTTAGAGTAAATATCAATGATTTCAAAATAGACACATATTCCATTAAATCGTGTATGAGACAAAAACTCTGTTTTTTGTCTCATACACAAAAAAAACAACGGTCTGGTCTGCTAGTCTCTGTATAATTTGGTTCAATCTAAGAGAGACGTTGCGTTAGTACTGGCATCTTTTATCCAATAAATTTGTTTTACAAATAATATCGCTGCTACTGGCAACCAGATGGCTAATTAAAATACAGTCACGTATGCAACACATAATACACGCCTAATGGTTAGAAAAGGATAGAGCAATGGGACGATTCTCTTTCTATTAAACGGCCACCTTAAGGTGGCCGTTTAATAGAAAGAGAATCGTCACATTGCTCTATCCTTTTCTAACCATTAGGCGTGTATTATGTGTTGCATACGTGACTGCATTTATATTAGCCATCTAGTTGAAAGTAGCAGCGATATAATTTGTAAAATAAATTTATTAGATAAAAGATGATGCTACTAACGCGCAACGTATGTCTTACATTGAACCAAATTATATAGAGACTGATAGACCAGACCGTTTTTTTTTGTATGAGAGAAAAAAGAGAGTTTTTGTCTCATACATACACGATTTAATAGAATATGTGTCTATTTTGAAATCCTTGATATTTACCCTAAATTGTAAAAATGCAAATAACGTCCTTACAAGAATAATAGGAACATACTGTTACATATAATGTTTGTTTTGTAAATACCTATGTAGTTCTATGTCCTTTACCTATTTGATTTAGATAATAAACAGGTACTTTTAGTGATTATTGCATTTCTGTAACAGGAATATATAGGCTGATTCAATTTTGACGGTCACCATGTATTTATTCAAATTCGTTTTTGACCATTAATAATAAAAAGAACAGAACTCTTTGCTCAAGAAAACCCGTAAGTAGTGAACCTGTCAGTGTAAGAAACACAAGGCCTATAATGTGTGTAAAAGTAAGAAAAAGAGAAACAATCAATATATATCACATACCTACAACAGTCTAATTAAATAAGTTAAATATACATGTGTGCTCAGACAGTTGTCTTGGATATTATAAAATGCCTTCCTTGTCATCAAGTGTTTTATTAAGTTCTGATACCGTATCAACTATTAGAATGACCAATTCAATTGGAAAAAAATTTCAAAGACCGCCATGAAATTTATCCGACAGTGTGCATTTCGCACGTTAATAATAAATTACTAAATATAATTAAAAACAAGATCTGAAGAATATTAAAAAAATTAAATTTCTTACATGCCTATGTAAGTAATTTTTATTACAGAATTAAAGAAAATAGTTTAAAAAGTTTGTATAAGTACCTAAATAACTTGCCTAATAATTAATACCAGTGGCCGAAATTCGACTTTAATTCATTAAATTTTTAAGTTTGAGTTATTCAGGTTCTTTTCTCAAAAAGTATACTTCTATAACCGTTGCATATAATTTTTTTGAATTTTCTATTACGTTAGCTGCGAACGTGTAGAAATACGTCGTTATCCATTAATTTTCGAGTTAATTAATTGATGTATTTATTTGTAACACATATTATACATAAATTTTATCTTTCTGCACTCCTTATTCATATGAACTTTAACTATCTATGCCAGAGTACAAAGCTTTTTCGTCATGTATTAATATATACCTAGACAGTTGTATTATTTATTCATTTCAATTTTATTAGGGTTTCACAAAAATGAAATAGTATGCTAGTTTTCATATACAAACTAAAGAATATATTTTGTCATATTAAGATGGCTACCTCACCAATCTCAATTACATTGCAAACATTCTGCTAACATATCGCACCACAATCCGGCTTAATCCGCAAACTTATCTCCAACTGAAGTTTGTCCGAATAATATGGGAAAAATTGTTAAAAAACAGGAAGTTTTTGTACTAAAAATGTGCTTACTTCGAATATATAAATACTTGTAAGATATTAGTAGCTTAGCCTATAGAAAAATAAATTCTCTTTCTTTTGATGCTTGATCCAAAGCAATTAAGGGTATTCCTTAGCTGCCTTTTACATCTAAGTGTCTCCACCCAGCATTCTGATTTAACAAGGAATGGTTTTAGCAGAAAATTAGATTCTGCCCCTCACATTCTGGATAATTCCGCTAGTGTACGATATAATATAAAAAATAACTCCTGTGATCTCACTATTTCCTCTAATTTAATTCTATAGGAAAAGGTAATCAAAGAATTTCCAAATTTTTCGAATTTTTATTAAGGAAACGCTAAGAAAAAAATAATGAAAAATTATCATTACACCTCTGTCAGAACATTCTGTAAACCACAACAATATACAGATCAGGGCATAAATTTACAAAATACATATATACATGCACAACAAATATTAAAAAAAAATTATAAATGAGATACACTTTAACATGTATTCGCAAATTTAACCCAAAATTGTCTAGACTTATTTTAGGTAATTTTTATTTCATAAATAAAATTCCTTTTTGACTTTCTTATACCTACGTAGTAAAAGGAAGTATTTTGATGACAAAAATTCTTGACCTCGAGATTTTTGCAGATGTCCACGTTTTGAAGTCCCTTGATACCGAAAAAGTGGTTTTTAAAAAATGTCTGTGTGTGTCAGTGTGTGACCACGATAGCGGTCAAACCGCTACAGCGATCAATTCCAAATTTTGTATTTACGTGTATAATCTACCTCTTGAGATCTGATTAGATTTTCAGTAAAATCGGCAGACCGAAAGTAGTAGTTTACTTCAGTAAAAAGATTTAGTCAATTTAGGCAATATTTCGTCAACTACTAAGTTTAAACAATTTTAAAAAGAATTCATATGTACTCAAAATAAAATTTGAAAAGAATTTTATTAAAAAAGTTTTTCGAAATTCCTACCGGAAGTAGGTCTTTTACTCTTATCGAAAACTAGCTTTTTGCGAATATCTCGCAAGTCGTGCTTTCTAGACAGGTACAATACGAGTATAAAAGTATTTGAAACATAATTTTAAATATCTTTTGTATAAAAACAATTTCAAAATTCGGATCGGAAGTAGCATTTTTACTTTTATCAAATAGCGATTTTTTTCAAATATATCGTTATTTATGTATTCTATATATATTTATCAAGAGTACAAAAGTATTTAGAGCTGGATTTGCAATGCCTTTTGGACACATGAAATTTCAAAATTCGGACCGGAAGTAACACGTGTACTCTTATCGAGTAGGACTTTTTTTCGAATATCTTGCAAAGTATGCATTCTGTAGAGATTTATTAAAAAAATAAAAGTATTTATAATAGGATTTTGAATAATTTTTGTATAAAAAAATTCTATAATTAGAAACGCTCATACGTATAAGAAGGTCGTGTGGTGCCCAAACCTCTTTTTTTTATTCTTGGTATGATCGGCATCAAACTTCAGGTACAGGTACACGCTCCAGACTATGCTAGAGTTTTTCTGAAAATTTGCGCTGAGTTGTACGTGCTTATTGGAATATGTGGAATTATATTATTTAATATAAATACCAATCACTTCATTTTAACCTACAGGAAATATATAAATAGATAAACACATCGAATATAAAGTTCAAGTCAGATTGATTGAATTATACTTCGACATATAATTTTTGTATGCATTTTTAAACTCAGAAATACAGTTATATATTGTATTTAATATTTGGCCAGTATATAAGAATAACACAGAATGTTTTATATATATATATATATATATATATATATATATACAGGGTGAGTCATTAGTAGCCGCTTCTTCGATTGCTCTTTTGTGTTTTAAGTAAAAGAAAAAACAATTAGTGGCATGGTTGCTCGTGGCGCATATTGTAAAAATACTTTAAGCTCTGACGCACTTCCAGTTCCATCGGAAATGCATGAAACTTAATTTTTTAAATAACTGATCCTATATATTTTTGGATTCTCTAGTACTGCTTTAAATTATCTGTTCAACTGTTTTTTCTTTTTCAAAATTGAGCTAATAGTTTTTGAGTTATTTATTTTTTTTTATTTTTTTTGAAAATATTTGACCAAAACACGTGTTTAGAAGTAGAACTAGTACAGTATGCGAATCTGGAAATACTTTCTCATTTAATTTCCATAGATTTGCATTTAATTTGAAATATAAGTCGAATATGTTGCAATATGTGTACATTAGGGTGACCATTATGTGTTAAGAAAAATTATATTTTCAACATTCTCTTTGGCTACTAATGTTTTGTCGAAAGACGAATGACAACAGCAATATATTCTACAAGTAGTTAGTCAATACCGTAAAGAATTTCCGGACGCATACAAATCGACTGTTGTTAGCACAACTACTGAGCCATAGCTAAACCTAAGGCTGGGAATTTGTCAAACGTTTTACTCATTAGCTATTGCTATTCTAGAAAAAAATCGAGGTATGTACATAGTTTTTTACATTGAATTTCAAATCTATCTATTCATGTATAATAAGTTGCACTTTAATTCAACAGAAGAAAAAGCGAAAAAGTTGATTTTTTCCAAAATGGGGGAGGGAACATTAACCCCTCTGCGGTACCCCTTAATATGAATCAAATAAGTAGACATTTTATGTGGTATATTTTTACATTTAACGAAAAAAAAATAGGGGGGTACCCGAAAGAAATCTCAAATTTGAAAAATAACGACCACCCTAATGTAGACTATGTTGCAAATTATTTGCCAATTAAATGAGAACATATTTTCAGATTTGCATTTAATTTGAAACATAGTGTTACGCTGGGTTTCAAAGTAAATGCGAATCTGAAAATGTTTTCTCATTTCATTTTTATTTAATTTACACATAATTTGCAACATAGTGTAGATATGTTACAAATTAAATGGAAATTAAATCCAAAAGTATTTTCAGATTCGCTTTAATTTGTAAGACTCTGTGTATGATCACTTTGATCACCAAAACATAAATACTTTTTGTAAAATACTCTGTGGGCTAGATATTTTCGGTAGATATATTACTAAATAAGAATACGAGATGCATCAGTTTTATTTTCGGCTTTTTGTACGAATAGTATTATATCAGTTCAATTTAATGTTATTTGTATATATGCGATTGCGATTTCTTTCTTTAATCGTTACTCTTTTGGTGTCTGACAGAAAGACATATATAACGTCATTGTATGATTGAGTAAGATATACAATAAGTTTGTCTGATCTTCGTGCGGACACTATATTTGCAGAATAATTTTAAAAACTAATATTATTGTTGGCAGCGCCCTCTGTTTAAGAATTACTGCACCCATCACCTTGATTATGATATATGGAATCTACTTTTCTTAATAAAGAATGTCCAAATATGTCCGAATCAATCCGAATGCCGTGTAATAACAATTAAAAGCACAAGACAGCTATAAAATACGCTTAATTGCTTTGTATCAAGCATCAAAAGAAAGAGAATTTATTTCTCTAGGGGGTAAGCTACCTAATATCTGGCAATTATCTATATATTCCAAGTAATTAAGAAATAAATTAGCAGATTTTTGGTATAAAAACTTCCTGTTTTTTAACATTTTTTTCCACATTAATCGAACAAACTTCCATTATTAAAATTACCCAGTCCCCTGGAGATAAGTTTGTAGATTATGCTCGTATTTTTTAATTTTTAATTTATTGCGTACTAACGGTTTCTGGTGCGATATGTTCGCAACATGTTTGCAATGTAATTGAGATGGGCGAGATGGCCACCTTAAGGCTGGCGTTTAGTTTTCAGTTTGGAGGTGATGAAGAATATAATGTGGGGGGGGGGGGGGTAGGATTAGGTGTCGGTAATGTGGCGGTTCATGTTGGCAAATAGTCGAACTTAATTGAGAATGAGAGATGAAGAAATAGAAATGTAGATTGCTATTAGAGCAACAAATTTATATCTGGGGCTTTTAAATGAACTCGAACATAGACAGAGACAAAAAACTAACACGCACAAAAAATTATTAAAGAAACGCTTTCAACACGTTTTTGTTTACATAGTATTTTAAATTTAGGCTGGTATTTATTACGAACCTGACTATATAGAAATAATCTCAACAGTTAAGCATCAATAAATACAAGCATTCATTTATAGCAATTTATAAAATTTCAAGTATGTAGGTAGGTACACACCTTATAAAATAAATAGGAATAAAACGATTCATGTTTGGAAAAAAACATTTTTTGAAGTAATAATAATAAGATTTAGTAATTCATGTGACTATAAACATGGATTACGCTGTAATCGCAAAAAACATGATTGTGAACGTCTAGAGAAAATACACAAAAAAGAGAAGCAAGCAAACATGATTTTGTGTTTTTTTTAATTTAACATAAACTAACATTTCAAAAAGCCATGTGTTCGAAACTGTGCCCCTCCACTTCGATACACTTATTTATTCGCAATTGGAATGCTCTATTCAACGATACAAAACCGTACTTTATTCAGTACTTGACAAGCTGTTAATAGATACTTACACATTGTCCGATCCCCATTTAGATTATAAATTATTAATCCAATACAAATTAGTTAGTGTGGAATATTTGAACAGTAATGGAGGCTATAACATTACAAGAGAGAACTGGAATGATTTAAATCTATGGAGAAAGTGGTAGGAATATCAAAGATGCTGTTAATCTTTATTCACAACGTTTTCCCGACAATGTGCGATCGCGCGCTTCTTTTTACCGAGTCGTTCAACAGTTCTCTAGCAAAAAAAACTGTGCAGCCAAGAAAACGTAATCTGCGAAAAACAATTGCTGGAGAAAATAATGAAATCGCGGTATTAGCTGCAGTAGCTAGCTAATAATCCGCACATTACTACTCGAGAAATAGCTCGCGCTTCTAAGTTCACTATCCGCCAAATGTTCAAGCGTAGGCAATCTCATCCATTTGAAGTTTCCTTGCATCAAGAACTTCATGGCGATGATTGTCAAAATCGAGTGCGATTTTGTCAATTGGCGCTTCAACGGATACAAGATAATCCCAATTTTTTTGCTCGAGTATTATTTTCTGACGAGGCGACATTCACAAATCACGATACGGTAAATCGGCACTACATGCATTACTGGAGTATCGAAAATCCCTATTGGTTGCGCCAAGTTGAACATCAACATCCTTGGAACGTAAATGTTTTGGTGTGGATAATTGGCAGTAAGCTTATTGGTCCATATTTTATCGATGGAAACTTAAATGGTGAAAAATATCGAAACATCTTGCAGAACGAACCTCCAGTGTTACTTGAAGACCTTCCCTTGGACGTACGATAAACAATGTGGTTCGAAAATGACGATTGTCCAGCACATTATTCAAGAATAGCACGAGAAGTATTAGTTCGAGCCTACAATAGCCCATGGATCGGAAGAGGTGGTCCAGTGTCTTGGCCTGCATCACTTCATCTGACTCTTTTCGTGGGGTCAAGTCTGAAGTTTATACAGAAGTGCCAACCACGAGGGAAAACATTATTGAGCGAATCATCAACGCTTGTTCAAGGATTACGCCGGAAACACTTCTCAGTTGTGTGCAATCATTCCAATTGCGAATAAATAAATGTATCGAAGTGGAAGGGCACATTTTCTGAAATGGGTATGATAGAGTAAAGTTCTTCGTTGTTGAATGGCTTTTTGAAACGTTATTTAATGTTAAAATAAAAAAAAACACAAAATCATGTTTTCTCTTTTTTGAGTGTTTTTTCTAGACGTTTACAACCATGTTTTTTTGGGATTACAGCGCAATCTGTTACGAATCGAAAAAAAAGTTTCAAACAAAAACTACATACTTGATGGAGTAGAATCCGAATCTGCAATACAAAATGGGGGTTCCCATTTAAGATTTAAAAGTTGTCCCCCCTCTCACTCGGGGGGGGGGTGAGGTGGGGGACCGAGTTCGGCACAATTGAGTGAGCCCCCGACATTATAATAAATCTTATTAAGATCTTTCTTTGATTTGATGCAGTGGTTTAGAGATATTCCGTTGTCTCAAGATAAAAAACTCACCCTGTATATTAATAATATATATATGCAGGGTGTCTCAGCTTTTGCGTTACAGGTATTATCTACTTTCCCTGTATAGATATCAGAAAACTTTTCAAATAAAAGTTACTTGATATTATGATGTGTCGAAAATGACAAACAGAGAATTTTATTTGCTCGTGACCTTGAAGGAGATTTCAAGGTCAACTTTGTTTTTTTAATGGATATATGCATTTTTTAATGTTGCGTCTTATTTATCAAAAACTAATAAATAACTTTTATTTGATCCATTTTTTATTTTGCCTTGTCAGTTTTGACACAATTCAGATAAACTTGTCAAAAGCAATTTTTATTAACTTAAAGGAATACGATAATTATAAGTAAGTAATTCAGTGCAAAAAAAATTAAAAAAAGAAAGAGTAAGTATTTCAATAATAAATATCTCAAATTAGTGTATGTAGTTGGATAAGAAAACAAAACAAGAGGCATTAATTTAATAAATGTTCAAATTGGGCTCCATCAGCGTGGACACAAGCTTCCAAACGACGTCTTAATCCTCTGTTGCAAGATGAAAGTATCATTCCGTGAGTCATAATCCGGCATCCCATGCGAATTCGATTTTTCAGATCATCAAGATCTGCCGACCGAACTTGATATACAAATTCCTTTAAATAACCCCACATGAAAAAATCAACAGGCGATAAATCCGGGGAACGAGCAGGCCAAGGGATAGAACCTCTATTTCCAATCCATCCATTAGGGTACAGCGCATTTAAATAATTCGTCACAAGTTGCGCATTATGGGGCGGAGCACCATCTTGTTGCCAAATTATGTCTCGTCTTTCATTAAGAGGAATATCTTCCATTAAATCGGGAAGCACATTTTGTAAAAAATTTAAATAACGTTGTCCTGTCAGGGTTCCTTCGTAAAAGTGGGGTCCAATTAAATGCCCATTAAACATTCCACACCATACATTGGTTCCCCACACTGTTTGAAAGCGTGCTTCCTCCATCCACCGCGGATTTTGGTTGGACCAATAATGCGCATTATGTTTGTTCACAACACCATTATTGTGAAAGCGACTTTCGTCACTCCACAAAATACAATTAAGATAATTTGGATTTTCATCTTCTAGAACTTGCAATCGTGCAATGAAATCCAGGCGTCTTTGTAAATCGTTTAGTCTTAATTCTTGTGATAAATGAACTTTAAATGGATGGTACCGATGCCCTTTTAAAATTCTATGTACTGTAGCTTTACTAACGCCAATTTCTTCTGCCAAACGTCGAAGTGAAACATGGGGGTTTACAGCTACATAAGCCAAAATGTTGATTACATTTTCTTCATTTCTAGCAGGAGCATTATGGTTAGCATGTTTTACGGTAGAGGAAAATGAACCAGTTCGTAACTTCGCTTCTACTCTATTAAATGTTGTATGTGATGGATGATGACGTTCCGGAAATCTTTCTCGATACAAATTTGCAGCTTCTCGGGAATTCCTTCTGCATTCTCCGTAGACTATTAACATATCTACATATTCGTTGGAGTTGTATGTAAGTGGCATATTAAAAAGCTGCGGATAACGCAAGTCAAATCTTTGTGATTTAAGCAAGACTGACAGTTGTTGACTGACAGAACACAACTTTTTACTTTTGACAAGTTTATCTGAATTGTGCCAAAACTGACACGGCAAAATAAAAAATGCATCAAATAAAAGTTATTTATTAGCTTTTGAAAAATAAGATGCAATATTAAAAAATACATATATCCATTAAAAAAAACAAAGTTCACCTTAAAATCTCCTTCAAGGTCACGAGCAAATAAAATCCTCTATTTGTCATTTTCGACACATCATAATATCAAGTAACTTTTATTTGAAAAGTTTTTTGATAACTATACAGGGAAAGTAGATAATGCCTGTAACGCAAAAGCTGAGACACCCTGTATATATATATATATATGTATTGAAAAATTGAAAATATTCTTGGTAGTAGTGGCATACAATGAAATAAAAGTAATAACAATATGACAACTGGTTGTCAATTAGAAAACAATGACAAATATAAAATGCAAATCACAAATTATAAATGAAAATGTAATCAAATAAGCAATAGGACGGTCGGGATTACTTATATAGTCACATCAAAAGGCTTGGGATTTACCACAAACTGTTCAGTCAATGCAACTATACAAATAACAACGACGCAACTATGTAATGAAAAATTAAGAGTAGAACTGTTGATATTATAGCAAAATAGAATGTAAAATCAGTTATGTATAAATGTAAATGAAAGCAAATAAGCATAGGACAATCGGCACTACCTATGTAATCCTATCAAAATGGATTAGGTTCACCTAAACATGTACAATTTGATTGAAACACATAAACAATTAACGATGCAACTATGTATGTGTTAAGATGTATTTGTAGCTACAGACATATATGTTTCTACCTAGTTTGGTTTCGTCAGTGCAGCATAACAAAGAAGGTGTATGTTAAAGCATTAATATGTGTTGCATAAAAATTAATATAGTATTACCTTAAAATGTCAATCCAAAATGTCCAAGTGTAAAACAACTGTGCACTTACTTAATACTGTGTAATGCCTTATTTCCACCAGGCAGTTAATAAAATATATTACAATTCTTTGCCAGTTATACAAATGTATTGAAAAATTGAAAATATTCTTGGTAGTAGTGGCATACAATGAAATAAAAGTACCTAATAACAATATGACAACTGGTTGTCAATTAGAAAACAATGACAAATATAAAATGCATATCACAAATTATAAATGAAAATGTAATCAAATAAGCAATAGGACAGTCGGGATTACTTATACAGGGTGTCTAGAAACTCTCCTGACAAACGAAGACCGGAGATTCCTCAGATAATTTTAAGACAATGTAACCCAATTCACCCTAGTCCTAAAATGCTTCCTAAGATCATAGGCGTCCGTTTTGGGTAGGTAAACGGTTATTTTAACGCACAACTTTTTTGTCTTTAACTTTTAAGCATTTGTGACACTAGATTATTAAATTTTCAGGTATTCTAGTACCAAAAGGTACTCTTACTTTAAGTCGGTAGGATACACCGTTTTCTAGAAAAATCGATTTGAAAATTTTTCGTTTTTTCGTCATTAAAATTCAATTTATTATTTTTTGCACTAGTTCGCTCTGAACTGCCAACAGAAACAAAACCTACGTTTTTAATTGTCAAATTGTTGTCAGTTCGCGAAGTTGAAATGACGAAAGATGGTATGACGAAAAAACGAAAAATTTTCAAATCGATTTTTCTAGAAAACGGTGTATCCTACCGACTTAAAGTAAGAGTACCTTTTAGTACTAGAATACCTGAAAATTTAATAATCTAGTGTCACAAATGCTTAAAAGTTAAAGACAAAAAAGTTATGCGTTAAAATAACCGTTTACCTACCCAAAACGGACGCCTATGACCGGTACTAGAAATTCGCAATTGATGGAATCGATTCATCTCTGGAGGATAAATAAGCATACCAGTTTTTGTTTTTCTAAATAGAAGCGTTCGGGAGATATTAAAAAAAACTAATTACAAGGCGCCATCTTCAAAGAGCTCTAGCTCCCTTAGGAAACATTTTCGGACTAGGGTGAATTGGGTTAAATTGTCTTAAAATTATCTGAGGAATCTCCGGTCTTCGTTTGTCAGGAGAGTTTCTGGACACCCTGTATAGTCACATCAAAAGGCTTGGGATTTACCACAAACTGTTCGACTGTCCTATTGCTTATTTGATTACATTTTCATTTATAATTTGTGATTTGCATTTTATATTTGTCATTGTTTTCTAATTGACAACCAGTTGTCATATTGTTATTACTTTTATTTCATTGTATGCCACTACTACCAAGAATATTTTCAATTTTTCAATACATTTGTATAACTGGCAAAGAATTGTAATATATTTTATATATATTATATATATATATATCACAAAAAAAGGAATTAATCGCGGATACATAAAATACAAGAAAAGAAAAATTATCGGGTAAATTCCGCTGTAGAGCAACCGTAGACACGTGTTTCTGACTCATTGGTCGTCGTCAGTACGGTGTAGCCAAGGAATAAGGTGGGATAACCTTGGAAATGTAAGCTACACGGAAGACCATCAGGTGATAGACCGCCATTTGTAGCTTCGGTTAGAAGAGCCTCGGTTTTGAGGATTCACATCCAACCTCGCCACGAGGAAGACAATGCCAACCTGCGTGCCATCCGAGACCCAGGAAAGATAAATCACAAAAAAAGGAATTAATCGCGGATACATAAAATACAAGAAAAGAAAAATTATCGGGTAAATTCCGCTGTAGAGCAACCGTAGACACGTGTTTCTGACTCATTGGTCGTCGTCAGTACGGTGTAGCCAAGGAATAAGGTGGGATAACCTTGGAAATGTAAGCTACACGGAAGACCATCAGGTGACAGACCGCCATTTGTAGCCGACGACCAATGAGTCAGAAACACGTGTCTACGGTTGCTCTACAGCGGAATTTACCCGATAATTTTTCTTTTCTTGTATATATATATATATATATATATATAGGTATATATATATATTTCTTGTTTCAGCTGGGTTGATACCACGATGCCTTCACTTAATTTTTGATCACATTAAACGTATGGAAGAATTAGGCTGGAAGCATACGATAAATCTCAGTTTTCTTGCGATATATAATGAAAAGGTGAGAGATCTACTTGGCGACACGTCTAAGGATTTAGATATTCGGTATAAAGATGGTGACGTATCTGTTCCGGAATTGCGAATAGAACCAATAAAATCCTTTGATGAATTCAAACACTACATGCTGATAGCACAGAAGAAGAGAGCTGTAGCAGCCACGAATTCTAATGAACACAGTTCCAGGTCACATGGTGTAAGATACACATTAAAGGACCTAATAAACAGTTGAACATTCAGCTCACCAGTTTCCTGCATTTAATTGATTTGGCAGGAAGTGAAAGCGCCCAGACCAGTTCTGCGGCGAGATTAACAGAAACTAAAAACATTAATAAAAGCCTATTAGCACTAGGAACTGTAATGTTGGCTATCGAGAAAAAAGATCCCCATATCCCATATAGGGATTCAAAATTAACGCTCTTTTTACAGTCCTGCTTGGGTGGGAATAGTAAAATAATGATGATTGTGAACATTTCGCCATTCGAGGAGTGCCTCACTGAAAGCACAACTTCTTTAAGATTTGCTGCAAATCTTAAAAAAACAAAACAAGCTTCAAAAAGAAATAAAGTATACATATGTGAACCAACATGCAGCAAGTAATATTTTACCTGTTTGACACTGGTAAGTGTATTCATTATAATAAGTAGCGAGCGATAGGTGTTGTTTAGGTTTCTACCGTACGAGGACTAGCCTCATTAAAATCATTTTATCTGCTCCCATTGTGATAAGTAGACTATTGTTAAATTGTTTTCAAGCAAGTAAGTTGATTTTACCGCGAGAGTCTTAGTTGTATTGACAACGGGTGGTAAGTGATCTACTTACCACAACGGGTGGGTAAATAAGTAATTTCGATTCATGCAAATAATAAAATATTCAAATTTTAAAAAGTGATTATTAATATTTACAATTATCGTACAATTATTATGATTGGTAACATTATTTACAAACTGCACTGCTCAAAAAAATTAGGGCAACACTTTTTTCAAAACCTGTAACTTTTTAAATAATTGTTCTAGGCAAATCAAATTTGGTATGTTTCAACGGCATATATTTCACTTTAAAAAAATACTAAAACAATTTTACAACCCTAAGTTACTTCTAAGTGACACTTAGGGCCGGTTTTTCCAACTCCGATTAAAACGCCGGCTAGCGTAATCATTGCTTAAAACACCGGTTAGTACAAATTTGCGTTTTTCCAACGCCGGTTAACTCTAATAGTTGATTAAGAACGTCGTTAATCGACCAAATTTTAACCGGCGAAAGAAATACCTGATAAAATATTAAACAGTGATTAGGCCTATATACACATGCGCATAACCTAGAAGATTTGAATTTCTGTCTGACAGCTGTTGTTTTCATATGCATTTGTTTTATTGTATAAAAGTATTTTTTGGAATTAATTAACAATTATTTACATCAGTGATTTAGTAATGGTATTGTTTCTTCTATAAATGTAATGAACAGTATAAAAATAGCATAATATTAAATATTTGTAACTTTTAGCTTACTACAGAAATTTAATTAATTAATAACTACGAATACATTCTTTTCTCTGATGAGGATGATACAGCTTTGGAAGTTTTTCTATTCTACTACAATTCTGGGACTTTACCTTAATTCGTGTGGATTCTAAGATCCTGTGGCAATTTATGCTTGCATTTGCTCATTCCCTTTTTTGTAATTGCATTTAATAGCACCTTGTGAAAACATCATTTTAGTCGAACATATTTTAGACTCACTTTAGATATGTCATTAACATATTAAACTATACTGAAAATTACAAATGAAATTGAAAATATGGAAGAAATTCTAGAGAAGCTGGCAGGTTTACGTTGAGATTATATGCAGACACTTTAAATTCTTTTAGCTGAACTGGGTTTGGATGAATAATGTACATGCCTGTAAAGTTGACGTGCAGTTAATTTCTGCACTAATAATTATTACAGGCACTGTCAAGTTCACACCGATTCCTCCAGAACATAACATTTATTATGTTGAAATCATGTAAACCAATTTGGAAACAAGATTTTCTCAATAAACCTTCTTTGATTAATGGACATAATATTAGTTAGAATGCATTGTTCTTAATAAACAGCTGATGTATGATCTTTCAGTAAAAATATCTGGCTTTATTCACCCCACAGGAATTTGGTGAAAGTTAAATTATCTCAGATATGGCAATGCAAAGTACAATATTCTATATCATTATAGTGTGACTGATAATCCAGCTTAAGACCCTAGATATAGACTTTTCTTTTTCAGCAAACTTCCTATTTTTATGATTTTGTTACATATCATATATTTTACATAATTTTGGTAACTGTTAATTTCATATATGTACGTATATTGTATTAGTTTTTTCTTTTTTACAAAATTTTTAATATCAAACATCGATGCACCATCGATGTTTTGCTTTCGATGCGCAACCCTAGTATAAACTCGGACCATAGTTGCGAGATCGCTATCAAAACTTTTTACCCATAGAATATTCAGAAAAGGACTTATACGTCAGATCCGTCAGATCCACAAATGTCGATCGTACCATTCGTACCATCGTAGTTCAACTTCATACTATACACTGTTATTAGTACGAACCAAGCCGATAGATGCGCTGAAGCTCGTTTATTTTTAGTGGTTTGTGTATAATAAGACGCCATATTCACAATACTATCTTGTAGGTGGTTGTAAGTGTTTGTTGTGTTTACGCATATATTCGTTTCCAAAGCTTTGGAGATTGTTTTAATATAACAAACATCAAAAAATCGGTATAAATAAACCGAAATACGACTGCGCACAAGGAATGGGGTACAGAAATTGCTATTAATTATTACCGTAAACAAGTTCGTTATCACATTGAATTCATTTATTGTTGAATGTTTGCTTTGCATTTTTCGTTAATTACTATTTTTGCCATCCCCTCTCCCCACCATCTCGCGGTGCGAAAACAAAATTCATATGAACAATAATTGCAATGCAAACATTCAGCAATACATTGTATATGAGAACGTACCCATAGATTTGTAGTCGTAAAGTTTTTGCAACTGTGTAAAATGTGAACACAAATCTTCGGCAAATTTCATATACAGTAGTGCTCACAAGGCTACGTTAATATAGAGAGAGGAGAATATAAGTGGGGGGTGTACATCAGACAGCGACGAACCTAAGAGGAATCAGTTGCATATAACCTGTGGGAGAGCGCAGAACAAGATGGAGTATTCATTAGCGGAAAAAGTACAAATCGTAAAGTGGTATCATCAAGGTCACTCGACTCTATCCATTAGAGGCCTTTTTAGAAATAATTTTGAAAATCGGCCTGTTCCTTGTATTGATACAATTCGCCGCTTTGCAAATAATTTTGATAAATTCGGATGTGTTTCACCTTCTAAACATAAGAAACCAAAAGAAAATGCGAACGAAGAACGGGACGTAATGATATGCGCTAGCGTTGAAAATAACTTTGCACAAACAACAACGCAAATAAGTCGACAAGTGGGTGTGTCGCGTGCAACTGTGGGGAGGATTCTCAAAAAAAATAAATACCGCTGTTATCATATTAAAAAAACAAATGAAATATTTCCGCACGACAATCACGAGCGAATTCAGTTTTGCCTAAATATTATCGAGAAATCTGCACAAAATGAAGAAATAGGTGGAGGCCGATTCGAGCATTTCAATTTCAATTAGTTCTTTGAATTATTACTTTTATTTATTTCTTTTAGTTAATTTTGAATATCTTTTAAGTTTCGTTTTAATCAGGAAAATATTTGCTTTATTTTATAATACAGGAGACACCTTTAGTTTTATTTATTTTTGGGATTATTTTAGAGATATTTAATATTATTCTCCTTTCCTAAATATTCGTTTCATTTAAAATATCCTATTTACATTGTATTTTATTTACTTTGATGTTAGGAAATAGGGACAAATAAAAATAACATTGAAGAATTCACATGACAAATGTTTTGCGTTGTATGTGAATACGTTCACCGCACTTTCTCGCTAGCCAGGGTGTTATAGTATGCGGCTACGCTAGGCATACCCCACCCATATTCCCCATTCCGTATATTAACGTAGCAGTGTGCGCATTACTGTATATAATACTACTATATCGCGTGTAGACAAGGAAAACTTCGCTCCAACCAATGATCTAATAATATATAACTACTAGATGGACTGTAGAGAGAGAGGAATTGACCTCTACATACAAAGGAGACAGATATACAAAACCGTTAGTTGTGGGCAAAACATGGCGATATCGCATGGTTTTGTATATAAACTTTCTCAATTTTGTTGATTTATACATATTTATTTGTCTTTTTGGTAATTAGGATTATGTATTTTATTAATAGATGTCTTCTAGTATTGATTTTATTTCATACACCACTGACTTTATTTTTATTTAAAGAAATACGAGTATAAAGACAACTGTGGATTCATGATGATTCAATCAACTATTTTTATTTATAAAATTGTGATTGTAATTAGACACATTTTAAGAATTTCATTTTTATTTGATATAGGTAATGTATATAAATTGAGAATCATCAAGAATATTGGCAAATGTTAACTTCAGCTTATAATTTAAGAGTGTTTTTCTCATGGATTTAGTGTAATATATATTTGGTTAAAAGTGCTATTATCAGTAACAAAATTAGAAATAAATATTTTAAATTGTTGAATATTATATATACCAGCTTCGCAGTGCTTGGAGTCACATATTTAAGACACAATGGTAATGTCATGTGCAGCGTATGGTTGTACTAATAGGGCAGAAAAGGGAATGAACGTATCATTTCACAGGTTAACTATTCTTAATAAAATACATGATTTGTAGATTTGATATAAAAAAATTTAGTTTTCAATCTAATCAAGTACTATGCAAGCAGTGGATAATTTGTACTAAACGAAAGGATTTTAAGCCATCAAAATATTCAAGATTGTGTTCAGAGCATTTTGTTCCTGAAGATTTTGTTATAAGTTACGGAAGAAAATATTTGCCCCAAAATGCAATTCAAAGTATTTTCAATTTTCCTGCTCGCTTGAGAAAAGTTCCCTGTAATAGCAGATCTCAACGATTAAAAATTACTGATGCACCAAGCAAAGAACTGTTAAAGTAAGATTTCTATTTGTAGTTATTATTCTGCCTAGATATTTTTAATGTTCTATTTACCTTATAGCTCAGAATCCCCAAATGTAACTAATGTTGAAGTATTTGAATTAGTCACAGAAAAAACATCTCACGAAATAATACAAGTTGTTATTCTAGCTTTATGTATTTTTAATATTTCTTTCTCCATTTTACTTCGATCACATATTTACCATTTACGTATTTGTTAATCCATATTAATTATATGTACATATATTTTAATAAAAAATTAAGCATTAATTGCCTTTTATTTTGAATATATTAGAACTTGTAAGGAACACCTAAGAAAAGCTGTCAGTTTCTATATTTATTTTTTCAGAACGTAATTTGAAAAAATCTAGTGGTCAATTCAAAATTTCCAACTGATATCTGTAGTGATTTTTAAAATATTTTTCTAATACTACTGTTTTAAATAAAAACTGAATGATCATCAAACATGCTAAAATAGGTATTATTAGAAGAACAAAATCATATAGTTATCTCATAGTCATTAAAAGTCATTTATTTAATTTTCTTTCCTTAATGAAGAATGGCAACTAGCATAGATACCTTTAAAATGTTATTAAACAGAATATATTTAATACCATATTAATAATATATATTTAATTATTTATCTTTTTGATTATTAAAGTTGCATTATCTTTACTTTCCTCTTAATATAGCATATTTTTAACAAAATAATACTTTTAAACATTATAATCCATTACAAGCTATAGCAACATATTTGAATTTTGCCCACATAAAACGGTCAATTTTGTTCATCCTTGTCAAACTTTCGACGCTAATATATTTTCCTTCTTTCTCCTATGGTGTGGGTCACTTCCTAATCAGCAAGACATAGGGTACACTGCATCTAGTAGTATAATAGTATTAGATCATTGGCTCCAACATTGTGAAATAAAACATATCGTGCTATGCCGTTTAAGAGCCGCATTGTCCAAACTGCGCATGCGTTATAAATAATTTTTCAAATTTAGGTCTGTTTGATTATCACATAGATTTATTACTATAAATATTTGATTAAAGTTTGTACATCGTCAAACAAGCATAAATAGTTTTAAAATCGACAAACCTCTTTATAATTAATAATTGTGCCTTGTTAAATGTGGAAAAATAATTTAATTTCCCTTAATGAATGAAGAAATATCGTCGTGGCATCATATGCAAATCATAGACAAACAAACGATCATACCGCAGAAATATATTTGTCAAAAATTGTACGAATTGTGGTTATGTTATAGTAAAAATTGTAAACTAATTAACTGAAACTCGCAGTCAGTTCAATTGCATTGCAATTGTGTTTCTTTGAAGATAGAAAGAAAAACACCTCTATATGTACAATAATTTGTGATATAATAACAGCACTAAAATTATTCAACTCAACATGCAAGAATAACAAAGAATTAGATAATGTGGTATTCTTGTATTCTAGAATTACTGTCATCTACATCGGAGAAATGTACGCAAATAACACAGTAAATTGTACTTGAATTAGGTAATTGTATTACTATGTTACATATTAAAATATTTGAATTGCTTATATGTAATAAATAGGCTCTTATTAAACCTTACAGAGTTGCACACCCATCTTTTTGCCATGACCTTCTAATTTTTTTGGTATATGTCTAATAGAACATACATGTGTTCATAGAAAGTTGAAGAATTTTGATATGTCCACCACGGAATCCACAGATCCCATATGATATGAGATAATAATATGCCGAAATTAGGTATTTTGGGCCGGTTATTGGAATTTATGCTATGATGCATCACTGATTGTGAAAATAACTTGAAGGATGAACACATTATTTATAAGATAGTGAAGTGATTTTTTTAATTTGTACTTCGCTGAATATGTATCGTAATTTCTGTCACTAAATTATAATCAAGCACATATAAAATGTATTTTATATTTAAATTTTCAATAAAATATGTTTTAGTTTAAAACAACTTGTAGATGGTACAGTATAAAGATAATATTCATTTTGGAATTTGCCAAGACAATGTGTGATGAGTTCTTCTGAACTTTTCCCAACATTGTGGAAGTAAATACTGCAGTGTGATGAATTTTATGCTATTGTTACATTCTCTAAATCTTTTTTATCATTTTATAAATGTGTATGTATCTATTAATTCATACAAATATTTATATTTCATAATAATTTTTTGTTGTTTAAATTCCAAGAAAGTATAAACAAAATAGGTTTGCGAACATAAATAAAATAAAATTTAATTTTTTACTTCGTAAGTAGAAATTGTACTTTGATGTAATTATTGAATCAAATACACTACAGAAATTCAAATGTATCATAGTAATTGTTTGTTTATATTCTTTGCTACCATATGGGCGTAAATTAGGCTTCATCACGTTTTTATTTTCATGAATGGTTTAATCATTCTAAATTTAAAAAAAAAAGTTAACAACAATAAAAATTATATTCAATCACAAAAATGTAATGCTGATTAATTCCACAACTTTTTCTAAAACATTCATGTTTCAGTGTACATCTCGACACACAATTAAATAAAGGAACACAACAGGAATTTAATTAGTTCTTTACATTGTTGATTACGCAACATTATATTGAATAATGTAGGTACGTAGACAAATATAAAATAGATGTTTTATTCTTATATATAGCCAAAATACTAAATACAGTAATTTAAGTAATTTTATTTGCATTCTTAAGCTTAAAATACATAGCAAAACTATATGTTGAAATATAATACAATCTGACTTATATAACATACCTGAATCTATTCGATTGTGTATGTAAAACATTAATTTATGCGTTTTCTGTAAATCAAAATGAAAGAAGCAGTATTTATATTCAATAATTTCACATACACCAATAAGCATACACAAATCAATGTACACAAGATTTTCTGTTCAAAATCTTTTCAATAAGACGAAATGAAACGATCGGTATTTACATTTAATAATATAATTTCACATATACTAATAAACACGTACAAATCAATGTATTAGTTGTAAGTTCACAAGTTTTTCTGTTCAAAATCTTTTCTGTTAATCAAAATGAAACGATCGGTATTTACATTTATAATAGTAGTTTATACAACGAGTCAATAATGACAGTTATTATTCCCGAGAGCTGAATTTACTCCCGAGCCGCGTAAGCGGCGAGGGAGTAACTCAGCTCGAGGGAATAATAGTCATTATTGCGAGTTAATATACACTACTTTATCGACGACTAACTGAAAATTACTAAAAAAAATCAAAATAAGTAAACGAAAATGTCAGATTACTATATCAATATGACGTTTGATGGTTAGGCAGTCAGTAAAATGGCCGGACTTGTCTATCGTTACTATGACAACGTTAGGAACGTTATGTTCTTATTGGCGGAATGCAGTGAATAATGGTAACGTTATGGCCCATTATATGTTCTTATTGGCGGAATGCAGTGAATAATGGTAACGTTATGGCCCATTATTCACTGGTCGCATTTCATTATTCCCTACGGGTATTATGAGTGTTATTATTAGCCAATATTGATTAATATAATACATACTTTATTGTTTAGTCGTCGATAAATAATATAATTTCACATATTCCAGTAAGCACGTATAAATCAACGACGAAGTTGTAACTTCACAAGTTTTTCTGTTAATAATTCACTGGAATCAGGCTTCATATCGTTTATTTATTCTACCGCGTATTTTCTGGGTAATTCTACAAATTCACCGATGAACTAAACTTGCACAAAACTGAATTCAATAAAAAAAACAACCTTGCGTATGCTTTCAGTAATATATAGTTATAGATGTCAATTTAAATCAGAGGTTATAATTATATTTTCTGTTTATCTGTCATTTCGTAAATTTCAAAATGGACAGTTTGAGTTGACGCATGCGCAGAACACGCAAGGCGGCCAATTCTATCTCTCTTAGTTGGGACGAAAAATTACACATTATCAAGATACAACACACGCAATATAGTAGTATTATATATATGGCAAATTTTTAATTTTTTTATTTCATACTATTGCACTATTGGTACTACTAATTTACCTAAAAACTTGGTCAAGAAATTGATGTGTAATACAGCCTTTATGTCTGTATTTAATTCAACATTGCTTTCATTCAGCAGGCGGATCGGGAACCGATCCCGCTCCAACCGTTCACTTCACAACAGTTGAGTATTCGCTGGACATGACCGCTCACCTTTATGTCATCGTCTGTTATCTGCTATTTTTCATTGCTGCCATATGTTAAAATTATAGAGATTAAATTAAATAAACAATAACAATAAATTGTTTTTCTGCATTAAGGTTTGACGTAGTTTTTAGTGGAAGAGCTGGTTTTTCCAACCCCGAATATAATACTGAGTGAACTCCAATATTATAATACATTTATTACTGCACAATACCTTTAATTTGCTGTATCTTCCTTTTATAGTAACTTTTTTCAGAAGTATGTATTAGGTTGGTCTTGGAATGAATCAATGGCGCATGCGTACAGAATACGCTCACCAAGTGAGCATAGAATTTTTCCGCTCACAAAAATGGCGACCGCTCCTGAACATGTTCAGAGTGAGCGCTCGTCTATTAGACATGATCACTGAACAGTTGCGCAACTGTTGCGTCTGCTGAATGAAAGCATTGACTTGCAAAATGAGCTTTATGCTTCATTAGGTTCTTATAGAAGTCCAATGAAATTTATGTTTTACTTTAATGATTACAAAATACATGTCTTACTTTCTTGTGAATTTCTCTGAAATAAATGCTATTACATGGCAAATTTAATTTGTGTTTTTTTTTATTGTTTTAAACATATGTTTTACTTTCTTGAGATTTCCTCTAAAATTCATGCACTTACATTGCAAATGATAGACCACTTATTAAACAGTATACTTAGTAAAAACAGATAATTCTCTGAACAACTCACATTGTGTAAGTATTTTCAACTTCATTATGTATTTTCCTATTGCTTCTAATAAATAAATACCAGAAAACGCCTATAAACATTATCTATATCATGCCGTATTTATTTACAGGATATTATATAATTTTAAAAGGCGTGTCAAAAAATCAATGAAATAAACTACAAATTTATAAATAATATACACTTTATAACGTCTTTTATTAGGTACTGATTTGCATTTAATCTTCAAATAAATATTGAATAATACAAGTGGTTTATTCGACCATCTATGTACTATATAACTCTATGGATACAGTCGTTGGTCCGAATTTAGTGATGGGCAAAATCGAATTATTTCAATAACCGGTTACTCACTACTCGAGTGATCTTGATAATCGAATTATCACTCGAGTAGTTTTCACTCGCATCATCGCCCTGTATTCAATAATAATAATATTAATTAAACTGGCAAACATGTATAATGTATACAATGCAAATGATACAACCCGCAGAATGTACTACGACTTTTCCTTGTATAATGTTCTGGTATTCCATAAAAAAAGTGTACTAACAAAATTATAAATATACATTTTCATATAACGTATGATCAAAAAGTCTTTGGATCGCTATTGCCGTGGAATTTATGTCAATCTATGAAATTATTTACTTTTATTAATTTTGACATTTACTTGACAACTTTCAAGTCAGCAGGTTATAATTCAACCTAAATAATTATAACCTAAAATCTATTTTATTTGTGACTTATGTATACTTCAAAGTCAAGAACCACAGAAGTAAATAATTCTATAGATAGCTTTACGTTTCATGGCTATAGCGATCCAAAGACTTTTTGATCATACGTTAGTTCTTCATTTAACAAAACACATACTTTCAAGCTTATTTCGTAGATAGGTTTTTAAGAACACGATAAGCTGGTTGCCGTAAATCGTATATTTAAATTACGAATTAATTCATTAGTCATATTTCATTTATCGCTCACCTTACATGCAACACCGACAACCCGGTTCTTCCTTACTCAGGTTGTCGCACTTCTACTTCATTATCCATAAACAATATATGTATATATCAATAAATAACAGATATTTACAAAAAACACACAAAATGCAGATTTAAGCTGCCTTCATTACTTATATTTTGTCACCGGTCAATTAACCAACTGAAGAAGATATAGACTGTTTCCTAAACATACTGATAATTTTTACATTCTTTATATGTTTTTATCTATTTTTGTGCATTTATTTACTTTTTTATTACATATTAATTATATTAACTAACGCTATTGTTAGTATTTATATAAATACATGTTGTTTATTAATACTGTATATATTTTTAAATTAAAGATGCACATTTTCCTGGAGTTCTCTATTTAACAAAGCAACTTAATACTTGCTAATACTCTCATCATATACTCCTCTCCAACTCCCAGTAAATATATAATCAGTGTCCAAGTAGTAGTGCGACAACGCGAGCGAAAGATAACTACCCGCTACTCAATGCAGGCACATGAAAAATTACCCGGTAGGCGATTTTTCAATGCAGGCGACGACTACCAGGTGACGGGTGATGAAGTACGACTAACGACTAATAAGTCAGTTCGCATTTCCGATTTGCAGTAAGTCGGTTATTGTGTCGGTTCTCCGATCGCCCGTCACTCGTCGCTCGGATTCAAAAACCGAATTACACCGGTTATTTGAATAATCGGGTACCCGGTTATTTTTCACTCGAGTTCTCCCATCACTAGGTCCATAGATTAGGGAGATTAGGTAGATAGGCAACTCGTATTGCAATAAAAAGAACACGAACGCTAGCGCCGCTGGTGACGTGACTCAATAATAAAACCCAAACAGCGGTTATTTCAAACCTTAAGTAATATTTAATTTTGGTCCTACTGCAACGGATATTAATAAGTGATACAAATGCACTATAATTGAAAATAAAAAACACAATCACATTGCATTAGTGTACACTTTATACAGAAAAACAGAAATAAATTACAGTAAAACAAATGATGTTTAAAAATTTATGTATTGAGTTGTTTCATTTTTACAATTCTCATATTTTTCAATTTATTTTTTTTATATTTTTCATTTGCTTGCTTAATTAACTTATCGTTTACATTAAAAAAGAATTGTCCTCTTAGAACTAAATTCACATGTTTTATATAAGAAAACATAAAGAAATAAAAAAACTTTTCCAAAAATATTTGATGAGTATCATGCTTCTTGCATAAAGGTGACAGACTTATGTTATTTGTAAATAGAACATGTTTCAGGATATTAATCAAAACATTTTTTAAATTGTTTTTCAAAATAAGTGTTGTCACTTGTTGCATAGTCGCATTCATTGATTTGGAAAATAAAATCCTAAAATAACAGTTTGGATTTTTTAAACAATTTTTTTTATATTCTAGTTCATTGATAAATGTTTGTTCGGGAGAGGAACCTGAAGATATCAGCTGTTGTTTACAGTCAGTACAAGATGCTGTTGTTTTTAAAATTGATTTAACAAGGCTTCCTGCAATATATGAATGAAGATTCACCTTGTACTGACTGTTGTGAGCAATAACTTCAGATGCTCCAATAGATTCTGCATTGGAGGTCGAACACTCTACGAAATCTGAATCAGAGGTCGAGACTTCTTCTTTATAGATATCGGGTCCGTCTAAAAAACTCCTCAACGAGTCCAACATATGACTGTCGTCAGCCTCGCAATTAGCTCCTGCTGAGTGATGCGCTACAAAATTATTAACAATCAAACTCTTATATGTGTGGACAAACTGTTGAGGAGTTGGATTCACATTCCTGACGCCATGACTCCTAATGGATCCGAAAAAGTTTTCCAACGGGTCCTGGTTAAAATTCCGCAAGCAGAGAAACTTAAAATCTTTTTGTAAAATTCCCCATAAATACAAAAACCCTTTAATGGTCCAGATCCAATTGTGGAGACTTGGCACCACCTTGCGTTCGCCATTCTTCTTAATAAATTTTATACTTTGAAGAATGTTGAGCGCATGTTTCCAAAACCCTACGTGGTCCGAGTCTTTGGTGATGGCCCCTCGTAGCTTCTTCCCGTCATCAGGCTGTAATTTGTAGCTGTTGACACTGTCACACAGCTGGTCGAAAAACGACAGAAAATCAGCTGTATCAGCTGCTGTGGCAGGTAAAATATTTGCACGTCCTGAAAAATAAAGGTATGAATTTATTTATATATAAAATTATGTCATGAACTAACCATGCTTTACAGTCCATTTCATTGTTGAAGAAACGCGATGAGAAAAAACCTGTGCTGCGTTCTTAACTTTCATTTTTTTTATTTGTTCTGGGTATATATGCTGGTTTGTCAGCTTGTAACACATTCGTGTTATGTCCTCTCCGACATCTAGTTCGTATAGTTTAATTATGTCTTCCCAGCGAGCAGTTTTAACAGCACCCTCCTTGGACATAAACTCTGCATTCGACACTAGCAAGTGATTTCTAATTTGTTTTAAAAGATGGGGTGGATCGTACAATGGTACAACCTCTACACCATCGATTTCAAAGCCGAAGCTTTTCCTCTCCAACCCTTGCCGAGAGTACTTTGCGTTTGTCTCTTGTAAGAGACTGTTGATGGCAGACATATTTGACGACATCTGGTCGCACACTGTTGCCACAACCCTTAACCCAATTTTATGCATTTCCACAATAATCTCTTTTAAATTGCGCACTATGTGTGCTGCAGACATTCCACCATTTGTGAAAAAATAGCCGATGGGCTGTTTCCATTTATTGGCTATTCCCCTGATCATGAATACCATTGCATGATCAGCAAATTTTAGCTGCTTCCCATCCCCACAATCCACAAAACCTTCTACTCTATCTTCCTTTTTGGAGTAGCTTAGCCCCACCTCCAAGCTCATCTCGTCAAAGGTTAGGATGCAGTTCCTGTTTTTGGGGTCCATTTTTTCTACCGTACTCTCCAATGTTTTTAAAATGTGTTTGTTCACACCACAATAAAAGGGAATTTTATTCAATAAATTTGTCAAAGTCTTTCTAGAAGGCAAAGCAAATACAGATTGTAAGAGCTTGTACCCTCTAGGACTTCGTTTCAGGAGGGCCAATGAAAAAATTTTATCATCCACAGAGAATCGTCTCCCTCGTGGCTTCTTCTGTTGCATGTTAAGTTGCGAGAGCAAAAAATTAACTGCTGTCTTGTTCATTTTTGTTCTTAAAAACTCCTCAGAGCACGAATACTCGATAGCTTCTTTTACTCTTTGTCTCCCTTTAACTTTTTCGTCAAATAGACGCCGTGAAATTTTTTTCAAATTTGTGGCCGTCTGGTACATCTTCAGTGCCTTTGGTGTCAATTGATTGGCCTTCTTGACTCCAACCATATGCAAAAAATTTAATTTTCTTTTTAAGTCTGGGAAAAAAAGAAAATGTTGAATTATTAAAAAAAATTGATCATTAGAATTCTGTACAGATATTTATTAATGTTAGGTATGCCAGTATTATTCGAAAGATATTGTGCGGTTATGACTTTCTTGCTACTTATTATATTGTTTTATCGTGCAAAGTTTATTACTTTTACCATTCACCTATTTGTTAATCTATATTAATTATATATACAAATATTTTAATTTTTTGATTATTAAAGTTGCAGTACCTTTACTTTCCTCTTAATATAGCATACTAACAACTGCAATCTTTGTGGTTTCTTGCACCTGCCAATGATTTTTCATTTTGAGTAAAAGTTTCAAGGTCCTGCTCTAATATACATTTATCACAAGTGCTTACCTTTAAATGTTTTTTTTGGAACTTTTGGTGGTGAAGATATCTTAATTCGTTTTGATGGAGGATCAATCGGTGTACCTGGTGACAAAAATTTTACAATCATTCTAGTGGCTTATATATGATTGATATGTTAATACCTGATCTTTTCAAAGTGCTTTCACTAATATCTTCAACAATATCCTGTGATGGCAGTGGAACTTCAACTTGCTTAGACAATAATTGATTATCCGCATCTGCTACCTTACGGGTAATATTTTTAGCTGCAAAAGTTCATATTATAAATAAATGGATATTTACTATACACAAAATATACCTGGTAGTCTAACAGATGGAATAGCATTCGCTTTTAAATTTGTTTTGTTGTGATATGCCACAAACTTATCATTTTCAGTAAAGTGTGATTCACAAACTCTGTACCTACGACGCACCTCATTTGGAACTTTTAATATATCCTCCCGTTGGATGGCCGAAGACCACTTAGAAAGCAACTACAAATAGATAAAGAGTAATGAATTGTTTTCGTTTGCGCTTAATATTGCAATTTTACCTCTTGATCTTTTGGTATTATATGCAATTTTACGTCTTTTGATGCATTGCATCCAGGTACGCAGCACTTCACCATTGTGTATAGTACGTACTTTTAATAACTTGACTGCAATAATTGTTTTAGAAATCACTAGTAACAACAAGTAAATCGACACAATATAAACACGGAAACACAAAATAGAAATGAGGTTAATTCACTGCAGAATCACGTGGCATTGTCGAGTCTATTCTCGGAGATTTTCGGATATCTACGGCGACTAGCACGCCACGGGTGGTGTGACTACGAACTACATGGACGGAATTTATCTAGCGCATTATGTGCATATAGCATGACTAGGTCCGAATCCACATGAAAGTTGGGATGGGCTTTCTCTACTAGGTGGTTTGAGGTTAGATTTCTTGTTATGTTTTTGTTGAGAAAAGTTATTAAAAAACATAAAAATCAAATGTAATTGTTGTGTGGTAAAGTGAAATAAACAGCATTTATTACAATTTTCATAATTTCAACGGTGTGTATAACAGATACGACTCAGAATGTGACATGGAAAAATCACTCGGTGAGCACCTTAATTATTAAATATCTCCACTCCTGTACGTTTGCATGGATTAATTTATAAGAAAAAGTTGTTCAATTAGAGGTCCTCTATACGGTGCACTAGTTTTTTTGTCAAAAATCGGTTGCACCCGTATTCTGCAATTTTTCCCAAACTACAATAGTGCTCTATAATAGGTACTCACAAAATGTTATATAAATATAAATTTTTCCTAATATTTACGTTGATTTTCAGGTTAGTAGTGCATATTTGTGTAGTGCGTTTGCGTTTCTCTTGACAATATAGTTTTAAATTTTCCATATTAAGTGTTTGATAGTGTTTAGGTAAGAAGCAGGTCTAATTCTTTATCATTTTTATTAATTAAATTGATTTTCAGCTTGGTAGTGCATGGTGTGTATATATTTTGTACCTATTACAGTTTAAGTAGGTTAGAAAAAATATGGAAGGACCACGGTGTGTGATATGAAATTGCTTAGCAATAAATTACAGTAGTCGCCAAACATATGGATATGTTTAAGAAGTGGTTAAAATTTTGTGACAAAGAATTAGTTCATCTATTGCCAAATGAAATATATAACAATAGAAGAGTTTGCAGAAACCATTTTACAGAGGACCAATTTAGCTCAAATAATAGATTACTGCGCACTGCATACCCAGTATTAAATATTCCTGGTAATAATTTGGATTTTTATTAAATTGTAGCAGCTTTCTTATATTCGATATATAAATGTTATTCCTATAAATGCTCATTTTAATATTCAGTAAGTTGTAAATCACATACTATTGTCACTAGAACCTAAATAACCTCTACATTTTAGTGTTATATGTTATCTGCTTAATTGTGTGTATATTCTTATTTACAGATGTATGTGATGTAGAAAGTGAAGCTACTGATGGTCAGCATAGTGATGTAGAAGCTGAATTTACTGATGATCTGGAAACTAGTCAAGCCTCAGAGTTCATTCTTCCAATGACAGTAGCACCACATCCTGGTCCCTCTGGTATAAATTTGCAATCAACATTACCTATGATACCTGACCAAACACAGAAACATTCTACCACTGCTAAACGGACAGGTGATATAATAAAAATAAATTAAGCATTACTATATAGGTTCTTTTTAGGGATACTTGCAGACATAGATTTAGTGAGACAAAAGGAGTTAACTCCCAAAGCCAAAACATTGTACACACATTTAAAATTAGAGCGAAGAAAAATAAAAGCACTAACACGTGTAAACACTTCTTTAAAAGCTAGAATTCGACAAGCTGTACCATATTTACAATCAAAGAATTTTTCAAGAATCGTTTCAAAATTAGGAACAATCCAACAAATTTCTTCCAATCCCAGATGAGTAATATAAATAGACCCAAGAAAGGCCACCGTTTTACAATGCAAGATAAAGTACTTGCACTTGCTCTGTACAAACAAACTGGCAGAGGCTACAAGTTTTTATCAAAAATTTTTTCTTTGCCATCAAAAGGTACCATTACACAGATGTTGCAAAATATACCCATAGAAAACCAGGTTTAAATACAGCTGTATTAAATGTCCTGCAAGAAGAAGCAAGGAACTTCAAAAATCCTTTGAGGAAATTTTGCACTCTAATATTTGATGAGATGGCAATTTCACCACACCTTTCTTTCAACCAAAAAGAGGATATAATTGAAGGTTTTGAAGATGATGGTCATCAAAGATCTACTTTAATTGCAAATCATGTACAGGTATTTTGTACTATTAAGTTGTTTTTTTTACAATACTTATACATTTACTATATTCTAGGTATTTATGTTGCAAGGAATTTATAAAAAATGGAAGCAACCCATTTATTACCGTTTTATTAATGGTGCAGCAAAAAGTGTAGAGATTGTGCAGACAATAAAACAAATAATAAGAGCAGTTAATGGCAAAGGTTTCCAAATTATAGCAACTGTTAGTGACCAGGGTGCAAATAATGTTGCTGCAATCAATTATTTAATTAAATCTACAGTTGATGATATTAAAAGAAGTGGACGGAGACCACATATCGATAACATATTTAAAATAGATAATTACAATGTAGTGCCTCTATTTGATGTACCACATCTGATGAAAGGGATCCGCAATCATTTCTTGAAATATGATGTCAAATTCACCATGGATAACAGACAGATGACCACAAAATGGTCTCACATCTATAAAGCATGGCAAATTGATGCTACATTAGGTAACTTACGGATAATGCCTAAGTTGACAGGAGCACATGTTGATCCAGCATACATAAAAAAGATGAAGGTGTCCTGTTGTACACAGGCTCTTAGTAGATCTGTAGCTGTAGGGATAAATATCTTGGCTGCGAGTGGTAAGTTTTAAATATATTTAATCCTTATATACTATTTAAATACTTCAATTTTAGAAAGATGTGTTAGAGTAGGAAATGAGAACATAAGGATGCCGTTAGAAGCAACAGAGAGAGCAAAATTTGTGGAATTTTGCAATAACCTATGACAGTCTAAATGGCAATATGACTTTTTCCAAAGCAGGCAACGTGTTGAAAGTTGCTGTAACAGATTCAAGTACACACATTGCATTTTGGAACAGTGCTTTAAAAATACTATCCAGTATTAAATTCCAAACCAACAATGGATACATGGTGCCTCCATCTATAAAAAAATTTATCCTAACTATAAAAATTTTTATATATATATGTATTTAATCTTATGAAAGTGTGTGGGTTTAAATATATGTTAGCCAGACGCTTCAACCAGGATCCGCTGGAAAATTTCTTCGGCAGAATTCGTCAGAGAGGTGTCAGATTTGTGAATCCTACAGTGTCTGCGTTTACCCCATTTTATAAAAGTTTATTAATAAATAACTTAACATCAAAGCATTCTCCTGGAAGTAATTGCGAAGGTGACAATTCCACTATTTTAATTACATTGGAGAAACTTATCCATCGGGTTGTTATATTGACATTGTATATAACTAACAATGGGCATTTACGTTTTATTGTTACAGGATCCTCAAGAAAAAGAATTTTCATTGCCACCATCTTTAAATATTATTCAAAAACCTCCTCAACCTCTAGATCTAACAGCTGTGGCTTACGTAGTAGGTTTTATAATTAAAAAGATTTCTCCCAACTACAAGTCATGCCCAATTTGTGAACAAAATTTGTCCAGCAGTGCACGATTCATAAATTAACGGTTATGAAGGATTATGGTACCGGAGTTGTTAATCATAAGCTGAAATATATTAACAAAAAATTATTTATTAATGTATGTCATGTTTATAGTAGAATAAGAAACATATTACCTCAGGTAATAGAGAAGAACTGTTTATCTAAGTTTCTTGTACAATATTGTAAAGAAAATAGTAATTTTGATTTTCAACAGTGTGACCACAGCAATAATTTAATTCATGACTTAATACAGGGTTTTTGTAAAATTATTATCTTTAATTACGTAAAACATGTAAATAATATTCTGCAAAGGAAAGATAGACGACATATACCAGCAAATGCAAATATTGTATTTCATTGCAGCAAAAAACTGTGTAAAAGTAAGTGTGTGAATATAAAATAAATTGTCACTGACACCTGCTTTTGTGTTTTCATCAATATCAACTCTTTAAATATAGTTTTGTAGATTTTAAATTTCATGCTATTCTTTATAACGACTTTTTAAATTTTGCAGATGCCCCATACCATATTTTATATTTTCTGCTTTTAATGGTATATGGCTGACTGCATGAACTTAGCAATTCATGTTAGCGTATCTGTAATTTTTCAAAATTCGTTGTAAGGATACATAAAATACAAAATAAAATATCCAAGATATATACTGGGTTTCAAATGTACCGCTTTTGGAAAATAGTACGAACCAACCCGATAGAGGGCGCAAACAGGGTTCTAGTTTGTATACATTAAGTTGAGCTTCTATTTATGTATATGTTTTGTGGATCGTACTCTCATGTCAGCTGTGGAAAACCTAGCGGGTTTATATCAGAGATATAGAGAGTGGAGAATGCTCTTACAAATGCGCGGAAGATAGAATTATTGCAAATGATAATGTGCGCCATTTTGACCCAGGGTTGTCAAAGAGCACCAATCATAGGCATTCTTGAAAGAACGAATTTTCAAACAAAAGATGAGAAAGGAATGTGGAAAGAAACGTTCGGGTGATTGGTTTATGCATTTAAATCGCAAAGTAATCGCCATTTGCTTATTTTGACAAACATTTATTTATTGTATTTTACATAGTTTATTGTTTATTATTAACATTCTTAAAAAATAGTCCTCCTTTTTAGAAGGCGCAAGTAAAATATTCCTTTTATGAAGGTATTTTGTCACTTTCATTAGCTTTCTTTTTGTAATCGATAATGGTTTATAGTATGGTGGTAGCGCTTTACTGGGTCCTACAAAAAATCGTAAAGGAAAACGTATAAGGGATATAAGGTTTGGACAAAGGCAAATGGCTTATAATGTGTATTTTAAGCATAAATATATAGTATGTCTAAAACAATTACTGTCAATCAAACAGCAGACAAAGTGGGAAGTAGTAAGAATATTAAGGAACAACAATAACTTGGATGAAGCATAAAAGAATTATTTGCATTTGCACGACATGTGCTTTCATTTTTCTTCAGGAATGAGTTACCAAATTGTAGAAAAATGTTAGTTAATATATATGTGCATATTCTGTGAGTTATCATATAAATTATATATGAGTATTTTGATTCTAAGTTATTAATACCAATGGTGGCTTATGGCCAATAAAATGAACATGTCAAAGGAAAGGTTGAATAACTTTTACCACGAGGAATTTTTGCTGACAGCAGTATACTAAAATCTGAATGACTGGAGCTTGCAGAGAATCAACCTTTCATTTACCTTTATATGGCGTTAATGATATAGTATGAAAAAAAGGTTGTTCTGCTTTGCGTTTACCTCATCGAACATGTATGGGTTCAAGTTAAACATCATGTCACTGCCAATAATAATTCATTTAAATTAGACACAGAGTCCAGAATTTGTTGTTAGGATTAAACATGGTTGATGCTGATTTTATCATGTAAATATGGAAGAAGAAAAAGTGTATAGTACTGAAATATTGTTGACAATATCCGATCTTGAAAACATGTAATTTTAATGATCAACATTCATGTTTTGACATAAAGTTGGTGCAAATAACAGTAGTGTAAATTGCAAGAGTTAATTTTAGTGTTTTTTTTAACTTATTGTAATGACAATTAGAAATGTACTGTTTATTCTCTTTATGCTGCTTTCTGTATAATGTTTTGTGAAATAAAAATACTTGTTCATGTTTACAAGTTTTTAGTAATAAAAATATGGAATGATGCTTATTGTTTTTATTAAAGATATTTCTTTTGAGGTATTAAACACTTTATCTTTACACTGCAATTAAATACTTCCTGCATATATCCATATACAATAGCTGCAATAATCTACAGTAAAATAAGAAACTACAAAATATTAATTGCAACACAGGTAAGAGTTTAGATTGTTCATAGTTCGTGTTGTGCCATAAAGCTTCTTTCTTGATTTTGCTTGACTTCTTTTCCAAGCTTCATATTTTCTTTTATATTTACCAGGAGATACCATAAAAGTAAATTGATTTTGTTTTACATAATATTTCTTAAATACAATATAAAAACTTGCAAAATTATGAAAAGTCTTTGTCAACTTTGCCTTTTTTTCCTGCAACTCGTGTCAGAACAAATCTCATAACCAGAAAACATTCTGAAAAAAGTGTGCTATTATATACTTAATCTGATAATCATTTTAATTAATCTATTACATTTTAGTGCTCTCAATTTTCTATCTAATCTTGGTCTAATGTGATCATCCGATCAAGCTCTCTCCTTTGCAGAACTTAATGAAGGCACTTCATGTGTTTCGGCTAACGATTCATCAGTGAGATTTTGTCCACTACCACCAGCAAAACTAATACTTGAAACTTCATCTACAACAGATGCTTCCAGTATTATTTTCAAAGATGCTACAGCATTGTTACACAATCGAAATCGACAGCATTGTTACACAATCGAAATTGCTGATGTTCCATTGGCATATAATCTTCATCTCCGAAATGTTATGTAATGATACTTTTCAATACTAAGCAAGAAAAATGTATTTACCTTCAGCAATTTCCAATTGTTCCTTGGATGAAAGGGCAAGTGTAGGAATTGCATTTGGTTTTAAAAATTATGAGTGCTTCTATCATTTACATAAAAATGTAAATGGCATATTCTGTATGCACTTGTTCGGTCATGAATCGTAACGTACATTATAAATAATAAATATAATTCACAAAAATAACAAATAAATGTAAGCCCTTGTTTCGAGGTTATGTATATTTAAATGATTACAAGAATACCAACACAACACTAAGGTCCAATGTTGGTAATCGTGTAGGACACTTAATTCGAATATTCAATTGTTTCAATGGACGATTAAGAGTATGCGTTTATAAAAATTTATCTGTTTTTCGAGTATGTTAATATTTAAATTGTGCTAACAAGAACTATTGACTTTTATTTCGATTATTCTCGTGTGTGTTAATGTTTAAATTGTCCTAACAAGAAATATTGAGTGCTTGAGTGGGTAAATTTGAAGAACGCAAGAATGGAAATTGTGTAGACGAAGGTATGTTTTTTTCTTTTATGTATTTGGGTGAATTATTATACCTACCGTTGTTCTACGGTTCATGGCATATTAGGAATATATAAATTAGATATATGTATATATATATATATATATATATATACCTAGATAACTAATTTCAGAATTAATTCAAATGTTGTACGTTTGAAAAATCTTTTCATGGATGCAATACAGGGACGCCGCGTGGGTATTAGGCGCCGTTGTTCAAATTGAAATTTGGCGCTCCTGCCCCTTTATGGGGTTCTGTTGCACTCTTATAAAGTGCTGCAAATTATATATGAAATACTCTTTTATAGTATTCAAAATTTGCCTTTCGAACTGAAAAGCTTTAAAATATTAAAACACGTTTGTCTTATTGTTTTTTATTATTCCATAAATTTTAAAAACAAAACAATGATAAAACATTTTTTAAGTAAAATATAAAAATTAGAAAAAACATTCAAATATTGAGCTTTAGCAGCTACAAACGCTCGTATCAATTCTAGAGGTGGGTCGTTTGCAAACGAACCGGTTCAGTGAACCGAATCCCAGTAGGGAACCGAGGGAGCCGGTTCATTAAATTTCAATGAACCGTATCTGGGCTCACTTGGGCAGTAACTTTATCCGGTTCGGTCGCGAACGTATCAAAACCATAAAGGAATACGGTCGCAGGATGGATTGAAAAATAAAAATTGATATTATATAACAGGTAGGGACCCTACCGTAGGGTACGCACTCTGTGGCACTACTCACTAAAATATTTATTTTTGTACAACATAACAGCATATTGTATAAATATATAAAATGTATATACTGAACTGAATATCAAAATGTAAAAATAACTAAACAGCTTACGTATAAATCTAAATTCTACATTGATAATTTACAAATTATAATTTAAAAAAATTATTTGTGATGTTTTCACGGTTGTTAATCGACTTCTCCTGTCAGTAATAATATTCCCAGATTTACTAAAAATGCGCTCGCACGGAACAGATGTAGCCAAGACACATAAACGTTTTTTTACTATTTCGTAAATTCTGGGATAGATATCTTTTCTTTGATGCCACCATGTTAGTGGATCTTGATGTCTATTGATTATCGGTTCATTTGGGTATTTATCAAATTCAATTCTTTTGCCTGTTCTATGTAGGTCAAAGATGCATAACAGTAGGTACTTAGTAGTAATATAGTTCTCAAAAATATTCCTTTGGATAATAAAATAAAATATTTAATTTATTAGTTGTCTGTGAGTTACAAAATTTTTTTATTACACCTGCATCATAATCATAATTGCCATTTAATAATGCTATGAAAATTATGAAATGCTCTAGTTCTAATTACTTTTTGTTCGAATGGCATTCTCTTCAATAATTATAAATACCAAATGAATGTATAATTTAGTTTTACATAGGTATATTTTGCTTAATTTGTGTACAACAATCTGATAATTTGTCAAATTTGTGTGCATTATAACTTCAAATAAAATGTTTGTCAAATATTTTGTATAATTGGTGTGCGCGCAGCCTAAATTATCATCCCGGTTCGTTTGAGCCGACGACGGCGCCGAGTATTGCATGTCCTACACGTCCTGCTGAACTGTTTGCTATTATGGATCCACATGGTTCAAATGAGCCGGTTCCGGGACCCGGCTCACAGTGAGGAGCTGAACCGAGTGAACCGGGTCAATGAAATGAACCGTTTTGCCCACCTTTAATTGACAAGTCCGATAATCTCTCCTGCGCCATGGTAGATCGCATCTAGTTTTTTTGTATAACTTCAAGTTTTGAAAATATAATTTGAAACATCAATAGGTGACATATCCTCGTTGGTAAAACATCGCAAAGATTTTAATCCATCAATGTCCTTTTCATTAACATTTTTAGCATCCGTTAATTTTTGTTCTAATTCTTTACAATGTTTTAGAATTTCATTGTCACTCCAGTTTTTTAAATGAGGTATATAGTGTACTACCTTGAAGTAATTGTAATGTTCTTTTAACTGACTGAATCTTTCAGTAATTGAAGAAATAGCAGTGTCTAATATTACCTATATTGTAAAATTCAACCTTAAATTTTTATCTTGGATTGTTGATTGATTCATCGGTTTGTTCATCTTGGAAAATTTCTTTTTAAACCTGTTTCGACTTTGTGGAAAATCAATACCCACCCCCAAATCATCAGCAACGATATTGGCAATTGCATGTTTGCATACGCTTCATCTGCTCTACGATTATTTAGTTCTGATATTAGATTTTGTAAAGTCACGATTTGTAAATCACATTTATCGCAAGATTGGCCTCGTACATCTGAAAAATTTAGTTCTAACGATTTTAAATGTCCATTTATGAATTCAAACAGACCCTGTCCAGTAGCGTCGTCGACAGATTGGAATCCTTAAAAATGTTCTTCAATTTGGGCTTTATTGGTTTCCTCGTTCTTATAAACAAATCGAATTACAACAGTCAACTGTTCGGTATGACTGACATCAGGTGTAGTGTCCTGAATTAGTGAGTAATATTTTGACGATTTAATCATATGTAATAAATGATTTTTAATTCCTTCTGAAATAATGCTTATAATTTCATTCGGAATTTGATCCCCTAAGTAATGAGCAATGTTCTTCCTTTGTGATGTTTGAATTTTGTGGAGATGTTCAGCCATTATTGGATCAAATTTTGCTATGGTTCCAACCAACTTGACAAAATTTCCATTATCACTATGATACAACTCTTTCAAAGAACCTCTAAATGCAAGGCATTGCCGGGCTAAATATTGAATTAAATAAATAAGCCGTTCAATAACCGATTGCCAGTAAACTTTTTCTGCATCATAAAGTCTTTGTCGAGCTGCATCAATGGTACATAAATTACGCAAAGACATTTTGAGTTCACTGCATTTTGAATAATGTTTAAGGTGCTTTCATGTGATTTCAAAATGTGGGTTAAATGTGTCCAATCATTACATCCATCCTTAATAAGCTGTGAATGCTTCTCACAGAATAGTTTGCATGGGAAGCAAAAAACTGCGTTTCGGGAATTTGATTATACATACTAAATAATTTCTAAATACTTTTTCTCCATTCGGTAATGTTCTATAATAGAACGATTCTGACACGTTATGAGCAGCGACTACTTATATGATTAAATCATATACGTAGTAATAAGGGTATTCCCTGTTAATTGAAGGGCGCACACGCACGGTGGAGGCGCCACCGTGTGTGTTTTATAAATTTAAAATATAAAATTAAAATAAAAAAAAATCTCATTTTATTGCTTAGAAAATTTAAAGAATTGCAAGCGAATAATTAACAACTTTTATTTAAGTAACATTTAATTAAAAAACTATAAGTACTATAAATTTTGGCGCCCCCCTGGCCCAGGCGCCCTTGTGCGGTGAACAATTTTGCCACCCCCACGCGGCGGCCCTGTTGCAATATGTACTGGCACAAAATTTTTATTTTAAATGAAAAGTGTTCCAGTTACTTCCCTACTATTTCAAAGCGTTTTCGAGAATTGAATTCATTTCAATTTTTTTGACAACATTTGGTCACAGCATAAGTACGGATGTCTTTACCATTTCAAACAACGGAAAGTAATATAACAACATAATTTAAGGAAATCTTTTACTAATTTACGATTGTATTAAAATTTGGTTACATTACATAGGATGATTCAAAGGTCTGACAAAGTAAATTCACACAAATTCGCACTGTGCTCGATAAGGCTATTATTGCTTCATAATTTAAAAATATACAGACCTATACAGCATGATCTTTCTTATGTGGATTAATATTTATAATTATGGTATATATGAAACAAGCAAATTATAGCTTTATTCCCAAACGAAATCACAAAGAAGTCAGACCAATTAGATCAAATGGGCAAGAATTTATGATTTCTCTGTAATAGCTACTCAATACAGTTTGATTTATGTTGGAACAAACCCAATATGTATAGACAGCCATATAAAATCTGCACGTTTTCGATATTTAAATAGTTCCCAAAATAAAAACGCAAAATTAATCAATATTAATCATCTGAGGATAATAAATTACATATTCGTCTCTTAAATAAAATGCAAAAGGAAAATCCCTTACCACAAAAAATATATATCAAAAAATCTAAATACGTATTTCGGCAACTAAGTTGCCATCTTCAGTAGATATCTGTATAAAACAAAAAAGAGTGTTAAACGTGGTATTTTTGGCTAAGGTGTAACCTTAGAAGATATGCTCTTCACCAAATCACCAGTGGGATAACACTGATTTCTTAAGAAACGACATCCCTATATATACTACTCTAATCTAAAATCTAACGGAACTATAACAGTACTCTAAACCGTGACAGACTAATCCCCTAAATTACAATAATCCGTACAAGCTGGACTCGGGTATCGGTCCATTGTCAGAATTCATTAACTTACCTCTATTTCTATGTATGTAAATACTTTCGTAACTGTCTAATTCTCTAAAATTATTTACACTTTTAATTAATCTAAAACTATCTGTAGGCATACCATGGCCTGTATCGAAAATATGTCGAGCAGCACTAGATTTTTCCGGTCTGTTGTATCTGAAATGTGCAATGTGTTCTTTGTAACGAGTTGAAATTGAACGCCTAGTTTGACCTACATATTTTTGATTACAGTCTTTACAGGTTATTTCATAAATACCAGATTTTTGATCTACCTCAATTTTATCTTTAGCGTTCCCTAAAAGTGATTTTAATGAATTGCCCGATTTAAACGCGATTTGAAGTTCCTGTTCTTTAAAAATGCTGTTCAAATTTCGTGTGACTGAATGATACGGCAAAGAAACAAACTTATTACAAAGAGTTTTTTGAGGTAGCAAACAGGTAGTATCCCGAATTTGTTTCTTAAATTCTCCTAATAAGCTTAGTTACTATTTCTGAATCGAAACCATTGTACTTCGCGATCTTTTTAATTAAACTAAGCTCTTTTTCATATCTATCTTTTGTAAGTGGAAAACTTAACAACCGATGGATAAGAAAATTAAAAGAAGCCATCTTTTGCTGAAAACTATGATTTGAATCCGCTGTTATAAACTTGTTGACGTTGATTTCTTTTCGGAAGATATCTATTTCTATGTTATTATTATGTTTTATAACCAAAACAAGGTAAGGTGGTAAGGGATTTTCCTTTTGCATTTTATTTCAGATTTTTAGCCACAGTCTCCACCCATTATTGGATTCGTCTCTTAATTTAAAGATACATCTATGATATAACAATTCCTATATATAATTTTGAGAAATGTTATATGTATTAATAACGCCTACTTGAATTTTCTCATATTAAACATTTCTCAATATCCCATAATAATTTTTATTTCTCTACCTAGCTACCATATTATATAATAGGCAAGTCAGTAAAGGTTTTCCTTCATTTCCAATCGGCTTTCTAAGAGTCGATCTACCAACTCCGATTAAAATACGCCGGTTATCCAAATAGTCTTGCACAAAGTTCGCAACATACTTGTTGGCGCATTTGATCTAAATTTCTGATTATTATGGTGGTGTATAGGTAGTATGTAGGTACAATTAGTAACATCAAAACAAATTTTCCTACTAAAAGCGCAAAATTAATCTAGATAGATAATAAAATGCAGATTCTACTCTTAATTTAAAGATACTGCTTCCATGTAACAATTCCTATATATGTAAATAATTGTCATATATTTGTTAATAAATACAAAGCTTGATTAGTACAGACCTACAGCAGGGTCTGTGCAAGCGGAACTGGATGTCTCAGAAAAATTATTAGAACTTTTATATTACCCGCAACTTTACATCTACTTTGTATTAAAATCTTGTTTCTTTTTGTTTCAGAATTCGGTAAAGAAGAGTATGCAGAGTCTACAAAAGGTCAGTTTTTTTCAGTATTGTTGCTTACACACGTCTGTCAGGGTTTTAAAACTATTTTCTATACAGCAGCATATCGAAAATTGAATATTTTATATTTTTAAACAGTGGAAAATGCATAAAGAATGTTCCTTTTTGATTCAATTGCTTATACATTTAGATAATAAGTAGCCCTTTAATGCGCTTTGATAATAGAATATATTCAAGTAATTAACTATAATAATAATAAAAAGTATAATTTTAGTAATGAATTTCCAGATTATTTTTAGATTTCCAACAAGGTCATTAATAAAAAAAAACATTTTAGTTCGCCTTTTTTATATCAATTAAATTATTATTATATTATTCATTCATTTAGAATTCATTTTAGGACACACAGACGTAAAATTTTTTTAGTAAATCATTGTAGTTCAAGTTACTAATCTTTAAGCCAAAAGTGGCAAACGTTTACCTGTGTATCTCTTTGTGTGTTTTTTTTACAGCTATGTAGTGCGCGTTATTAAAATGTGTTTTGGATGAAAAAGTAGTGTTAAATGTAAAAGACTGTATCTCGGGCGTTAATAAAATGTGCTTTGGACGGTATGTAGTGTTAATTCGTAAAAGAGTATATCTCGCGCGTTAATTGTAGTATTTGTTAGCTTTATTGTTATCATTTAATAAAACGTTACAAAGTAAGAATATACATTAATATATATATAAATTGTTTGTGCACAAGAGCACCGTGCTTATATATCTATATCTACGATACATGTATGTGTATATATAACCAAGATATCTGTATGTCGGTAATATAGTGTGTTACATATACTACATCTCCTTTTCTTTTATTTTTTTAATACATTTTATAATCATGAAATCTTTGAGGAATTGTTACATTCCTTTTGGGTCTGACATTACCATTATTAGGTTGAGCAAGATCACTAGTTTCTTGTTTTGGAGTTTCGTTTGTATTAGTAATGTTATCGTCCTGTCTTAGAGAGTCATTAGTGTCAAGATTACTGTTCGTGTCTTGTTTTGAAACATATTTGTTAACATTTTTGTTATCATTGTTTATAGTCTGAGTGGGATTATGGATATTGGAGAACTGTTGTGTGTAGGACGGTCTTAGGTGATATCTGTTTCGACGAAAAGTATAACCATTCTTTTCAACCAAGTATGATCGCGGTGTTTCATGTGTTCCTATTATCTTACCCTTTTCCCAAAGTCTTCCATTCTTTATAGTCACCGGCTGTCCTGGCCTTAAGGTGGTCAATTTTCTTGCATTCCTATTGTAATATTCTTCTTGTCTCTTTTTTTCTAATGCTTTCCTTTCTTTTACATTTCTTTCAATTTTCGGTTTAAGCAACTTTGCTGTAATCGGTATCTTCGTTCTTAATGTTCTATTGAGCATTAACTGTGCTGGTGACTTGTTTATGGTTTTTAATGGCGAATTCCGATATTCCATTAACATTGTATATATGTCATCCCTTAATTCGAATGCCTTCCGCAACATATTCTTAACGATCTGCACTCCTCGTTCTGCAAGACCATTAGATTTAGGATAGTGCGGACTACTCGTAGTTAATATTATGTCCCACTCTTTTGCAAATGTTTTGAAGTTTTCGCTGTTATAGGGCATATTATCAGAAATCAACTCTTGCGGTATTCCATTTCTTGAAAACATTTCTTTTAGCTGAGTAATTATACCATAGGCAGTTTTACTTTTAAGTTCTTTTACTTCAATCCAATTAGAATAATAGTCAATAACAAGTAAATAACTTACTCCATTGAATTCCAAAACGTCGGACGCCACCTTTTCCCAAGCTCTGTTTGGTACTGAATGCGAGATAATCGGTTCTTTCTGATTACTGCATCGGTATTTCTCACACACTTCACACTCTCGAACTACTTTTTCGATATCGTCACCAATGTTAGGCCAATAAATAAGCTGTCGTGCCTTCGATTTCATTTTTTCTATCCCTTGATGTCCTTCATGTAAATCATGAACAATCTTGGATCGTAGTTTCTGGGGAATAACTAACTTGTCACCTATAAATAACATACCATCAGCCACAGACATTTGATTTTGGAACTTCCAATATGGTTTTGCCAACTCATGTATTTCCCAATAATTCCGAGGCCATCCATCCATATAATAGCTGATTACATATTTCAATGTATCGTCGTCATGTGTCGCTTCTTGAATCTCTACTCTCCTGGATGGGCTGACTGCTAGATGTTTTGCTATCATGTGAACGATGTTTTCGAGTTCTGGATCATCTTTCACCGGATCCCTCAAATATGCTCTAGATAAGGTATCCGCTATATACATTTTACTACCAGGAACATATACTATATCGATCTCATACTTCAGTAATTTCAAAACCATCCTCTGAAGACGACTCGTAATCCTCGTTATATCTTTTTTTAATATGGAGACTAAAGGCTTATGGTCTGTCTGGACTGTCACTTTTGTGCCATAAACATATTGATGAAACCTTTCCATGCCATATACAATAGCCAGTAGCTCTTTTTCAATTTGAGCAAAGTTTCTTTCAGTCGGTGTTAAGGATCTAGAACTGTATGAAAGTGGTTTTCCTTCTTGCATTATACAAGCGCCTAGACCATTCTTTGATGCATCTGTTTGTAAAACTATAGGTACTTTCCCATCATAGTATCTCAACACTGGAGCTTTGCAAAGTGTCTCTTTCAACATGTTGAATGTTTTCGTATGATTATCCAGCCATGTCCATTCAACATCATTCTTTAGTAGTTCTCTTAAGGGTGCATTTATTTCTGCAAAATTTGGAATGTACTTGGACAAGTAATTTACCATGCCCAAAAATCGTTTCAGATCTCCTTTATTTTCTGGTGCATTCATATCTCGAATGGCTCTAACTTTATCTGGATCTGGTGTAAATCCTTTATCACTTACAATGTTTCCCATATATTTTACGGATTTCACTCTGAACTGAAATTTTTCTTTATTGAATTTAACCTTCTCTCTTTTTGCTGTCTCAAATACCTTTGTCAATATTCTGTCATGTTCTTCTACTGTTTCTCCAGCAATTATTAAATCATCAAACATGGCAAAAACTCCTTCGATGCCCCCAAATATTTGATTAACTTTCTTTTGAAATACCTCTGGGCTAGACCGGATGCCAAATGGTAGTCTTAAGAATTTATATCTTCCGAAAGGTGTATTAAAAGTGCACAAATTAGAGCTCTCCTTATCAAGCTTAATTTGCCAAAATCCTGCACTCATGTCGATCACAGAAAATACCTTTTTTCCATTAAGTCTTGCTGCTATATCAGTCTGAGTAGGAATTGCATAATGTTCACGCTTAATGGCACTATTTAGATCCTTTGGATCCAAACATAGCCTTAGACTCCCATTAGTTTTCTCCACAATGACGAGACTGTTGACCCAATCCGTTGCATGTTCAACTTTTTCAATAACCCTATGTTTCTCCATGTCTTCCAGTGTAGATTTTAACTTCGCATGTAATGAGAAAGGAACTCTGCGAGGAGGATGTACTACAGGATGAATGGAGGGATCTGTTTCGATGTGATGTTCACCATCTATGTCACCTAGACCTGTGAAAATGTCATTATATTTGTCTATTATATCTGTTTTTGACATATCTGTCGTCACAAAATCCACTTTTGTTATTAACCTAAGTTGAATACAACCTTGCAATCCCAAAAGTGGTTGCGAATCAACAGACGCTACAATAAAATCTAAATACTCAACATTATTTTCATAAGTACACTTAAAACGTACCTTACCCAATGCCTTAGTCTTATAGTTGCCATATGATACCAGTACAACATTACAAGGGCTTAACCTAAATCTGTTTTTATTCAAAGCTCTAAATACCTTTTCAGATATAACATTTACTTCAGACCCTGTATCTAATTTGAAATTAATTATTTGAGAATTAACTCTAATGTCTGCATACCATGCTTTAGTTGTATGTATATTAATTTCAGATATAAAATATTCATCATCACTAGTATTATCATTTTGTGTTTCTGCAATTTCTCTAACCTTAACTCTACTATTACTATTATTGCTAAATTTCTTTGATTTACAAGCTATTTCAAAATGATTTTTCTTTTTACAATAATTACATAGTTTCCCATAAGCTGGGCATTCTCTTGGTTTATGATTGCGATTACAATTTTTACATATAAATGTCACCTGCTTATTAGTCCCTACTTTTGCTTTTTTCACATCGTAAACACTGATTTCATGTTGCTCCTGTAATATTTTTGCTTGTCGGTTGCTTGTTTCTGCTGCAACACAGGTATTAATTGCTGATTGTAAACTTAAATCACTTTCTCGAAGAAGTCTTTTTTGTATATTTCTATCCCCTATTCCACACACGATTCTGTCTCGAATAAGACTCTCCTTTTGGTTCCCAAACTCACATGTCGATGCTTTATTTTTTAACTCTGTTAAAAATGTTTCGAATGGTTCTCCTTCCTTTTGCTGAATTGAAAAAAAATTAAATCTTTCCACTGTCAAATTTTTCCTAGGGGTACAATAGTCTTCAAACATTTTTAGAATTATGTCGTATTTTTCTTTATCTCCTTCGTTTTCATATTCGAAGCTATTCATAATTTCTTGACCATCATCACCGATTAAATTCACTAGCATGGCTATTTTCCTGGAATCAGTTTCTTTATCGTATCCTGAAGCTGTTATAAATGTTGTGAAATTTTTCTTCCATTTCGACCAGTCAACATTTATATTTCCTTTTATGTGAAGTGGTGGTGGTTTGTTGAATGACGCCATTCTTTTTATATGTTCTGCATAAAACCGTTACACCAACGTTTGCTTTTTCAATTGAAATTCACCTTAGTGTTTTACCGCTGCCACCATGTAGTATTTGTTAGCTTTATTGTTATCATTTAATAAAACGTTACAAAGTAAGAATATACATTAATATATATATAAATTGTTTGTGCACAAGAGCACCGTGCTTATATATCTATATCTACGATACATGTATGTCGGTAATATAGTGTGTTACATATACTACATTAATAAAATGTGCTTTGGATAATGCCACCAGAGAGAACGTTTCTACATTCTATCACAAGGTAAGAAGACTTAAGCATATCTATACATCAGCCGTGTTTGTAGTTTATTCTTTTGTATGACATACAAATTATAGATAAAGATATATAATTTTATACACTGATTATTAAACGGTTTAGGTGCATTTTATTTATCAGTTGCAACACTATTACACTTGTCAGTATAATAAATAATTATGAAGAAGAAAATGTACTGTATTAGATTTGTATCCCTATAAATCTGCCCTGGTAGTTTCTTCTGTAGTTATTAAGAAAGTGCTCTTCGCACGCCCTCTCTTCTAAGTTATAATTGTTTTTATTCACACATTCTTCAAGTTGCCAGAATTTTATTAATTGCAAATCAAATGTTTGCTCCATTGCTAAGTTACAAATTGTATTACTTGTATTCAAAAGATTGTTATCCAGCGCTCCTAATACTATCCCTCCTAACTGAGTTTTTTGCATGATTATTTGTGAATCATTTATTTTTACTTGCCCTACGCACAGAAGGCACCAAAATAATTCTGCCCCAATTAGAAGATCTATACCTAGGACCAGTGGCGGCCCGTGATTTTTTGGAACGGGAGGGCACCGGGGGTAAATTGTAATTGTTTTTCAATGGAACACATTGCTAAGGCACATAGTCTGCTTTCCCGCATGGTATTTCTAGAAAATGTTTTTATTCTCTTCAAAGTAGAAAAACACCGTTCACTCGATTTTTTCTATTTTGCACGCCCCCAGAGATTCGCAAAATAGCAGAAGACAATTTACAAAATCTTTCGCCAACGAACGAAGTCTCGACATATTATCAATAATAAACTTTTATAACAGTTGTACTATACAACCTTGGAAGTAAATTACAATAGTAGCATCAGAAAACTTATCATCCAACTCTGCTTAACAATTAATATTGTTAATTAGTAATAATTAGTAAATAAAATGTTAGCGTGTGTGCTTTTTATTCTTTGTACAACTTCTATTGCACATGTTCGTTAGGTACATTAAAGGCTTACATTTTGATATTTAAATATAATTTGGTTCCATTTTTTTTTGTACCAACGTCAAAACAACAAAATTCGCGTGCGATAAAGAAATACTTTTGCAACTAAAACGGATGTCTTAAAGTGAACTTTATAGCACCGAAATAGAAAAAAGCATTTTGCACATTACACCCACACAGCCAGTCTGATAAACTGTAAGAGCTTCTGTTATATTTTCTCGTCACGGTTTTATTAGTTTTCAAATTGTGATCTTCTAGTGTAATCAATAAATCTGGTCTAGGGAGACCTAGATTTTTTAATTCTGTCTTAATGTTACTAACGCAATTCATAGTTGCATTTGCACCGATAGAAATTACAACATACACTCACCGCTGTATATTACATACTGGACCGCCACCCGGACCCGGCACCATAGAGTAGTGCCCCGCCGCCTACATATATACGCGCGCTACCCGCGCCAGTTTCATCGCTCGATTTCTAATACAGACGGGGCAGTCGCGCGAGATGCCCCGGAGCCTACGTCAGACTGCGATTTTTAAACGCGCTGAAAAGACGGACTGTTACTTCCGAAAACATATTATTTGTCATCAAACAAATCAGAAAAATTACATACAAATTAGGTATTTATAATTAATTTATCTGTTAAAAGAAATTTGTCACGGGGGGGGGGGCGGCAGTGCCCCGTTGCCCTCCCTGCAGCAGCCGCCACTGCCTAGGACGATTAAATTCAGGATCAGCTAGTTTTAAATTTTGTGGTATGTGTAAATTGGCTTTGTTGATATACGTGGAGGGAATGTCGCTTGTGATATTATCTAACACCAAGCATGATAAGTGTAGAAAACTGGTTGTGTAATTATTCTATTTTTACACGGACAACCTCGTCGATTGTTGTTCGTAGTTGTCGTACTTGTCCAATACCACTGACAGATGTGTTTACAGATGCTTGTTTCACACTTAACTTTCTAGCTAATGCGTGTGCTGTTGATAAGAAAAAACAACATGCGGATGGTTGTATACATATGATGTGTGAGAATATATTGCCTGTGATTGCTCCTCACATGCATCACTATTTTTAGACGTGATATTTGATTGACTTAGGTTTAACTCTTTCCAAGTGAAGTAACGTGTTGTGCTTAGAACTATTTTTTTTTGCAATTGCTAGAGGTGCATTTATTCACTTGATGCCCTGCCAGTGGCGTAACTATACCCCCGCGGTGAGGGGGGGGGGGCGAGCCGAGATACACCTATTTGTAGGGTTCACCAACGTAATAATTGGTCAGGTTGAGCTGGATGTTGCGGGGGGACCCAAAATTTGTAGTTACGCCACTGTGCCCTGCTCTAAGACAATTTAAACAAAGTCTGGCGGATTTTGCTTGTTTTATTCTGTCCTCTATTGACATTTTTACAAATTCTGAGCATTGGTATACGAGGTATGTCTCAGAAGTAATGAGAATGAATTGTTTACGCTAAATATGACAACGATTGCAGCCGACTGGAGTCGACTACATGTGAGTGGAATGTCTAAGAACGCAACCAGAACAGGCGCAAGCCACTAAGTCTAGTGTTAGTAGCATGAGCGCCACGTATTTACCGTTAAGTTCCAATACCAAGTTACATGTAAAATGCAGGTAAATATCGAGGCAGCGATATGCAATTAAATTTTGCGTTAAAAAAGGGAACTGCTTCAAAGACACTACAAATGGTAAGAACAACATATGGAGATGTTACGTTGTCGTCAGCACAAGTTTTCAGATGGTACAAGGCTTTCAAAGATTGCCGCGAAACCATCGAAGATGGCCATCGCTCCGGACTGCCGTCCACGTCAAAAACCGATGAAAGCGTGGCGAATGTGCGTTCTGCGTTAGCAGACGGTTGACACTCCGGTTGACACTAGGCATGCGGAAAATTTGTGCAAAGCTGGTGTCCAAGAACATGTCTGATGAACAAAAGGAAAATCGCTTCTCCATTACTCAACAATTGCGGGATCACTTAACAACCCAACCCAACTTCATACACACAGTGATAACAGGTGATAAGTCATGGGTATTTGAATATAATCCAGAAACAAAGCGACAAAGCGCTGAGTGGCACACACCTGCATCACCGCGGCCGAAGAAAGCTCGCATGAGCAAATCCTGAATCAAGTCGATGCTTATCATCTATTTTGATTCGAATTGTCCACAAAGAATTCGTACCGCCGGGCCAGATGGTGAATCAAACTCTTTATCGCAACATCGTTGAACGTTTTCGGCAAAGAGTTCTGCGTTTGCGGCCTGACATTGCCAGCTCGTGGATCCTGCATCACGATAATGCCCCCAGTCAGAGCTCATTGTCGGTTGGAGAATTTTTAGCAGAGAAAAATATTCTAGTAGTCCCACACCCGTCCTACATTCCAAACATGGCTGCATGTGATTTTTTTCTTGTTCCAGCGCTGAAGCGGTAATTGAAATGTTCCCATTACGGAACAATAAACAACTTCCAAACAGTCACGACGCAGGTTCTAAACAGCCTAACGAAACAAGACTTCCAGAATTGTTACCAGGCATGGAAAACTCACTAAAGACGCTGTGTGCATTCCCAAGGGACATACTTTGAAGGGAACAATATTAATTTTTAGATACATTCAACAAAACTCTTGAAAACTAATCATTCTCATTAATTCTGAGACACACCTCGTATGCCGTAACTTGCTTTACATATGGGGCATTTTATCTGATGCTTAGATACGCGAGGCATTGAAGATTTTTGGAACTTACATACCTTTCCCTGAACTGCTGGACGTGATGCATATTTAGATATGGTTTCGAAAGTGTCGCATTTGTGCGTCGTTTCCGAGATATTCGCGTTTAAAGATTTGAAAAATAAAAAATCGATTTAATAGGCCTAACCTAAAAAGTGTATAATATTCAGTGTATGTAAGTAACACCTGTGTACTTACGAAAACTCGTCGCGACTTTTAGGTCTGGTTATTGAAATGTGGGTTCTTGTATTTATATCGTTATTTTACATAACATATATAGCAGTCTAACAAACTTTATTTTAAAAACTAATTCCAGTGGAGCATGCATTGAGCCTTTGTTTATTTGTGTTTTAAATTTCGTTTTGATACTTCGTAAATTAAGCGGTTCTATTGTTTTAACGAAACCTTCTAAAGTCCAGAATTTACATTAGCGCTTATGGCGCCACTCCCTTACGTCCTACCTGACGGCAGTTAGTCGTGACGTCTGCGTAAGCCCCCTTAACAGTCGTAATAATGTGTGTAGTGTATTTGTCTCAGGTGTATGTATTGTTATGTGTAGGGGGCGGACACGAGCGGGTGATGACTCATCGCCAATGGGCGCACTATTGAAATGTTGTATTTTTAAAGAGGTTTAATTTTATTTATATAATTGGATAACAAGTGGCTGGTGATCTATAAAATGCAAAATACCTTATTTGTTCATTTTCTCTTTTGTAAGACTTGTTCTCTTTGAATTAAGTACATCCTTTCTACATCGCAACACGCATCCGAAGTCACTTGGAATTATTAATAGCCACATCTAATGTGGTTAATCCATTTTTTAATTTGAGATTCGATTTTCAAAATATGTGATTAGTTAGGCAAATTTCCAAAGTGTTCCTGAAGGGATAACAAGTGATTTTTTAAATTTGGGATTTGTGTTAGTTCCTTGCACTCAGAAATACTTCGAACATCGTCATTTAAACGTGTAACGAAATTTTGTAAACTATCGAAATTCTCTGCATAAAAACTATCCCTGTGTATGTTTTAGCAAAGCTAAGTGACGAACGTGCGATATTTTGGCATTCTGTAGCGATATTTTACAGACTTTGTAATAAATTTCGGAATCACTGACAATTCATTTTCATATCAGAAAAAGTAACATAAACAACGTTCTAGATCTAAAAATGTACGCGTATGTTATTGAAACTATAAATAACAGTAAGTATATACATATTTACATTATCTCTCTTGGGGAATATAAGGTAAATATAATAAATTTTAAAAACCCTCACGCTGTTATCTACGCCGATTTATAAAGGATTTTACACATAAATTCCTTATTTTATGACCATTTTTTGCTCTCATTCTGGAGCACTTCTGGGGCGTAAACAGATGTTGCAGTTCACCATATGAATTAGTGCTATTCACTAAGTGCGTGTTGTTTACATTATTTCTTTGCTCCGTTGTAACTTCGTCGTAGTTTAACCCGGTCATGTCCGCCCACTAGTTATGTGCAATGTATGGAGGTGTGTCGGCAATGTAGTGTGTAACATACATAACATTTACAAAATTTTTAACAAATATGATAAAAAATGTATTGGGCAGACCCGATGCTCGATTGCAACTAGTCATAAATAACTCGTGTAAAGAACACATCGTTCATTTATAGTTCAATAGAGCAGCTAAGTCTAGCGTGGCTCGACATATATATTTTGGCCACAGACCATGATATTCCAGCAAGTGGTCTCAAACATAAAACACATGTATAATTACAAGGAATTAGATAGCTATTAGGGTATATGTGTACATACATACCATTAGCCACATAAAATAATTTTCCACCTAAAAATGCAAAATTAATCTGCCTATGTAAATAGGATAATAAAATAAATATAATGTAAATATACATCTTCAATATAACAATTCCTATATATGTACATATCTACGTAATTTTCATACACTTGTTAAATACAACCCTTAATTAATACTGCTTTAAGTTTGTGTAAGCGGGCATAAATGACACAAAAAAAATATTAGACCTTCCATATAACCTATAACTCTTAGTAAAATCATGTTTCTTTTTATTTCAGAATACGGTAGAGAAGAGTATGCGGAGTCTACAAAAAGGTAGGATTGCTCTTCTTTGTAGAACAGTATTATTATGCTTACACACGCCTGTCGGTGTCAGGTTTTTAAAACTATTTTCGATAGAGTACATACCTAATAGAAAACTGAATATTTTTATTGTCTTATCAGTGGCGTAACTTTCTGAGCTGCCCCCCCCCCGCCCCCCGGCGAAAAGTACAGACGGGCCCCTGGCTTTCTTTTTGTCGTATGAGGAAACAAGGGTTCTCATAATATAGGCAATACCTATAATAAATAAAATAATCTTTCAATCGATAATTTAGATACATAATATAAAATATACAGAACAAAAAAAATACATATAAATATATTGAAACTAAAGAAAACGATTTGTGCGACGAGCTTTCTTATTTGCAAATTCGTCAATTAAGCAATCCAAATTTAGGCTGCTGGTTTCTTGGTGCTCTATGCTTATAATCGCTAAACTTGCAAGCCTGCTCTCACTCATTGTACTTCATAAATAGTTTTTTATTAATTTTAATTTTGAAAATGAACGTTCAGCGGTTGCAACAGTAACTGGCAATATGAGAAATTCTCGACAAATTGTTCGCTGTGTAACTATTGCCTATCAACAAAAAATGTCCATGATCTTTTATGGAATTTAAATTTTTAATTTCATCGCCAAAAACTTTTTGCAAGGTTAGTACTTGCTCGGGAAATTCTGCAGATAGGTCGCGGCTGTGTAATATCTTTGTAATGTTGCTGCAGAACTATACAATTTTTCTTCGGCAAATTCAACCATATTTTTTGGAGCCAAAAAACTAAATTTGCCACAAGTTTCCTATTTAAACTATGAAATCTTCTCCGTAATTGACTCACGTAATTAATAAAAAATCATTTTAGTTTGCCTTTTCTGTCTTCTTACATCAATTACATGTGTCTGTCTGTCTGTGTGTGACCACGATAGCGGTCAAACCGCCATAGTTATCTATTCCAAATTTTGCATTTAATAGTATAATCTCCCTCTTGAGAACCGATTAGATTTTCAGCAAAATCGGAAGTAGTAGTTTACTTCAGAGAAAAAATCGAATTTTGCCAACATTTTGTCAACTACTAAGGTTAAACAAATTTATAAAGAATTCATATGTACTTAAAATTGAAATTGTCAACAATTTTATTGAAAGTTTTTCGAAATTCCTACCGGAAGTATAGGTATTTTACTCTTATCGAAAATCAGTTTTTTGCAAATATTTTGCAAGTCATGCTTTTTAGACAGGTACGTTACGAGTATAAAAGTATTTAGAACTTAATTTTCAATACCTTTTGTATAAAAAAGAAATCAAAATTCGGACCGGAACTAACACTTTTACTCTTACCGAATAACGATTTTTTGCAAATATGTTGTAAATTATGCATTGTATATAATAATATATTTATGAAGAGTACAAAAGTATTTAGAGTTGGATTTGGAATATTTTTTGTATAAATGAAATTTCAAAATTCGGACCGGAAGTAACACTTTAATACGTATAAGAAAGTCGTGTGGTGGCCACGCCTCATTTTTTTTTAAGTTTTAATGTTACTTATATATATAATTGGCTAACAAGTGGGTGGTGATCTATAAAATACAAAATACGTTATTATTTGTTCATTTTGTAGTTCAAGTCGAGTAAAGGAGTATTAATATTTACTAGCAATACTTTCTCAAGGTTCTCTTCTGTATGATTTGTTCTCTTTGAATGAAGTACATCCTTATAGACAGAAAACGTCCTTTCTATATCGCAACTGGTTATAGGGTGCATACTGGAAATATTCTTTTATTTCAGCGTATTTAAGATTTTGTGTCATTGTCCCCATACACAATTGCCGCAATGTTATTAGATCTGGATTTCTATTAAAAACTGCGCCTAATTTTTGTCCAAGGCCACATCTAGTGTGGTTAATCGATCTTCCAATTTGAGATTTCGATTTTCAAAATATGTGGTTAGTTTAAGCAAATTTCCAAAGTGTTCTTGAAGAAATGACAACTGATTTTTTAAGTTTGAGATTTGCACTCAGAAATACTTCGAGCATTGCCATTTAAACATGTGACGAAATTTTGTAAACTCTCGAAATTCTCTGTATAAAAACTAGTAGCTTCCAACCATGTTTCCCATCTAGTTATTACTGGCGAGGGAAGGCTACTCTCGGTGTTGCTTTTCTGAAAACTTTTTTAAAAGCGGATACAAGTCTTATCAACGTCACAGTTAAAAAGTCACAGTTAAAAGTGACAGTTACTGCACGAGATTTGATACAATTTCCAGACTCTTGCTGCACGAAAAATTAACATACGAAAAAAGTTATTTTTTAAAGTTTAATCTATGACGTAGTAACACAGTAAGGTTTTATAGTACAAAAAATATAAACAAAATATTTCCAAAATGGCCTTTACGAGGTGGTCCATATTTTGTAGCAATATCTACTAATATTGTTTTCCACAATCAGGCAAATGCTAAGTAGGTAATTGATTTGAATCTTTATTATTACTACCGTGATATTTTTGAAAGAAGTCTTTGTTTTTTCCAAGACACACGCAACTTCACGTGTAATACATGCCCAATCGGATCGCATTGGATTTGCCTTGGTACTGCAAAGTGCACATCTGCGGGTAGATCGAACGAGTTGATGAGATAAAGATGTAAATCTAACTTCTGAAGGCACCTTACACCTTCTCATCTGAATAGACCCCCCATTATTTTTTCGTTTTGTTTTAACATCTATTAGCATCTCTGCCAAGCAAACCATCTATGACTTTTCATCTCAAGTCCTTAAAAGTGTCTATAAAATGCCAAAAATCCTCATAGCATCTTTTGCTTTTCCTATCGATTTCGTAAGTGGATTTAAGTTGATCGAATCTATCCACACAATTTATATTTCTATTATACTCTGTTAGAGCATTCGGTCATGGAATTTGTTTTAATGAGCCGTCTTTATCTCGCCTTTCATTTCGTTTGTAGATTGTGGATCGTGAAAATTTGAAAGCAAATGAACTGTTCGTTTGTCTTTCCATTTAAGGAAGCTTATTCCCTCAGTGCTTATGTTATAGTCATGTTCCTCTTGTTGTAGAGATTTGTCTCCTTTCAGCTTAGGTAGGTTTTTTCGATTTGCCATTATAGTACCACACGCATTTATGCCATTTTCCTTCAATTCCTTCATTAAATTATCAGTAGTAAAATAGTTATCAAAAAATAAAAGATTCCCTTTGTATTCCAACCCCTCGATTAATCGTAACACTACCTTTTCTCCTAATCCATGTTCTACATAGTCTTTTGTTTTCCCCGTGTAAATATCGAAATTATATGGATAACCCTCACTATCAGCTGAGGCCCAAACTGTATGGGTATAGGACATGGTACATGAAACATACTTAGAATTCGATGCAGAATTAACAAATTAAATAAAAAATATATATTTCCATTTGAAAAAAAAATTGATGGTCGTAACTTATTTTTGGACCAACCTTTGTACATCAATTTACCATCAGAAAACCCGCAGCTAAAAATAAAAATCGACCTATCCGAGCGTTTTTCCATAAAACAAAACCAAAAATTTTAAATGAATTTATTCCAACCCGCGCGTCCTCACTGTATAAAGACAAACATGGTTTTAATTTCTGCATTTATTATAATTATTGTAATTAAATACAAATTATAAAAGCTTATCAACTGCTAAAATTGGGTTGGATAAATTAGTTACTGCACTAAGTATTATGACTATATCTTCTATATAATGTACAAATGAGCTTTGCAGCGTACCACTAAGTATTTTATAGTTATTTACGAACCAAGTGCGGGAAGACTATTTTCCCGCATGAGCGCACATTGTAAGCACGAGCGACCGCAGGAAGCGAGTGCTTTTAATTGCGCGAATGCGTGGAAGATGTCTTCACGCAAGTGGTTTGTACAATATTTTTTGTACGAACATTAAATTAAAAAAATATTATTGATTAATGTCATTGGTATCATACCTAACCTAAGATAGATTACCTAATTAATTTAAGCATTTAATGTACGTAACTATTACTCACCTTTCCCTGAAATTAAGTTATTATATTCTTACACATGGCAAACATGAGGTATTTATTCTTATATTTATAAATTTATAGTACATTTATTGCGTTTTTTTTGGTTTAAATAGAAACAATTCCGAACTGCCAATATGAATGTCGATGTGGTACAAATAGATGGCGCGTGAATCTTGCTTAAGATGTCGCTTAAAATATCGTCAAATAGATGGTGTCACCATTTTTTTCCGAAGAATTTTTAATTATTTCTCCTATTTCCCCAACTTTTAGTGAAGAATAGTGGAGGGAAGTAGTATTTTATAGACTAAATTTTATTACTACCAAGTTAGATTTTTTTTTAAATGTCCCAAAGTACCAGTGTTTTTTTCAATTTTTACAGCCGCCTCAACCGGGAAAACGTACTTCCCAGTCGAGCTACACATGCACCAAATGTGACTTTACAGGCGGTGAGTACAAAAAATATTTTAAGTCTTTGGTTCACACGCTCAACATGTATGTACACGTGCAGCAGCTATTTCTGTATTCATTATTGCTTCTTCTTTACTCAACTGCCCCTTATTTATTAAAAATGGTGGACGATAAAGTTTAGTAGCATATTCTTCACAAATACTGTCAATTAGAAATCCCTTATCAACCAGTACAGCTTTGCCTTTAGTTAAACTGTAGAACTATCTAGCACCATGGATAATAATTCGGCAGTTGATTGCTAGCATTTCCGTAGCAGTTACCTACTACGTATAATATCAAATATCAATCAAGTTTAAAATATCGCTATGTCAGTTAGAGATTAAATTGGTGCAATTTGAATTAACCAACCTGAGTTGTGTATTATTACTATTACTGACATTCAGTTGTCACAAAATGTTAAGACATTGATTATTACTATTTAATTTAATATGTCAATGGCAAAACATTAAGACTATCTATTTGAATAAAGCATTTCAGAAATATGCAAACCAAAATTATGTGTAATGCCATTTATATATGTCACGTATTGCTAGGATAAAATGCCACAAATGAACAAGATTCAACAAGCTATATTCGAACTAGGCCGCATGATGATAATTTATATACATATCATTTGAATTTTCTATTGATGCGTCTATTAATAAATAAGTGTTTAGTATGATATAAAGTTTTATTTAAAACCCAGGACCCCCAGTATCCAGGTTACTTGATAGACGTCGTACATAAACTAAAGATTTCAAACATTCGGGTAATTTTTGTTTTGCAGTACCATTTGCTATGCAGTCGATGGTGCTTACTTATGAAAGTGATACGTATTAGAAATGTTTACCCTTACTGCCAACAAAAAACCACAAATAAAATGAACGAAGGAGATCGAAAGGTGGCCAACAACTAAAACAGAATTCAATATCAGGATTACAGTAAATGTGTCTTACACTATGATTCGTACATTCTTTGTCATAACAAATAGGGATGATAAAAACTAAATTAAAGTGAAAACTAACAAAATACACAACCACATTCCAAGAAAAGTAAATGTTAACTATATGTGGTTTCTTGAAGGTTAGGTTAGATGTTCGATTAAAATATGTCGGCAGTTCGCAGGGCTGCCGCGAGCCCGTTCGAAAATGTACTGAAATTTTAGTTGAAAACGTACTGAATTTGGTAAAAATGTACTGAATGGCGGGAAATTTAAAAAGTTTGTTATAAAAGGATATTTGTTTTATAACGTCATTGTAAAAGAGGTAGTAGAAATACAGATTATAGTAATATAAAAAAGAAATTAATATCTTAATCATAGCAGGGATGTTTACAGAATGGAAATTAAAACGTACAGACGCTATATTTTCATATTTATTTTGTCTTTATATAGTAATGATGATTTTGTTTATACGAATGCATATTATGTGTAATTGTATCAATTTGTATGGGTATCTTGGTATACATGTTCTATGAAAAGAACGTATAGGAACAGACCTGTATAAACGCAATTATAATATATAGAGTTGGAAAAAGAAATACGTATTAAAATTTTATTTCAATATTAGAATAATATGATTCAAAGCGCCTTTCATTGATAAGTTTCGTTTTCTTTTCTTCTCTTAATTACAGCATACGACTTAATTCTGTTTGCTAAGGGTTTTATAAGTTCGCTGAATACTAAACTTCGGGGAGAGGTGATCAAGTATTGTGCTTACTTGCAAAGCCGCCGAATGAACATATTTTGTTTGTTATGTTTACTAATAGTGATTTTGTTAATTGTATACGTATGCACATTAACAAACTATGTAGAAACGAAAACAAATACTTATAGTATAGTAATATAAATAGAATTAATTTCAATATGAGTGTGTGATATAATTATGATTCAAATATTATCTAACGTCATTAGAACGTTCTGTTAATTTCTTTAAAAAAAACTATTTTCTATTAATTTTCATCTGCGTAATTTCGTACTGAAACTAACATTTTTGCAGAAAGTAGTACTGACGTACTGAATTTTAAAGTTTTGTACTGAATTCAGTACAATTGTACCGAAACGGCAGCCCTGGGCAGTTGGTGTTCCGACAATGCCGACAGCGCTAATGAATCTCCTTCGCAGGGTTGCCACAAGCTAAAGAAGAAATTATGGTACACTGTTGCCATAATTATCGATTTTTCCTAAAAATTATCAGCCTTATTCATAATCATCACCCTAATAGGGTGTTAGTACGCTACTAGTAAGTAGCTACTAACATCCTACTAAGACGCTATTAATTTACCTTATTCATAAACGCTTATTTAGTGGCTAGTAAGTAGTAGCGTTGATTGAAGGAATACATAAAGATGCGCAACGCTATAGCAAAAGAGCGTGTCTTACCGCTAAATACCCCCGCACACCCCTTGCCCTGAAACACAGTCGCTTGCCCTGAAACACAGTCGCTGTCTTGTGGTGACACCAAACGACCATACCTATAACTGCTAGAAATTGACGAAAAAGCGATGGTTTTGCCGTTTGCAGTAATTACATATAATAGCTCTGGGCGAATTTACATGCTTTAAAGTCTCCTGGACATATGAACCTATAAATTTGTTCAATATACATTAAACATGCATATTTATGTATTGCAATAATATGTGTTTCATTTCCGCTTCTTGTAGGTATTTAATTTATTCATTGAAATAGATGTTCATTTTAAATATTATCGGATATGTATACAAAAAATCGTATTGTTAGATGTTTGTATATTCTAAGAAACACAAAATAATCCGATCATAAACCGTTGCCTATATGTGCATAATTACATCTGGGAATATGAAATACATAGAAAATGCCCAAAAATTTCTTAATAGTTTTCTGGATAATTTAAACTTAAAAATTAACTATTGACATTGTTTTATGTGTAAACTATGTAGGTATTGGTGTAATATGGAAATATACGTAAAATAAGAAGTAAATAAACAAATATCTGAATATGACAGTTATTTATTATTTACCAAAAAGATGCTTGACTTAGAGAAATATTACTTACCTACCTACCTCAGTTTTTATAATAAAATTTCATATTATAAAATAAGAGTATTGCTAGTATACCTACTCACCTTTTTATTAAGGTGGCCATTTACTAGAAAGAGAATCGTCACATTGCTCTGTCCTTTTCTAACCATTAGGCGTGTATTATGTGTTGCATAAGTGACTGTATTTTAATTAGCCATCTGGTTGCCAGTAGCAGCGATATTATTTGTAAAACAAATTTATTGGATGAAAGATGGCACTACTAACGCAACGTATCTCTTAGATTGAACCAAATTATACAGAGACTGGCAGACCAGACCGTTGTTTTTTTGTGTATGAGACAAAAAACAGAGTTTTTGTCTCATACACGATTTAATAGAATATGTGTGTATTTTGAAATCATTGATATTTACCCTAAATTGTAAAAATGCAAATTGCGTCCTTACAAGAATAATAGGAACATACTGTTACATATAATGTTTGTTTTGTAAATACCTATGTATATCTATGTGCTTTATCTATTTGATTTAGATAATAAACAGGTATTTTTTTAGTGATTATTGCATTTTTGAAAAAGGAATATATAGGCTGACTCAATTTTGATGGTCACCATGGGTATTTCGCTTATTATTTGGAATAGAGAGTAGGTTTGAGTTTGGCAAAGTTGGTAAATTTTGTGTTTTGTTATGTAACTTGAGCATGTACCATGTCTTAGTTGGAAGAATTAGATTAGTAGATGAGAAGTAACACTTGAGCGCGAAATACATAGTTACCAAGTATGTTGTCAATGGTTAGTTTTTTCAAAATGTGTAATGGATACAATAGTATTCAGAAGTAAGTTTGGAACAACTTTTGCATAAAAAAATCTACTTTCACAGAGGCAGTACATTTTTATTCTTATAGATAAATAGTTTTTTTATAGAAGTATCTCGCCAAGTATTTATTCAAATTTGACTAAAAAATGAACTGTTTATTTAAGAAAACCCATAAGTAGTGAACCTGTCAATGTAAGAAACACAAGGCCTATTGTGTGTGTAAAACTAAGAAAAAGAGAAACAATCAATATGTTTCACATACCTATAACACTCTAATTAAATAGGTTAAATCTACATGTGTGCTCAGAAAGTAGTTTTGGATATTATAAAATGCCCTCTTTGTATTACTTTTGACCGTATCGGCTATTAGAATGCCCGATTCAGTTGGAAAAAAATTTGAAAGACCACCCTAAAATTTATCCGACAGTGTGGATTTCCCACGTTCATAATAATTTACTAAAATATAATTAAAAAATGAGGTGTGGCCACCACACGACTTTCTTATACGTATGAAAGTGTTACTTCCGGTCCGAATTTTGAAATTTCATTTATACAAAAAATATTCAAAATCCAACTCTAAATACTTTTGTACTCTTCATAAATATATATATAGAATGCATAATTTACGACATATTTGCAAAAAATCGCAATTCGATAAGAGTAAAAGTGGTACTTCCGGTCTGAATTTTGAATTTTTTTTTATACAAAAGATATTTAAAAGTATGTTCTAAATACTTTTATACTCGTAATGTACCTGCCTAGAAAGCATGACTTGCGAGATATTCGCAAAAAACTGATTTTCGATAAGAGGAAAAGACCTACTGCCGGTAGGAATTTCGAAAAACTTCATTAAAACAATTTATCTCAAATTTAATTTTGAGTACATTTGAATTCTTTATAAATTTGCTTAAACTTAGTAATTGACGAAATATTTGCAAAATTCGATTTTTTCACCGAAGTAAACTACTACTTCCGGTCTGCCGATTTTGCTCAAAATCTAATCAGTTCTCAAGAGGGAGATTATATTCGTAAATACAAAATTTGGAATTGATATCTACAGCGGTTTGACCGCTATCGTGGTCACACACACACAGACACACAGACATTTTTTAAAAACCACTTTTTTGGTATCAGGGGACCTCAAAACGTGGATATCTGCAAAAATCTCGAGGTCGAAAATTTTCATCATCACAATACTTCCTTATACTACGTATAAGAAAGTAAAATGAGATCTGCAGAATATTGAATTAAATTTCTTACGTATGTAAGTAATTTTTATTACAGGATTGAAGAAAATAGATTAAAAATTTTGTATAGGTACCTAAATAACTTGCCTTATAATTAATACTAGTGGTCGACCAGTGGCCGAAATTTGATCTCAATTCATTAAATTTTTAAGTTTGAGTTACTGAGGTTCTTTTGTCAAAAAGTATACTTCTGTAACCATTGCATACAATTTTTTTCAATTTTCTATTACGTCAGCTGCGAGCGTGTAGAAGTACGTCATTATGCATTAATTTTCGAGTTAATTAATGTATTTGTTTGCAAAAAAAAATTTCTCTCACTGTTTGACCATGATAGCGGCTAAACGGTAAAAGCCATCAATACCGAAGTGTATATTTAGGAATATAATTTCCCTCGGAAATCTGATTATATTTTCAGTGAAATCGATAAATCTGGAGTAGTACTTCATTTCAACATAATATTTCAACAAATAATAGCAATATCTCGTCAATTACTAATTTTAGGCAAATATCTAAAGTATAACAAAGTGATCAAGAGTAAATTAGAAAACAATTTTATAAAAAAATTCCTACCGGAAGTAGGTGTTTACTCTGATCGTAAAACAGGTTTTTGCGAATATATCGCAAGTCATGCATTCTAGACAAACATATCGAGTGTATGAAAATATTGAAAGCTCAATTTTGAATATTTTTGTAATAAGAAATTTCCAAAATTCGAACTGAAAGTACCTAGCAATTTTATTCTAATCGAATATCAATTTTTTGAAAATATCTCGAAAATTATGCATTTTATACAGTATAAAAGTATTTAAACATGGATTTGGAATATTTTTGTAAAAAAAAAATTCAAAATTCGGACCGGAAATAACACTTTCGACAGTGACGGCTGGTGAGAACGTTTTAGAGAAGCAATTAGACAGACAAGACTGATTCGTTTATTATCGGTGATATGTTCGGCTATTGGGAGTATATCAGCAATAATAAACGAATCAGTCTTGTCTATGTAATTGCTTCACCTAAACGAACTCATCAGTCTGCAACTGACTTTCACTGTTATCGAATAGCAGCTTTTTGAAATATCTCGCAAATTTGCTTTTTATATAAATTTCTTAAGTAACTTGACTATAGCACCATTTATCGGATCCTTGCCTAGCTATGAACCATCGTCTCGACAAAATAAATATATTGCGTGAATATGACCTCAATCGGTCACGTCGTTCAGAAGCTACAAGATCGCACACAAACGTACCAACGATTTATATATATTTGAAAATATAATAAAGTATAGAATTTCATGGGGTAACGCCATGAAATTCTATACTTTATTATTCTATAATCCGCAATATTTCTTTTCTTTTTTGAAAATATACATATATATTTAAAAAAAAATTGTTTAATCATAATACACCATTTCTACACTTTCTCTAATCTTCAAATAATTTAATTTACATCATTTCATCGTATAATTTTAGCATACCTTCTTTAAATAATATGTCGTTCTCAATTTTAATATTTTTTTGAAAATATTTGATCAAAACACTTGTTCAGAAAAAAATCATTTTCACATTGTTTTTAAAAGTAAAAACATAAACTTTGGTGGTGCTTGTAGCAAAGAAAATTCTGCATCATTTGGTATAAGTTGCACTCGACAATACCTCAAAAACGTTTTTTCAAAGCCTACTTCTACTAATTTTGACATACCAAAAACTTATTTTATTTTTAATGGAACACCCAGTATTTTATTGTGGCATTTTGTTTCTTTTTTTTTCTCTTTAATTTTTGTTAACAATGTCCTGTACCTATCTTTTGTAGTTTCTGAGATAATCACTATAGGAGCAATTAGCGGTCAAATAAAAACTACGAGCGTTGTTGTTCTATGCGCCGAAATATTCGTTCAACCAATGGAAGGCTGGAATGGTGCCCGACCTCCTTATTCAACTGTCAAACAAAGTAAAGGTTAAATCCACTATCCCAAAAGTAATAATTTTACAGAATGAAGGGCATCGCGTTTCAGTTTTTTTAATTTCGACAATATCCAGTTGCAGTATTTCATTTCTTAAACTATTGGTTAACAACCAAATATAATAAAGCATAAGTTTACTGACATATTTGAAGATGCCGCCTCTCTAAAAGGTGTACGAAACAACGCTGCTATCTTCAATTTAATTTGCTTAATTGCTCGTATTCTGTTATTGTTGAAGCTGTTCATAACAGATGCCTGTAGTTTTTCAAAATTATAAATTGATGTCCTACAACTTTAATAGAAATAAATGCAACAAAATAACGCAATTTAAATAACCTACAACTATTGTGCAACGTAACAACAATCAAAAGTAAGAAAAACAAATTTAATTAACGAATATGTTCAACATAACCACAAGTTTGTGCAATGCACGTGAGTATTCTGTTTTCCAAAGAAGTACTAATGTTGTATAAAACTTTTACATATTCTTATAAACTCTTCTCTGATTATAATGTTCATGTCTTCAACAAGATTTGAAAATCCGTCCGTAGAAAACGAAGATACTCTCCTTCATTAACATTTTCATCAAAGACATAAGGTCCAATTATGTAACTACCAATAACTACCACTGAATGACCAACAATTTTGAAAGTTTGCAGGTGTGATAAAGTGAAAGTTTTTATGTGTTATAATAACGAAAATTGTGACGATTAACGTATCCATTTTAATAGAAGGTAGCTTCGTCCGTAAACAACAAAAAATTGGGAAAGTCAGGCTAATTTATCTGCTGCCCATTGACAAAAATGTAATTAAAGACAATGACAAAATGTTTTTTTTTGGGCGTGTTTTGGTCAAAAAATTAAAAAAAAAATTAATAACTCAAAAACTATTGCCTCAATTTTGAAAAGGAAAAACAGCTGAATAGACAATTTTAAACAGTACTAAAAAATCCAAAAATATATAGAGTGAGTCATTTAAAAAAATTAAGTTCCATGCATTTCCGGTGAAACCGGAAGTGCGTCAGGGCTTAAAGTATTTTTAGAATATGCGCCTTAAGCAACCATGAAACTTTCTCTAATTCTTGTTTTTTTGTTTAAAACATAAAGGAGCAATCAAAGAAACGGCTACTAATGACTCACCCTGTATGTTGCAACATACTGTACGTAAATTTAAGGAAATCGACTGCCAATTAAATGGAAATTAAATCAGAAAGTATTTTCAGATTAGCATGTAATTTGAGATGCACTACATAATCATCAAAACATAAATATTTTTCGTAAAATATGGTTGAACAATAGGTACTTGAAATACTCTGTTGGCCCGATATTTTCAGTAGATTTATTATTAAATGAGAATCCGAGACGCCTAAGTTCTGTTTTCGATTTTTTGTAATTGAAGAGCATGTTGTTTGTAACCTTTTTTTCTTTAAAGATACTCTTTTGATGCCTGACAAACACATATACCGTGTGGCCGCCGTTCATAGCGCGATGCATGTATTAGTAACTACTGGTCGACTATAAATGGGCGTGCCAACTTGAATTGCCACACCGACAGCAGGCGTATAAGTTATACGTATAAATGTATTCGTAGGCAAATCAAGTGAAAAGCAGTGTAATAGGTATTGCGTTTCCGTTGTTAGTAATTATTTGTAGTTGTTTGAAGCATCAGATAATCACTGATAATATGTCAGTGAAGTAACTCATCACAGCTTCATAAACAACATAAAAGAGCAAAAATAAATAATAAATAACTCCTAGACTTTAAAACAAAAAAAAAAACTTCTTAACTAAAATAATATTTTTCAACAAATATTATAATCTAAAAACTCAAGTATAATAAAATACTGAAACATAAAATATTTACTTGTTAAAACAGAATTGTAATTCAACATTGCAATTAACCTGTAATTAGCTAAAAAAATGTTATTCTTAAGCAATAATAAAACTCGAACTGACGCCCATATGTGGAAGCGACACGGCGAATGCGACTGCCCGACTACACCGTATAAATGTGGATTTTTTGGACAAATACGAGTGCATGATAGGCATATGCGAAATACTAGCACTGTTGTAATCCAGTATAATACTGCGTCTACTTGTTTACCGTTCTAATACACAGACATCTCTATCTGTTTCGCTTACTCTACAGGTATCGCTATAATGCAGACGCACGCGGTCTTATGGTATAACGTAACTGAGTATGAGTGAGTAAGCAATATACAAGTATGTCGAGCCTATATTTGCCGTAGACATTAAAATTTTGCAACACTCAACTTCCCTAACAATAACCGATCGTTGGCAGCGCCCTCTGTTTGAGAATTGCTGCACCTACCACCCTGATTATAATAAACGAAATCTACTTTTCCCATAAGAATATGTCTCTTAGATCTAAATCAATCGGAATTTACGGGTGAAAACATTTAAAAGCACAAGACAGCTATAAAATACGCTTAATTGCTTTGTATCAAGCATCAAAAGAAAGAGAATTTATTTCTCCAGGGGGTAAGCTATCTAATATCTGGCAATTATCTATATATTCCAAGTAGTTACGAAATAAAGTAGCAGATTTTTGGTATAAAAACTTCCTGTTTTTTAACATTTTTTTCCACATTAATCGAACAAACTTCCGTTACTAAAATTACCCAGTCCCCTGGAGATAAGTTTGTAGATTATGCTCGTATTTTTTTTTTGTAATTTTGTGGATTACTAACGGATTCTGGTGCAATATGTTCGCAACATGTTTGCAATGTAATTTAGATGGGCGAGATGGCCAAAGAAGCTTATTAATAATGTATTTTTTCATTAGATGGGTGAATAAAATAAAACTATTATTGTTAAAAATAATATATTGTAATAAAACCTTACAGAAATATTGTCACATTGTTTTTACTAACATATATATATATATATAAAATAAAATATTTTTCTTGGTTTGTTAGGCCATTGTTAATGTATAAAATTTAAGGGAACTTAACAATGGCCTAACAAACCAAGAAAAATATTTTATTTTATATATAATATGCATTAAAGGCCAAGAAAACGTTTTATTTTTAAATATTATATATATATATATATAGTACAGTTACAATTTGTGGTTTTTTTTTTTTTCTTTACCCCTTCTTTTTAAATAAAATATGTGTTTTTTTCTTGGGTTAATTGGGTATAATAATGTACACAGTTAAAAATATACGTTCATTTACTTTAACGTTTCGATGTCAACAACATCTTTCTCAAAAAGTCATACATAATTAAAACTACGAATAAAATAACAAATATAAGTATAAAGAATGGCACAGAGGTGACAAAAACTTACCTCGCAAATTCCATCACTTTCACATATGACAACATTAACTAACAGAACACAGCGAGACATTACACGCAATTTTATATTAGGCTTCTTAACCCTTTTCAATTTCATTTTAATATGGCAATTGAATTATATTTTACAGTTGTGCATCAACATATAGCTATTTTAAAATAATAATATTATTTGCGGGCTCCTCAACAACTGTCGACATCATGTTTATTGTTTTTTGTGTCTTTATTTCTTATTTGCTGTTTTTGATTTTTGTTTAGTATATCCTCCCATTTGGCAATTAACCCAACTGTTAATTGCCAAATGGGAGGATATACTAAACAAACGTATTACTTCCGGTCCGAATTTTGAAATTTTTTTTACACTAAAGGTATTGAAAATTCTGTTCTAAATACGTTTATACCCCTAACGTACCTGTCTAGAAAGCATGACTTGCGAGATATTCGCAAAAAACTGATTTTCGATAAGAGTAAAAGACCTACTTCCGGTAGGAATTTCAAAAAACTTTTTTAAGACAATTTGTCTCAAATTTAATTTTGAATACATTTGAATTCTTTATAAATTGTTTAAACTTAGTAATTGACGAAATATTTGCAAAATTCGATTTTTTCACTGAAGTAAACTAGTACTTCCGGTCTACCGATTTTACTGAAAAACTAATCAGATCTCAAGAGGGAGATTATACCGTATGTGTCAATTTTCATTAGATATAGGGATTCAATGTTTACGTGCGATTTATACGTATACAAGTAATACGTGGCAACGTGGCACCCCTACTGTCCGTCACCAATCCCGGCAACAGTCGACATCACAACGATTTTCTCCGACCTTCCCACTTCTTTCCACCAGATTTTACATTCAATGTTTAGCTGCGAACAGGTTGCGATCTAGTCTGCAATAAAAGCCATCTTATTACTGGAACGGGAAACATCAAATGGCCGCCGCGATCTCCTGATCTAGTAGTTTATTATTATTTTCAGAGTCCTCTTTTATTTACCTTATTTTTAATTTTATTAGATTTACGCTTTTGTTTGTGTCATGCTGCGTGAACGCAGCTTAATAATTCTCTGCATTTACTGAAAGGAAAAAGAAAAACAAATCCTTGCAACTCGTACATATTATTTCTGAACGCATTACAAACACCCAAGCCGGTGGTCGAATAGTTACTGCTAACCACGCTAACTTGTATTTACGAGCATGCATCGGCCGTGCTGGCATTGAAAAGGAAAGAAGGGGTACTATGTTGCCACGTACTGTATGGATTAATCATCTATGGCTAATGAAAATTGACACATGCTGTATACGTAAATACAAAATTTGGAATAGATATCTACAGCGGTTACAGACACACAGACATTTTTTAAAAACCACTTTTTTGGTATCAGGGGACTTCAAAACGTGGACATCTGCAAAAATCTCGAGGTCAAAAATTTTGGTCATCACAATACTTCCTTATACTACGTATAAGAAAGTAAAAATGGATTAACCACGTTAGATGTGGCTATTAATAATTTCACAAGTATTCCAAGTGACTTCGGATGTGGTCTTCGGCAAAAGTTAGACGCAGTTTTTAATAGAAATTCAGATTTAATAACATTGCGGCAATTGTGTATGCTAAATATGCTGAAATAAAAGAATATTTCCAGTACGCACATATAACCAGTTGCGATGTAGAATGGACGTTTTCTATTTACATGGATGTACTTAATTCAAAGAGAACAAGTCTTACAGAAGAGAAAATGAACAAATAATAACGTATTTTGTATTTTATAGATCACCAGCCACTTGTTATCCAATTATATAAATAAAATTAAAACCTCTTTAAAAATACAACATCTCAATAGTGCGCCCATGGGCGATGAGTCATGGCTCGCTCGTGTCCGCGGCCTATTTATGAGATACTCATCAATGGATCTCTTTTTATGTACCGATATTATTAGATTGCTTTAGCAAAACCTTCGCCCTTTTATCACTAAATACAAAAGTGTTTCTAATTTTTTAAACTGTTTTGTAGGATAAATAAAGGATGTTCATTGTCTCTTATTTTTTTCGTTAAATATTTTTGTTTATTTGGAAACAAAATAACTGTTAAATTATAAACCAATATTATTAGAAAGTGATGGCGATTAATAGCATTCGTAACGACGGCCAACACGTAAAACAAAACCAGAGCTCCGGAACTAAAAATTATTATTGATAAATGACATACTTAAGTAAATATGAAACCATATCAGCTAGGTATACGAAATCGAATGAATTTTTTCGATTAAAAAAACTCCCTAATTGTCAAATAAAAGAACATAATGTATCTGCTTTAATAAAAAAGGTAAACTTAAAAATCTGTTACGTTTAAAAAGCAGCGGCCAACATTTATTCACTTATCCCTGTATATTACGTGTTACATATTATTTTCAAATCAGTATTAATTCAAACGATATTTTCTAAAGTAAATAACATCTCAAAATTCTCAACCTTAAAATCTGCGTCGCATATATTATTCCTTTTTATAATATTCGATTTAACATATTTAGTTTATGAAAGAGTCTTTGTTCAAATATAAGATTGGCGACGTATGCATTTTTTGTTCGTCTAAGTTATCTAAAAGTTCTCATAATTTGTTGTATGGAACTACGTATTTCGCAATATTGCGTATATGGCATTTTCCGGTGGCGTGATCCAACAGCGTCTTACTGTCGTCAATTTCTTCCGAAAATACCCCTCTACACGCCCGAGTCTTTAAATAGGGGCAAGCGCGTCCAAAATTATTATTATTCGTCACGATTCGTCTATCATTTATTATTAGTACATCATTCATTGATATATACAAATATACAACATAGTAAGTGGTGGTAAAACAGTGACAAATACCGGTCCCCTTCGTCTAATGGTTCGTTAGGCAGCGGTAACAATTTATATATCCCTGATAGATCGAGGTCTAAATATCCAGAAGTTTATGGATACGCTGTTATGCGATCTGCCTCTTTCTATAAATAAATAATTGTGGAGCACGTAGTGTCTTCTAATTTACGGAATTAATCCGGATCTGAGGGATAATTGCTCACCGCTATCCACCATCTAAAGCCCGAGACGGCGGACCAAACCGACAAGTGGGGGCCATCCGTCGGAACTCTGCAGATTAGACAATTCCACCTACCAGGTACTTACATGTTCTATCTTCTGTTGTGCCGTGAAATTAGTTAAAACTGTCTAATTTACAAAGCACGTCACCAAGTCTTTTTTGTGTTTATCTATATAGGTATATCCTATCTTGTGTTCAATATTTATTGTTTATATTTTTGTTTTCTTGTACACTCTATTAACTTATTTTATTCGATTATTTAATCAAGTAGTGTTTAATATATATAATAATATTTAGTTTATGAATTTTGCTAAGTTAATTGGTGCACCAACCGTAATCAATTAGATTATTTGTTAAGTCAAAACCTATTGTTTTCTTTTAATGTACCGTCTCTCTAATGTAGTGTCTCTTTGTTTTGAAAATAACGACAATTATTAATCTCCGATCAAATAACTTTAGTAATTTCTTTCTTTTTACAACAACAAAAGTTAATAATTATTATAATCATATCTTTGCTATAATATTTTTGTGACATAATTATTTCAATTTTATAACAACATCTCTACGATACCGAATTTTATATTTCACATTTACCAGTGTTATTTTAGTTAATAAATTGTTATTGTTTTAATAACTTGTGTGTTTTTCTTGAAGATAGGCCTATATATTATTGTAGTGCAAAGTTTCCCATTTTTATTTTGCTATACAGCAACAACAGTGACCTCGCCTCTATAATAATAAAATGGGTGGCGCAAACGGGCATTAACATCTTTTAGTAGTAGTCTCAAGCTCTGAGCTAGATATATAGGGTGGGTCACAAATATCAAAAACATCAATCGTCTACTTCAAGGGTAACAACTAGAATTGGAAACAATAATATTAATCATAAGGGATTAATAATTATTTTTAAGGTAGGTGAATGTACTGTTCTAACACACACTCCTCATGCACCCTGAATTTTAGTTTATTTATATTAGGGGTTTTTCCCTTAAGTAACATTCCCTAAGTAACATTTCACTAAGTAACAAATCCTCCAACATTATTTAAAATTCCCAGACATTTTATATAATAGAGGAGATTTGGCAAAGAAAAAATTATTGACAAAATTATTTCCAGGATTTTTTTTACATAATACTCTCAATTGTGCCATTCATTTTCACATCTGTGGTCTGAATCATTTTTTTGTATGTATTCACACATTCATTTTATGGGCTTATATGAATAACATATATTGTGTAATGCGTGTATATAAAGATTAATATTTGGTCTTTTAGATACTAGATGTCCGAGTTGTTTTCATGTTGTAATAGTAGATTTCAACTGACATACGACTTGGTTATTTTAAACCTACAGATATCTATACCTATTTAGGTCCGCCCGCACCCCGTAGTATCCGCAAGACTCCAAATTTAACTGATTTATAAAATTTTGCGCCGTTAACTATGCAACACGCTTGTTTTCTCGTAATCGTATTGGACGAGCTATCTGTTATACTTATCTGTGGTATTAGTGTTTTGTTAAATGAAGATCTATATGAAAATGTATATTTATAATTTTGAAAGTACACTTTGCTTTTATACGCCGTATTTTTAAATAATTATTATTTTTTATGGAATACCAGAATATTATACAAGGAAAAGTCGTAGTACATTCTGCGGGTTGTATCATTTGCATTGTATACATTATACATGTTGGCCAGTTTAATAATAGTATATTATGCAACGAGCATTTAATGATAGCTATTAAGACACGAGTAAAAGAATTACAATATGAGGCGAAGCCGAGTATTGTAATGAATACGAGTGTCTTAATAGCCATTAAATGCGAGTTGCATACACTATTTTTTCTTCGACCCCATAATAAAACATATTTTTTGAACAATCCATTTCATAAATTGAGGTTAAAATTTTCCGTACGTTTTTGTGAATTTGGCTGGTAATAAATTGTTCGTGGCTACTAAGGCTTCTTCCATAATTTCTGGTGGAGTCAATTATTACATTTCACTGTCATTATCCCTCATTTTTACCGTTTATATTTTCAAAAAAGCACATATCTTAAGTACTTTACTTGTAAATTGCAGAGAACTGTCACATTTATTTAATTTGTATATCTGTCAGATATGTAGTCGCCATATTGAATATTGTTTGAATATTGAAATGTCGCATTCGTATTGGATATAAACTTGTATCGTAATGAAAAATCTGTATTCCTATTGGATATAAACTTGTAACATAATGAAAATCTGTATCGTAATGAACATCTTTATAGTACAGGTTCGGCATATCTAATAATACAATTAAAGTATGGGAGTAGAAAAATATTATTATTATTGAATACAGGGTGATGATGCGAGTGAAAACTACTCGAGTGATAATTCGATTATCAAGATCACTCGAGTAGTGAGTAAGCGGTTATTGAAATAATTCGATTTCTCCCATCACTAAAATATATATTCTTTGATTTATAACGCCTGTAGAAATGGTATTTATTATGGTGGGTTTATACAGTGTTCCTTAACTTAGTATTAGCCTTGTTTATAAATACTATAGTTATACAACCTAGAGAAAACTGTAAATATTTCTTATGTAGTAAAGTGTCGTCCTGATATCTTTCAAATTGATTAATACGAATGAATGAAAGTGCTCAGCCGAAATATTCTCAACGCCACTCCCACAATTTAATCCGGAAGTTTATAAAAAAATGTAAATATATTTTGATATTTTCTATTAAATTTTACATAAGAGTATATTTTGTTTGATTTGCTTTTCACATCGTTTGCCCTTGAATTACATATCAACATAACCTATATAGCTTAACTGTGATAAAGTAGATTTAAGTTGTTTCATTGAAGAATCGTAGGATTACTATTCTTTTCTCTTATTATACTCACAATTACCCTTTTATAACATAATAAAAAAAAAGACATACAAAAGGCTTTTTAAAAAACGTATTCATGTTTTTTAAAGAAATAAATCTAAACAAGAAAACGGTATTAAAAAGTCAGCATTTTTTATTAAATACTCACCTACATGAAATGTCAGTCTGTTTCGGGTTCAGAGTTTGGGGTTATTCTAATTTTTTTCTATGTGTTCAACAGGTATGTCTAAAACAGTCTTCTATATATTTGGTATGACTAGATATAGGTATTATGTAAAAGAAGAAAAACGAACCACAACATTTATTAAGTTGCTTTGCATGGTTTCATCAACTTGACTGGTTTATGTGAGGCTTTCAAACCAGTAATGTAGTACGTTTTACAAAGAAAATGCATTAGAAACACCACATTATTTTAAGGTTTTGGTATCTTCAGAATTTAGAAATTTAAATGGTTCACAGCCAATCATTTATCACTTAACCAGGATAAATGTGAGACAATTTATTTTACTAGTAAACATATATTCTACGAATTGAAAATTCCTTGATATTAGACTAGACACAAGATTAACATGGAAGCCGCAGATTAGTTAAATTAGTCAAACACTTATCTTCTGCTACTTATGCAATTAGACATATCAGATTTATAACTGATAGTCTACTGGAATAACGATATACTATGGACTATCAAATCACATATCAACAATGTTTAACCAATATGGGGTAAGTAGGCCTATGTAGAAAAGGTGTTCATCCTGCAGAAGAAGGCTGTTCGAGCAATTGTCTGTGTTTCACAAACTATTCGCTGCAAACCTCTCTTCAGAGAACTTATGATAAGTCCATTAGCCTAGACACATATTCTGCAACAACTAAGGAGGGCTTTGAAAAAGCTGTCACACCTCATGACTAGGGGTGAGATTACAGAAGTCTCCACCCCTCATCACCATTTGCTGCACATCCCGCATTACATAGGACAAAAGCCACTTCAGTACAACACGTCACTGGTAATTATTTAAAGTTATGTGTAGACATCTAGTATTAATAAACAAGTCAACTTTGAAACGCACCCTTAAGGGTGCGTTTCAATGTTGACAAATCCATTTCGGTTCGTATCTAAGATTTTAGCGTTTCTTAAGTACTACTAGTAATAATTGGATGGCGCCACTATGTTAATTCTAAACCACAAACTAAACTAATTCTGAAGAATCGATCTAAAAACATTTCAAGGTCATTTTACCTGTGATTTTACCTGCTTATTGAATTTCTACCTACAAACGTAGATTTGGTCTGGCAGACTTTCTTTGCAATTTGATTTTATACGTATGAATCTAATCGATACTTGTCAACTTTCATGCTGAAGGGAGAAAGACGCGCGAACTTTAAGCATTCATTTGAATTTATTTGTAAAAATTTAAAATTACGTTTCTTTTATTTATAAATTAAGTTAATCTTAAACATATTCGCTAAAGGTAGGTGATACTCATCCATTCGACTTTCATATTTTCTTATTTCATATATATTTATATTTTGTAATTTATATTAATACAATGTTGTTCTCTTATTTTGGAAATAAACTAATATTATTATTATATAAAACTACACAATAAAAATAAACAGCAGGGTGTTTGTGTTATGCAAAATAAAACATTTTCTGTTACTTGATGCATTTAGTACGTAGCCTGCATCTTGGTTGATCATGTCTAATAATAATAATAATAATATGCAAAACTGAAATATAGTCATATTATTGTTTTCATAACGTACCTATTAGTTCAACATTCTAATAAATATGTTTCACCTGCTAAAAATACATGTAAAGTTAGTATTTGCAAATCCAAGTGCCAGTTTGACAGTTGATCAGTTTTTTTTCATGTTTTTATTTTATTTCTATTTTGTAATTTGGCGTAATTTGTGAGATTACTAAGTTCGAATAAGAGAAATTCTATATACTTATTTTAAGGCAAATTTGGTCATAGGTACGTTCTTACTTTATATTATAACTTTTCAATTCAAATATCGCGCCAAAACGGTACCATTTTTAACAGAATGTATTGGTTCCTATGTAAATAAATTTAACAAGGAATTATAAGTATGCGATATCTTTATATTTTATAACATAACCTAGCCATAATTTGTGAAGCTGTGAACATTCTCTTATTATATTTTACTGTGTTATTATACACTATCTGTACGTTTAAGTACGTTACGAACATATTAGATAAGGCACTTCTAACCAAACCGTGAAAATCGCCACCCAAACAGCTTCAAGTATTTTTACAATAAAGATGATAAAAACAGTTTTAAATATGTACAAAGATTTAACTCTACAAACACCAAAAATGAAAAGAACAGTAATTGTGACTTGACTTGACATCTCGTATAGTTCGCCGAATCGCCTTCATGGGGTGTTATCTTTATCACAATTACTATTTCCTCAAAATTGTAAAGAAGATATGTTTTAAGATGTTTATTTTTTACTTGTATTTATGTATGTGTTTTATACATACCTTGTCTCAGAATAAGAAGGAGTGATTCAAATATCGCGCCGAAATGGCGTATATTTTTAAAGTATTTCATTGGTTCTTGCGTAGGCAAGTTTAACATGGGAAAATAAGTTTGACAGTGGCTTGACAAATGTCATAACCTAGTCTCTTACATTTTTACTTTGGTTTATTATACTTGATCATGCATTTGAAACTTTGAATTTGATGAATCTGTCAAAAATACTGTACGTCAGTGCAAAAATCAAACATTCAACAATTAATATCATTGCAAAAATAACTATAGATGAGTTCATACCATAAATGAACTGGACAACTCACACATATTCTAGAATTGACTCATTAATTTCAAGTAAGTGTTAATTAAATATTAATTATATTACCACATGTTCATATACATGTTATATTTCAGATATGTCAAACGTAAAGAAACCTGTACTAATAGAAAAAGGTGAAAATATCTGATGGAGAATATGGGAAAAAGTTTGGATTGCGACAATTATAATGAGTGCACGACAAGCTTTGATGAAAACCTGTAGGATTAAATAGCCATACCGATAAAGATAGGCAATTAAGAATACTTTATATAGGATCTGAATTAATACATGAGATGAAGTTGCTTCAAAAAAATCCCCTTTCAGAATATCACTTATATGAGAACTTTTGACAGAAGCAATTAAAAATGTTACAATAAGCATTTGGAAAAATTGTACCGAGCATGTAAATTTTTAATCTTTTTAACATGATTTGAACACTAAATTATTGTTAATTTCCAATATATAATAGAAATAAATATTTGTTATACTTTATATATTTTTATAATAAATAAATTTTAATAGGGAATAATAATTAGTAATGTGTAGGTATATGTAATTATCTTTGCATTTCGTGTAAACAATTTTAGCCGATGTAAATTTTTCTATTTATTGCTGTTGTATGTAAGATTCACATTTCCATGACTAGTTGCTTGAATTTACCTCCTCAAGGTTTGTAGCAGTAATGATTTATCTATATAAGTTCTTTCTTGATATTTAAAATAGAAACTAATAAGCAAAATTTTTTCTGCAAGTTCTTAAAAACATTTTGATAAAAGATAAAAACATTTTGATAAAAGATAAAAGGTTTGATTCATTCTTGCTCTCTGATACAAATATTTAATAATAAATAGACTTGATTCACAATTTTCATGTTGATATAGCACATTCCTAAAATGTGCAGTAATTATATATTTATAATGGCAATCCTCCTGGAAACGCCCAGAACAAAGTCTACTCCTTTCATTTGTAAATTGGTCCCATATCTTTATGCGTTGATTCTTCTAATGATTTTTGAAAAACTAGAATCAACAGATTTGAATGTTAGAGATTTATATTCATCAAGTTATAGATGTGTGTACCTACTTGTGTTTATAATTTAACTCTCCTGTTGCAAATTGCCTTGCACTCGTATTGCTGCTTCGACTGGTAAAATGAAAAGCGGCACATCCATCTATTTTAACGAAAGTAGTAAATGAAACACAAAACAGCTAAATCCTTGGTTAGAATTAATACAGTTCTTCTAACCTCAATTGTCATGATGTCATATCAAATTGTCTACTAAATTTTAAGCTGTGTTCCATGTTTTGGCGGGATATTTGAATCACTCCTTATTCTGAGACAGGGTATAGAATTATATATTTGAGTTTTGGATTATCTTATACGTTATAGATACAAATTTATATTTTGTTTGTCTTTTTATTGGATTTTTTTTATTTTTTGAGTAAATATATATTTTAAGTTAAAGATTTTATTATTTGTTACTAAATGGCTTGAAAAGCCCCAGCAAAGAACTTTTAATATAAACATGATAAAAATGTCGATATCAAGGTATATCGATATTCTTCATTCAATATTTGTTTAAAATCGATTTTGAATTTTTGATACATTATTCGATTCTAATATCGATATTTTTGAAACATTGCGCATGGGAATTTTTTTATTTGCTAATTTGCTATATAGTTTGAACTATAAAATTTGATGAATATGTCAAAAATACTATAGACATGGTGTGCAGTTTCTATTTAAAAAATAAACGATTTCAAAGTTCTGAAAACTGCTAACAAATAAAATGTACCTACATTTATATTTTAAGTAATTAGCAACAACCTTAACAAATTTTGAAGAAAAATGTAAAACGCTCTTAGCCGACAATTTCTTTGCGAACTTCATTAGTAAAAGGATAGGCATCTTTCAATTAAGGATAACAGAAAACTCCATATTTTAAAATATTGCAATTTCATTAAACTCCCAAATTAAACTATGTAGTTACTTTTTGGTTTTGTGGTGCCAACCAGTGATGCCAACTGTTGATTGTCTATTACGTACTTTCAAATAACTCGTAACATACTAAATTTTATAATTAGTAACCGCAAAAATTGTTGTTAATTATAATTTTAAATTATAATGAATAATTAAAGTATCGCATAACACACAACTAACCTCTAAATAATTGCAAGATAATAATGCCATCTATATTATATGTGCTACACTGTTAGGCGACGTAAATGTAACAGATATCTGTAATGTATGTAAAGACCCACCAAAAATGTAAACAAATTTTATTTCATGGATCACTTAAAAAATTACACATGTATTTAGCTACTGTTACTATTTTTACCTTCCAAATATAAATACCGAGTGTACTTGCTATATTACATATAAATTTACCGTGTAATTTTTAAATGTAGCCATTTTTTCTAGTACTTGCAAAACCACTAACTTCCCATTTTATTTACGGCTTATATATTAACTCAATTTTAAAAAAAATACGACCGTTCACTTTGTTTAACCTTTATCTTCATGCTTAATGCATAAAATTTACATGCTTTGATTTCTTACGCCCGAAAAAATGGAAATAAAAATGGTATTTTTTGGGTACATTTCTCTCCCGCCAAAACCTTATCAAACGCAGCCTTAAGTTTTGAG